>CAJFCO010000125.1:500874-530499 GCA_904066015.1 Synergus gifuensis | reverse complement strand
TGCAAGCTGCAAATAAGAATTTATATAGGGTCTCAAACGTGAAAATTGCGCCTTTCATTGATAAATATTTATGTAGGACTGATTTGCCTTTCGGTTTATTGATAATAAGTGATGATGCTCGAAGATCAAATAAACTATATATAAAGTTATAATTTTCGTAATAGTAAAAGGTGAATACGTAGATGTGTATGAAATGGAAAAACGGCGATAAAGCTGTAAAATCGAGAAATAAAATGTGCATAAGTGAAGAAATACTGATGATAATAATAATGATGATGAGGGTTGAGTTCGTTCGAGGGAAAAATTCTCAGTCAATGAGCTATGCATTTCGAAAGGGAGTTTGAATATTTCAGCAAAGAGAGAGTTGAAATATTCAAAAATATTATGTGCAGAAATTTGACTTGAAATTACATTCCTTTCTTTACTGTGTATTTTTATAGCCTTTTTCCCTCCTCTAAACTGAGAAGTTTTCTAAAAATATCCTGATTCAGGAACTAAGAATTTTTCAACAGAAAATTGTCATGAAGGACAAAGAATAGATGAAAAAAAGTTTCAACACTCTTCGGGAATTCTCTTTTTTCAGTCCATCGAGTTAAAAACTTGGGAAAAATACCCAACTTTCGAAGGTAAAGTTTTTTAATGGAAATAGAAGCGTTTGAAAGAATAATTACTCAACATTGTCATCTTTCCTTTGAGAAAATGATCGTTGTACTTCTTCACAAAAAGAATTTCCTATTTTTATCGAAGAATATCAGATCAAATACAAAAGTATTGAAGTTTATAAACTTCAAATTTTTTTGAGGCTTACATTAATATAATTTTAAATGTCCTTCATTTGCAAATCATTTGATTTCACATTTCTTCGAATAAAATTTACTCAATCACAAGTGCTTTTTCTTTCAAACGCTGCAAAGTAAAAATTTCGCAACATTTCAAATGATTTTAATTTGGTACACATCAAAATAGTGTTTTATCCATAAATTAATTCCCATCGAGGTATGAAGAGCAAAAGACAGGAGCACAACTGAGAACATCAATTCCACTTCTGACTTAATTAATTTCCTAATTCAAAGTCAATGTCGGTGTCTTTTTGTATGGAGACTTGGAAGATAAGAGAGTCTAATGTCGTCGATGAAAGGCAGGCACGAGAGGTATTTACGCGCTCCCAAAGGTTGTCTAGCTAATAGATCCACCGCAGATTCGACGTATGCGGATGATCGTGGGTGAGAGTTGCTTGAATGCTTTGGTGGTATGGGTAGATGTAGGAAACGAGTGTTAGCAGGGGTTGAGGAAACTAGGGAAGCGAAGGTCGATGGAAAAGGGACGATAGAAGCAAAAAGGATGAGAGGACGAGATAGGTAGTTGGGAGTTAGGACTTTTACGAGGTCTAAGGCAATGCTGCGCGTGATTTTGCCCCCTCTGAAGTGATGTCTCCGAGGTCAGCCTAGCGTGACTATCTAGCAGTCTCCCAGGCCCGAGAGAACTCACCCCATAACTAGTTCGCGGCGAGGGTAGAGTCGCTTAAGTATTCTGGCGGCACTCAAGATGTCAAAATAACATGGTTTCAAACGTCGCGGATGAGGCGAGTCTCGTTCTATTCGATGCTTTATAAATCACCTCCATCCGCCCGAGACACACCACCCTGACAAATCAACTGGTAACTCATTTTCTTGTCGCTTTTTTCGAAAACAAATTTATCAAGAGAAAGACCTATTTTATGGAGAACCAAGTCTATTCGCGATACAGCATTAAATTAGAGAAAAGACGCTGGATTTTCTTTGAATTATAGGGAGATTAAAGAATGATTGGGAACACGAGTGTGTCATTTTTAGAAATAAGTGTCACTTAATTAGTTTAGATTTATGAAGGAATGTCAAAATTTTAAATACTTGGCTCAATCTTGAAAGGGAGGGCACAGAAGATTAGAAAATATTCCTTGTAAAAATCCATGGAGTATGTAAAATGGAAGAGTCGGCTCTATGGCGCCGATATTTCGCGGTGAGGCAACCAAGATCCCGTAGCCATGCATCAACCTGTCCCACCAACAACCACCTACTGGCTGCAACTCCCCCCAACTCTCGTTCCTCTTTTTTTCCCTCTGTTTTCACGTCTCCTGGACCCATCTCGATTCGTCTCTTCCTCCGTTTTCACTTCCTTCCATTCTATTAAATCGCAAGCGTTGAACACTTCAGGCCCACTTGATCAACCTCCCGGTAAACTTATCTATCGAAGGAGTTTTTTCTGTGGACAATTTATTCGAATGGTTACTCCGGAAGTACCTGGCAGATGGCATATAAAGATATTTCCCTCTTTTGCATTCAGAGCTAGTTAAGTAGTCATTAATTACAATATCAGTACTCCTTTCACCGGACAATATTACCAAAAAGTGTGTACTACACTAAAATTGCAATTCAGAAAAATTCTTTCTACCAAAAATAGAAATTGAGGTCTGATTCGTTTTCCTGCTACAAATAGTTTCTGATTTTCCAATCATTTGGCCTTTGTGCAATTTTAAACCCTAAATTCGATATAGATTCGATATATTCCGCAGATGGAAATTGACCGACTTCTATTCAAACCCAAATTCAAGATCGATTTAAATAAAAGGTTCCCTTCATTTCAGAAACATACGATTCCTTAATAAGAATATTGTCAGATCTATTTCTGAATCATTTTCTCTAAACGACTTTCCACCCTTTGTAAAACTCTACATCAAAAATTCAGATAAAACTTCCACCAACAAATTGATGAATCGAAAATACCACTATTACAGAAATAGTGATCTATCATGCAAAGCGAATGACACACCACTTTTCCTTGCAGATCATGCCACCTAGAATTCATCGATCTGACACGTGCAATTTTGATCAACCCAACATTCCCATCATCTTCTTTTATACATCTCGAACAAAATTAGGGTTCATCATTTTCCGGTGCAGTCTACAATCAAGATATTCGATTCACGGCGGAAATTACTCTGTCGCCATCGGAAATGGCTTTCCGCGTAAGACAAGCCTATTTTAGTAATTATAGTGAGAGAAGCTTGACTCCCTTACCGGACATGTCTTCTTGGAAGCGGTGGAGGCACCGGGCTGTGAAAGTTGTCCATCGTTGAGTAAGTGTCTCGTTCCCTTTCGAGAGATTTTTGTTGGTCGTAACTTTCCAGATGATCCAGTCTGAGGAGTTCGGAGTCCCTTGGTGAATGAAGTTCGCAGTGTGCAACGTGGAGAAGCGGCCTCAAAGAAGAGCCGCCCTCGCAACGTTGCTGCCGCGAAGGCGGCCCAAGTGTTTGGCTCTCTAAACCATCCGCGGCCCGATGATCCTCGCCCCAGATTTCAAATTCCCCAGCAGCCGAGTAGTCCCCGAAACCGCTGTTACCCTTCACCGTCGCACCCTTTTTGATCCCACGGTCACCCAGGACTGCGGGATGTACTCCCCGAGTCACGACTGCCCTCCTTTTCTTAACCTTCCCCGGGGACTCGCTCTGCTTATTTGAAGCTCGCGCATACAACCAGTCAATGATTGACTGATTATGCTCACCGAAATCCTAAACTCGAGTTTGGTCTCGGAAAATCGAGAGGAGCAGTTTTCGCATAGATTGGACTCGTGATGAGCGATAATCTTCAGCTAAGTCTGGGCAACTTGTTGGTTTTCACGGTATCTTATCACTCGAAGAAGGATATCTTGGAACAAACCACTCTTGAACACTCTTATCCGTTTTCACTTACGCACAATCACTTCACTTTCCTTCTAAGATGAACCTTGTTTTTCTTTTTTTGTTTTTAACTATATAGGCTGTATGAGTGCTCGATGTATACTGAATAATCGCGGTTTTCGGATGGAGGCAGTTTTCCGGAATATTCGATTTCCAGGACACGGCGCGTTGCTCTCACGGGCAAAACGTTTCGGCTGATTAAGCTCGTCGACTCGAAGCGAAGCTGCAAAATTAATTGGGTCACGGGTTCACGATGCAAATCCGTGGCTATATCCCGTAGCGCGGATCCGTTGGTTATAGCAAGATTGATGAAAAAATTCACTCGAAGTGAGACTAAAGAGTTTTCAAAACATCCCTTCTAGGTTTACGAACTACCCCTCTAGTACCACCCCTTTCTTTAAAAAAATAGTTGTCTATTTTTGTCACTAATGTGAAACACACGTTTAGATTGAAATATATTTTTGAGTAACTGGGTAAGTGGATAGTATTGGGAAGATTATCGTGGAGCGAAGGGTAGTTTAGGTAAAAGATCTCGGACTGTCAGTGAGATATTCGACGGCTACAGACTTGCCCGGCAACTCCACATCAACGACTGAGGAGTACTGAGGATTGAAGAGAGCGCCGCAACGCCCGGTACAAAGTGACACTGAACTCCCCACCAGGGACCAAGAGGCGCGTGCGCCCACCCCTACCCTAACGGGGTCATTGCAACCCCTCGGAAACGTGCGCCTCCTCGTGGAGGGTGTCTCCACTAAAAATCTCATTCCTATGATCTTCTCTCTCCATCTTTAATATCATCTCTTGGCTCTCCTTCTTCGACGACCTCATACCTAACTCGTTCATACGTGGTCACGTGGCTGGAAATCAGAAAAGTAAAAGCTGGAGGGTGCGTGTTTACCCACTTTAGTGAAGTTGTTTAATATTGCATTCTGTACCTTAATTTAACGCCTCTTGAAAAAATATTCAACTGGAAAAACTGTCTTTTACTCCGCGATGTCACACTTTAAATTTTTGCTTCCTCATAGAGGAAGCTTTGTAGTTGTGACAAAATCCATTTTCTAAAAAAAGGTTTTTTTTTAAATTTTATTTGGAATATATCTAGTATGATGTCCTGAAAAATTGTCCGCGTGTATGTGTATGTATGTATGTGTGTCCCTTTTTTTTTGTTCCCAGCATATCTCTAGAACGTGTCAATAGAAATGGATGAAATTTGGCACACTTCTTCCACCCTATAAAACCTTAATTCTATCACAAGGGTTTAAAAAAATATTTAATTTTACAAGTTTTATATACTTTTAAAATTTTTTAAGAATTTATTTTTCTACTATAACTTCTCAAATAATCAAAATTCAAAGCTCGTGTAAGGAAATTAAAGATTCCTTGTGTCAAGACGAATCGATTGACCTGTGTGATTAATGCATTTAACAGAAAATTAAAGAAGTTATGGTTATTTATAATTTTCGTAAAATTCATTTTTGCACTATAACTTCTCAAATATTAAAAATTGAAAGCTGATGTACAGAAAATAAAGATTCCTTGTGTCGAGACGAATCGATTGACCTATATGATTAATGCATTTCATTAAAAAATAAGGATGTTATGGTTAATTGTATTTTCAAAAATTAATTTTTCGACTATAACTTTTCAAATAATCAAAATATTGACTTGACGTAAGGAAAATAAATGTTCCTTGCATCGAGACGAATCGTTTGGTCTATAATGTTATTTCATTTCATTGAAAAATAACAAAGTTATGGTTCTATTTAATTTTAAAAAATTAGTTTTTCAACTATAACTTCTCTAATATTCAAAATTCGAAGCTGACGTAAGGAAAATAAAGGTTCCTTGCGTCGAGACGAATCGATTGACCTATAAAATTAATGCATTTCATTGAAAAGTAAGAAAGTTATGCTTTATTGTAATTTTCGAAAATGAATTTTTTGAATATAACTTCTCAAATAATCAAAATTTAATGCTTATGTAAAGAATACTTAATGCTTTCTCTATGAGAAAGCAAATCATATTTGCTTACAGGAAGCAAAGTGCTCATTGAATGAGCACAAAAGTTGATACAACTTCACAGCTAGTTTTTAAAATTTCTGTGTCACAGAACAAAAATTTTTGAGGTTTTTAAATTACATTTTCCACGATACTTTTATATTCAGCGCTCTTTTAAACATAAATAAATTGTCATTATTATTATTATTATTATTATTATTATTATTATTATTATTATTATTGCAAGTTTAAAAAGGGAAGGGAATGCGTGGTGTGAATGTGTGACGACTCACTTTGTATTTAAAAATGAAAGAAGTGGGACTACGCGTGATGTCATTATAAAGAGATAATTAAAAATTTATTTAAATGGGGGGGAGCGTCATACTAAAGGGGTCTTTCATAAACCACGTGGCTTCATTAAGGGGTGGAGGAGTTTGACGAAAGGCCACATTGGTCTACATGGGGGGAGTTCCGACTTTTATTCATGTTTTATAAAAAATGTAAAAAACCACGTGGCACCCTAGGGTAGGGGGGAGGGGGCAGAAATGGCGAAAATTGGGTCACAAAGTTTTTGGAAGACCCTAAAGGGGTATATTTTATTTAATAGGGGGGGGGGGTGTATGACGGAATATTAAATGGATATTCATCAGTGTTGATCAAAGAACAATGTGACTTTGATTTAGAGAATTTAAATTCAAATAAAATTGCAAACAGATATTCACAGTTTCATTGGTATTGAAGTTCAGATTAATACAATTTCCTCAGTCTAAATTGTGTTCAATTTACACGTGAAATATGAAAATTCGACAAAATTGAATACAATTGAAATTAATTTCATTGGAATCTTTGACGCAGAAAAGCATTAAAGAGTAAATAGGTAGAAACGGGGGTGTTAAATGTACGAGTCAATTTACACGTTACCTAGGGTCGAGGTACACAATTCCATTGTCAAAGGAAATAGTTCGCTTTAATAGGCTGCCGTGAACTCAAATGCCACAAACGTGAACATTTGGGCATAACGCGACACAAGCCGACTGTCGATTGTATTGCCAGTAATACCTGACTCATCAGTGTCGTATTAAACTATTAATGAATGTTCAATTGGTCCTTTAATTGTTAAATCATATATTCTCAATGAACGAGAAAAATATCTAAACTGTATAATCATTAGAAAAATACAATTAGAAATAAAAATGAATGAGTAATGAGGTAATGTTTCATGAAGTAAAAAACAAAATTAAGTAAAGTAATATTTCATCCTCAAAGCACCCTTTCATTTACTATTTTATTTAATCTAAACTCACGGTTGAAGCTGGAAAAAAAAGTTTACTCGGTCAATGTATGTTTTCGTTGCAAACAAAAAAAAGAGAGAAAAAAAACAAAAGAGAAACTGTGAGCTTCACAATGGCAGCGCCCGTAAAGTTACAAAGTTTTTTTTTGTCCTGTTGTTTTTGGGTTAATGTGGAATAAAAGCATCGATGTAAGCCCTTGAAGAGTTAAAGGGAATGAAGATTCATCGAAATGCACAGTTTCTAAATACACCTGTCGCCCCGTTCGAGAATATGCACATGCAGCACTTCCGGTCTTTTCGCGTGACAAATTCGAATCGTCATTCACCATCCTTCCCGGTCGTTTCGTCGTTTACCCTTCTCGTGCCTACAAATTCGCTTTTAGATGAATGTTGGTGCACACGTGTTTATGTGCAGTGTGCACGTGCTTGCGAACCTCCAACCAATTCCACGAAATTACAAAGCCAGTTTTAAAATAAATTGTAAATTCAATAGAAAAATTAATAAAATTCTTTAAAATTAGCTGCTTTTTTCGCCGGAAGAAAAATTTCGACATATTTCAAGATTTTTATGTCCTATTTTAAATGTCTTATATTTTTTTTATTGTTCAGTGACAAGTAATTCTAAAACTGTCTTCATTGAATTGTACGATTTTACTTTTACGAAATAAATGTCAATACATCTGCAAATATTTACTAGAAGAAAGTATTTGCGCTTGCGCGCATCAGTTTCGCGGTCATAGGAAGTTTATAAGAACTTTAGGATGGAACGGAATGAGCGAAGGAGATTCAAGATAGTGCTGTCTTCCACTGAACAGAACCAGACAGAACCGTTCGATGTATTCTCGTCAGTAGGGATTTCGTGTCTGTTTTAATACGTCGTTGAATAGAATGACATGGTCCAACGTCTCTTCGACTCGATTCGCATCGAGTATCTCCGCTGGTTGGTACACACTCGTGAACATTGATCGACCGGTGAAATTGTCGTCGAGCATCAACTGACGCAAGCGCGGATACTGTATATGTAGTCGACTATTGAAGAACAATTGAATTAGGAAAGTCAAAAATATTTTCAATATCCTGGAAATAACCATTTTTCCGGACAGTAAACCTAATCTCGAATAGAGGAAAACAGATCTTTCATCAATTATTGATGCTGCAATCTAAACTATGCTACACTGAACATGACCTACATAAATTTTGGACTCTGTTAATTGGGTACTGAAGTGTTCGACCAAAATACCAAAAACCAAATTTGAAATTGCAGAAACTAATTTTAGAAGTTTTAAACACATTCTGTTTCTGCATGTAAATAGAACTTCCAAATTTTATTCTAACAAATCTAGAATTGTAGATACACATAATACACATGATTATTATCTAACACTGTTACCTGCAAAGTCCATAGTTACAGTAGAGCCCCGATTGCGAGACTGAACAATTTTGTAGATGTAAATTATAACAGAGAATTCGAACTCGGAATTTGAAATGCATTATTGATATTTGAATCCCTTGAAACATCAACCGAATTCAGTATAACATTAAAGTTAAATGTAATATTCATGTATTGTGGAAATGGTTGTAGGATGTTATGTCAAAATTAAGATAATTCAGTTAACTCGCCATCCTAGAGATAGAGTTAATCGTGTTACAAGTGAGTAAATTTTAGAATAATAAGTTTAATGAAGGTAAAAATGGATAAAAGCAAGATATAGTAATCCGAAACAATCGTTGATCTTTTCCTCTAGGGTTGTGTTTTTTGCAGGAAAGAAACACAGAAAAAGCAGTAGTGCTGAAGGGAAGGTCTGCAACGAGACCTCTGGAAACTCATTGAGAAGGTCGAATTTCCCAGGAAATAAATTAGATTCGAGACTAGCCTCGTCGTATGCTCCAACGTCGAAAGGAGAACTATTCGAAGCACGTGCAAGAGTGAGTGCAGGGGTGGAAAGTAAACATGCACACGACGTGCAAATACCACCTGCCGCATCGTCGCCCCCTAAGATGAATTAAGCGAGAGTACACGGTCCGTGGATCTTAATCTACTTCGGTTTAATGAACGATCTCCAAGAAGCTTGTCTTCGACCAATTCGAGTTTTCCAATCCGATTTACTCAGCGAAAAAATGCTGCTTCGAATTACTTGTTTTTTTTAGATCTTATTTTTTCACTTCAGGTGGAATCCATCTCAACAGATAAGATCATAGGAATTTTATGGTGGAATGGGAATTAGCTGCAATTCGATGTATTCACTCCTTTGATAGTGGACAAAGGTCTCACCAAAACTTTGAAAGCTTAAGTTTCTACTTACAGTTTTTCATCCAACCGAAAGATTTTTTATTCCTTAGAAAAGTAAAGTAGAAGAATAAAACTCACCTGAAACAAAAAAAAAAGAGAGCATATTGGGATCCGCTGCACTGCGATACGCCACCTGGTGGCAGAATTTGTAACGTTCAAAAACAGGTAGATTTTGACATTTCGCATGGGCTGTCACACAAAAATACAGATTTAAAATAAATGAAAGTATAATCATATTTTATAGTTATAAATTAATGTAGATAATAAATGCGGAAGTTATAGTCATGTTTTAAAATGGAATTTTCATCGCGGAAGTCCAAAAGTAAAGAATTTTGTTGCGTGTTTGGTTATGTTGATTATTCACCCACAGCTTGAAAACATGAAACGCAGTGCGACTTTTATTTTCGAAAATTCCAATTACTACTAAATGAAAAATAATTCTATTCTGATATTTCCATTTAATATTTATAAATATTTGTTCTGCACTTCGGGGTAATAAAAAAAAGAAAAATTGTGTTCCGCTTGTAAAATTTGTTCCCCTTCAACAAAATTTTTACAAGAGGGTGTAGAATTTGTAAAATCACAATTTTTTTTAATCCTTAATTTAATTTTCTGTTATTTTGAATGATTTTTTGTCATTTTCACTACCAACTCAATGGTATTTTTCAAAATCTACCTGTTATCGCGGCCATATTGACATGATTCCGCTGGTGGCGCCCTCAAGAATTCAGATCCCAATATTAGCTTTCTTATAATAATTGAAAGTATTAAAATTTCTTATTTTTGCACACTGACAGGAAAAGATATTAATTCGAATATTTTTACTACATTTTTTCAGTTATTTCAAAAGTTGTATAACTTTTTCCAACTTTTTCGTAAAGATATTTTCTTTTGCACTTGTTTATTAAAATTGATTACTTCTTTTGAGAGGAGTAGTCAACTCATAAGAGTTTGCCCTCTTTTTGCGAGGAAGCCTTGTTGACGAAGAGAATGTCCGTCATTCTTTGATAACTCGAACTTTGAAACTCGGATAACTATAACTTCTTCTTCCAGAAAGAGGACTTGGTTGATACATGTATACAGTTATATACACATATATGTATACAGTTATACACATATATAGTTTGTGCCTAAATGGACAGAGAAACTAGAGGGCTGGTAGAAAATTTGCGACGGGTCCTTTGATGGCGGTATCAAGAGCAGTTATTAAGGTCTCTGGTTCCCGCTGATTCTGACTATACATACTATAGATCGGATGAAACAAAGTTCCGTGTCCTTGCTTTGCTTTCACCAACGGTGGTTGTAGTCTGGTGATGACATTTTGGAAAATTTTCGTTTGAAATACCCAGTGACCCTCGTACATTATAGAGAGAAAATATATACGTTAAAGCTGCTTACGGAAAAGAGAGCCAGCACTTTCTAGTGTGTTTTATATCAGAAGATGATTAGTTTCTAGGGAAAATGCTAACAAAGCTGAAAGTGACTATAAAGCATAACACTGCAAGATATGGTCTCTATTTTCAATCTCATCTTAGCTTTACTGTGTACCAAACAATTTCTTCTCTGTTGATGTTTGCGACCACACGGAAAAAATATGTCTAGTAAAAAGTGTAGAATTAGTCCAGGAGTTTTGGACGGGTAGCAAAATGTTGGAGATCTTGAATGACTTTTAGTAATATATTTCAAACTTTTCAGTACTAAATGCAAATGAGTCTTGGAAATTTTCAATAATAGTTTAGGAAAATAGTTTTGCATTTACTACACAAAATTTAAGTAAGAAGCCAAATTCAGTTCACGACAAATTGTAAAAAAGTTGTGAATGTTTCCAATTCGGTTCGAAAGAATATGTATAAGTCCTAAAGTGAAAGATAGCGAGCTGGTATTACAAAAAGTTCTGGACAGTCTAGGAAAATAATCTGCGCCTCGATATGCGCAGTTGACCATCAGCGCATCAGCCGGTAGTGCGAAACAAAGTGAATAAGTGATCTTATCAATTTTTAATAAAAATAAAATTTATCTTGATTTAGTACGATTTTCCATGAGTTCATCGAAAAATCCTATAAAAAATTACTTACAATACAAGTCGATTAAATTCCGAAAACGTTTATCATTTCTTGAATTTTTAAAAGTAAAAAAAAAATAAAAATAAACGCAATATTTTTTTTCATAACTAACAAAATGGATTTTTTAGGCTTCAATTACAATTAATTTTTATATGTATACTTCAATTGATTTTAGAGAAAAATATTTATCTTACTTATATTATTAATCTTTCAGCACTTATAAAACTCACGAAATCTTAAACATTAAAACATTAAAAATAATCAAATAACAGAGTTATAATACAAAATTTAAGTAAAACATGTTAAAACATATTAAATATCACTTGGGTCACTATTCATTTTTGACCCGACACTGGACGTTTCTCACAAGCGGTGAGAATTTGACTAGTTACTATATAAGGACCATTTCGACCGATATACTCAGCGTGCGATATTCTGCGTATTACCGTGTTAGTGAATTGCGTTATATGTATTATGTTTTAAGTTAGGTTATAGAATAAGGTTTGTGTGTATTAGATAAGTGAAGAATACGTTTCTCGTGTATTAGTAGTAGTGTGAAGTTGTAAACAAAAGACTACAAATCTGATGTCTGTGCTTCGATTTTTTTATTTTGCTTTAGAACCCTTCATATTTTCCCATACTGTCTTGGAAATTATACTCGCTGCGTCTTCACTTTTTCCCAGACTGTCTTAGACATTTTACAGTCTCCAAATTGTGTTTGTTTTATCGAAATTTCCTAGACATTTCAGTACTTTATGTAGTTCTTTCTTGGACTTAGTATTGAAATATCTTGTAAATATTCAAAGAAGGAGGCTTTCAATTTTTACAACATTTTAGTACCCGTCCAAGATTCCCAGACTAAGTTCTACACTTTTTACTGGACATATTTTTTCCGTGCATGAACTCTATTTCATCATAAAAGAAAAACTCGCAATCAGTGCAGATAGATTACAGCAATTCCTTTTATCTAGGATAATATGAGAGTCTATTTAGTTTAGCGAGATATAGAGACCATTTTAACCGAGCAGAACATTTTTTATCTGAAACAATCCACCAAAGGGTAATAGAATGAGACAGATAAATTGGGCGTAAGAATGGTTTCGGATTGTGATATCTTCCCCATCTGGATCCAATTGTATTCAGCGTTTTAAGTGGAGCTTTGGGACCATCCTTGTGTGGCTGTATTGCCCATTACGAATTGCATGGAATGCATGACGGATGATGAATAGTGGCACCGTGTCAGTTTCTCGCGTTATGTAACAGATGGAAGTATACAGACGTTTAATACGACGTCCCGACGGATATTATGACGTCTAGTTCGACTGGACCTACCAAGTGATGGCGCATAATTCAATTCGGGTTAGTGCATAGTATTACCATTCCAGGGTGCAATGCCTCGCGAATTCCCTTCCATTGGCTGCATTCCAGTCAGTGGCATAGGATTTTCAAGACGATTCGGACGATTCGGCACAGGCATCGAAACGTTGCATATTTTGCTGCGTCGAATTGGCTCTCCTTTATAGCCATTAAAGTCGGGGATTTCGAGATCTTTCCAACCACTCGACCAAAACATTCTGCTTGTAAATGTTCCAAATGTTTCACTCATAATACTAAATTATGATTGTAAAAATTTTATATAATTTAGAATTTACATTACTAGTTGGATGTCGATTGCAGGAGTTAAGAAAGCTTGGCCTTTGCAAACCTCGAACAACTTAGGAGTCGAACACAAAGCCATCAATGCACATTAGGACGTATCGAAAAAAAAAGTTGTATTATAGTTGTATTATCCTGTGAATACAAAGATTGTTGCGGCACTGTTCATCCAGGTTGTAATTCATAGTTATTTTTGGATATTTAATAACTAATTCTACAGAAACAAGTGCCCACTTGCCTCCTAACGACTATCCTATTGTGTTAAACAGACTGGAAAGTAAAATTCCATTACTCGAATCACACGCACGATGACACCTGTCTTCTTAGGAAACCTTATTAAAAACGGTGTAAGTAGCTACTGCGATCATGTTACGCCATGAGATCAGTGAGCAAGAGGCGGAAAATGCATAGACTTTGACACCAACACGCGTGTACTGTGTAACAATATGTACAACGATCACTTTCAGCAAAAGCAACTTGCAACCTGACTGATGCTCGGGATATTTTGTACAACCCCGCAATTTAATTCTTTCAGATTGCGTATATTATGAGAAGGAGGAAAAATGTTCCATAAATGTTTTTTCTAAACAAAAGTTTTGATGATATTCGAGTGGGTTAAAATGCGAAGTCGACAGAGAGGAACTAGACTCAGCTAAGTAAGCTGAATTACCTTTTTTGCGAATAAGTACTGTGGGATGCAGATAAAGGTAATGGGATTTTGTCGGCCGACGGTGCAATCTTAGGTTGCTGACCAGACTGGACCTGCCGTGGGTTGGTTCCTCGTCTCTGGTAGGAAGCAATTAATAAAGGGATTCTCTTTTTCCCTTTCTTTCAGATCTCGTTGGTTCTCTCTCGATCCCTTTCTCTCTTATGGCCACTGGGTGGAATCGGTCGAGGTTCAACAACGTTGAGGCAGACGGGCCCCCCACGTTTTCCTCTCGAATCTAGGGTGGGGTAATTGATAGGAGTGTGCGAGACGATGAGAATTGTTTACCCCGGAAGGATTGACCGCTACGCGAAGGCACTCAACTTCAACGTTCCTTCGTTTATACTCCATATTAGGAAACCGACACACAGTCTGCTGAATTCAGAATCCATATAGATTTAATGAAATAAGGAGAAGTTGTGAAATCGTCTAAAAATACTACCTGTAGAACCTATCCAAGTTTCACTTTATTCGGGAGGCTTTCATTCAACCGTGTGACTAAAAAGAATCCTCCCCTTTTTGATTTTTGCTCCGCCCCTTGAATGGAAACGTAATTAGCTCTTGGTTTCGAATTTTCAATATCCGATAAATCCTGGGTCGATTGTACAACTTTCCGGTAAACATATGCCGCAGGTTCTCGAAACCATTCATTAGAGAATTTTACGGATCTGAACTTTAATGACTCAAATCTGGAATTGTCGGCTCAAACCATCACAAGAAGAATCGACCGAAATTACAAAGCTAGCTGCTTCTGAATCCACGGAGTTCTTTGGTTCTTGGGAAGATAATAAATAATTTGTTGGTAATTAATCTTGGAAGAAGGTCCTGGAATCCAGATAAGAACTCCCCTGATGGATCCTAATCTATCGCGCCCCTTTTACCTTATCTTATCTTTTCATCGTATCTGTATGGGTAAATTTCACGCAAGATGGAGATTGGAGAATTTCGCGTGAAAGTCCGCGACTAAGTGATTCAATATTTATGTGGTTAAAGGATTACTAATTTTTCTTTTTTATGGTAAATTCGTATAAAGGCAAAGAAGTTGCTTCAAAAGACTGCTTTACTTTGAATATTAATATCCATTTTTCTCATCAAGAGTTTTTAGAGCAACTTTAATACTCTCTTGTGTTTCAGAAGGATTTAAAATAGATTAGTTGGTTATTTGAAAAAGCTTCTACATAGTTTTGATGAATGGTGACGAAAGAAGAAAGAATTCAAATGGAACTTTTGACATAGGTTCAAACATATGGTTCTCAACCAAGTGACGAAAAAGGCTTCCTTCCAGTATAAGAGCCATTTTAGACTCAGATCCTTTCTCAACAAGATAGCCAAAGAACTTTCTGTTTCATCTTCTTTTAATGATCATCATCAAGTAACGGATAACGAACTGTGTCAATCATTAAAGTTGCACTTGAAAAAATAGAGACTCGATTAAACCCTGACTTTAAAATAGTTAAAAGACGCGATATTAACTGAGGAACCATCCAACAATTCAGTTTCTACCACGAGTTGCTAAAAGTTCATATAATTGATTCAACATGCAGAAAGAATAATTCCCTTTGAGTTGGACGTGTGACTACAGGAAACGAGACCCGGCGCGGCGGGTGGCAAGAGGTCGGATCGAGTGTACCTGCTATAGAGGTAGCCAACCTTCCTAACGACGCAACAATATTACCCATTCAAGTTCAAAGCTTAATGAATGGATGTATTCTGAGTGTGTGGTAATCCGAGAATCCGGAAATAAAAGGCTAGGCGCACCACCAGTTTTGTCAATGAGAAAATGTGTGAGTCATTCAATTAGTAGGTATAAAAGTAAGTTGTTCACAAAAAAATTATCCTCCCAGTTTGAAGGTAAGTTTTTTCGTGTGATCCACATCAAAAGCAATTTAGATGTGGTAGCAATGTGTAGCAATGGTCGTCATGTCGAATAAGTATAGTATGCATTAGTTCGCGTGTAGGTAGGTACCTTGCTTGGACCGAAAGAAGGTAGCCTTCGCCTCTCTCCTCAAATCCCTCTGGGGTCCCGTCTGCTGACTGGCTCACTGGAATACTTCACTACCTATACGAGCCCGCGAGTCCGCAGCGAACTTGGAGCAGAAAGCAAGCTAATATAAGTGAAAACTTTCCGGGCACTTTTGGAGTTTCCCGAAATACCCAGAAGTAATCATGTGCACCACCAGCGCCACTATTGCTTCCTTCACTACTACTTACATACCTGGTTACCATCTGGAAACCCGATACGTGTAGCCCTGTACTCCGCCCCACCTAATACCGCATCAGAGGAAACCATACACAATTATGGAGATTACTTTCTTCAGAGTCTATTATCTGCCAGAAACGTTGGCTGATAGCAAACGAGGGAATGTAATCGTGAAAAGAAGAGCCGATCGAAATGGGAGATCAAATTTTAATGAAGAAAATCCACCCGATAATTGTCCTTCTTCTATCTCCACATAAAAAGTTTCCAATATATTATAGATCTATACTATTTCCCATATAGGGTCCTTTGTCCCCGCTGAAGAACACGCGACATTTTTTATTCTTTGTCCGTCATTCATTAAAGAATAATAAACTGAATTGTTTAATACAGAAGTTATATAAATAGTTTTGTACCATTGTGAAGCCGTCAGAAACTCTGCTTACCGCAAAGTGCTCTCCAAATTGAAGTCTGCGGGAATCCCTAATGCGAGTTCTAAATGACTCTTTGTAGGATAATTCTCCTTCTTCTCATAAAGCTACAAATAATTCATGGACATTCTAGAAACGCGAGAGTCGAAGTCGGAGAAGCAGCATTGATTTTACGTACACAGGCACATATTTTCGGCTATACTAATTATTCTCAAACAAATAGTCTACTGCTCTTGAATATTGCAGTAATATGTGTCGAAGATTGGGAGAAAGATTTGTTCGAATTCTACCATATAATTGCCCTAAGCTGATTCAGAGCCTGTTCATCATCTTCTCTTAGATGAACCAACATCTCAATTTTCATAATTTATTTTAGAAACATATAACAAGCCAACCAAGATTGATTTGAGAAATCTTATCGAAACTGAATTCCTCAAACAAGTTCGTTAATCTTGAAAAATAGTTACTTCAGAAAGTTTCATGTTATAGAGAAGATTAGGATAGAGTCCTAGATATACAAATAGATTCGTTAAAAAGGAAGCAAGGCTTCCATCATTTTTTTGACCACTTATAAAACATCTCGTGGTAGATCGATAAGGTCTGGCCACTAATCGCTTTCTAGGAATGACGTTTGTCTTTTTTTTTTAGAGATCTTGGTAAAGTGAAGAGAAAGGGAGGTAGTTAAAGCCGAGCCCATGGCTATGTCCACATGACGAACTAACGGAGTGAAACTGGGCTTGGCTCATGGATAACATCCGGTCGTCGAAGCGGACCTCCGCTTTGCCGACAAAGTCAAGCTCGGTCTCGGGTGGAACTGTCCATGAACTGCCCTCTTCCCTCTGTATTTCACCCCACACTGAAACTCTAACCTAGCTGGAAAGTGGCTCTGTAATTAGTGTCTTCGTTTGCCTCTTTGACGGAGTACTCGCCCAGCTCATGCAGCGAACAAGAAGCTGAATTATCGAGCACCAGTCCTTCTTTTTAACGGACGGTGAACTGTGCCTTCTTTATATAAATAGCTGCACGTTGTATAACCAGCCACCGAGTTCTCTTGCATCTTCGGTTGCAGTAATTAGAAAGACGGAAAAAGGATATACTGGAGGCTGTAGCTTTAATAAGAAAAACAACCGGTAAATAAAATGCCATCCGAGGTTGCAGGCAAACAATTTCGTTTGCAAACCTGATTTCATGTCCAGATGGAATCTTGAATTTGTCAATAATTGTTAAATTCAAAATTTATATGCTGAAAATTCTGAACAAGTATGCAGACATGTGTATATTCTGCGTCGAGAGACGAATAGAGCAAAGGACATGAGGAACATATAGAGGTACACAAGTTGAAAGAAAAATCGACCGAGCATAAGTGTATAAACCCTGCGCATTCGTTACCTTCTGCATGTGCACCTCGCGCTTAAGAGATGCTTATCTTTCGTCTCTCGTCTACTTTGCCAAATTTCGCTTGCTTCAACGCGTGACGTTTTCTCACTTCTTGAATCTTTTATTCGTCCTTCAGCAAAATGAAACATTGAACAAAATTCCTATTGCAAATATGATTAAAAACCAGAAAGCGTGAATTTATTTTGTAAATAGCAGCTTTATAGCAATGGTTTTTAATAGCTTCCACAAAAATAATGGAATATACCAACACGCGGAATTAGTGTATTGCTTCATTATATTAAAATGAGTACAACCTCGCAACAATTAGTGCATGTTGAAATCACCAGTAAACCACACCAAAGCGCACTATCAAAATTGAAGCTTTGTACCTATCTATTCCGCCGTGTTGGTTCATTTCCAATTTTCGGTATGTGTATCCAGCGTCAGAGATGAATTCCACTGCAACGTTTGATTAAAAAATTAGAACATTATGAAATTATGAAATTGGGAATTATTAAACGTAGGAGAAAATTTTTTGAATACCGAGCACGGAGGTGAAAGTTATGGGACTATTGAGTCCGCCCAGAAAACGCCCATTCGCCAGATATCGTGGAGTCCATCTGGTATTTGGGTTTAAAAGGCCGGGCTCCTCAGGATTGAAAACGCAGATTCTTTTTAATTTCTCGAATAAGAGACTGAAAATATGTCCTACGATACATCATCCTGGTTGAGAAAATGCCAGATGTTTTTTCAATAAAAACCTTATTTCAATAAGAGATTGATCAAGCTTTATAAATCTCTTTGGGAGAGCCTGCTGTTCCAAGGAAAAAAAAATTTTAATTATTAAAATTTTTTAAATTATGAAAAAGGATGATGAACCTCGATAGAATTTGCAAAGTATTATACAATATATATTATAAAAATTTCTTGTAATCCCTTTAAATTCCTGGAAACCTCTTAAAATCTTTTAATATTATTAAAAATCTCTTGAAATCATTAGAAATCCAAAGAATTTCAAAGAATGCTGGAAAATTCTTTATAATCCTTTTCCCTGACAACTAGTTTCATTTCTCTGACATTTCCCTGACTTCCCTGACTTCCCTGACATGTAGCCAACTGGCCACCCTGATATGGTTTTATTATTTGAAAAAGAAGAAACATATTATCGACGACGAATTCGGATTTGGATTCGGTCTCTAGAAAATAGTCAACTGCACATTAATACGATTAATAAATTTAGTGTAGACGTAGTGGGTTTGAGAAGGAGAGAAAAGTCGTCGTATTTGAAAATTTACACGTTAACTTTATTATCCTGCCGACATCCGTCGGATCTGTCAGCAGGAAGAGTAAAAAGAGATACACAGGAGGAAAGCGGAAAACGAAGGAGAAGAATGGGAGCGGTGGTAGTGGGAAGTCCAACTATGGGAAATTGTGGAGAACTCCACTCGACTCAGCACGCCAGATGTAGTGCAGACGGTGGTCTAGGGATGGAAGACATTACGGATTACGATATAACACTTGACTACGATGGAAGCCGCCTGTAGAAAGAGGAAGAGGAAGTCAGGACCAAGGAACTTGGCAGAGTGCACGAGAGAGCGTAAACAGAAACGGATAGAGATCTAAATAGACGCGATACTTGTTCCTTCTACGAAGTTGTATGACTCTCGTCGTATAAAGGAAAGGGTGGTTTAATTCAAACAAATAGTTACATCCAGATGTAGCCACTTATTCACATATATGTATCATTTCATGCTTAAACGCCGAAATAAATAGAGTCTAACATAAAGTTACCTATTCAGACACCTGATCCTCACCGATAAAAATGACAAAGGTTTGTCCCAGATGTTAAATCAGTATCGAGATTATACCCATTATTATAAATAGAAACAAAAATCACTTACTCTACATCAACAATTTCCTGAGTTTATTAAATTTTAGATCCTTCGAGGTGGCCACAAGATTCAATTCTTTATTTTCCTGACTCTTGCCTGACTTTGAGACAAATTTCCCTAACAGAAAAGTATTCAAAAGCTAACAAATTTTCAGTAAAAATACTATTGAAATTTTTCAAAAATTTCGTATAATATCACTTTAAATATTTTGATTTTAAAAATCACTTCACAACACTTAAAATTCGTAAATATCTCTCAAATTTACGACAACCTTGAAAATCTCTTAAAATTCATTGAAATTTATTGAAATTCCTAGAAAAATCTTAAAATTCGACGAAAAATCTTCAAATTTGATTATATTTCATGACAACCGTTAAATTTTCAATAATTGTTTTTAAATTGCTTAAAATCATTTCAAATACTTTAAATTCCTCAAAAAAATGCAAAATTTTTTATTTTTTGTTTTTGATTATTTCGTTTTTCTTTTTATAACTTCAAGTCATTCCAAAGCCAATCAGATTTGAAACTATTATGTATGCGAAATTTTCGTGACATTATTAGAGAGAAACCACTTTTTTAGAAAGGAATTTCAAGAGCTTTCTAGAAATTTTAAGGGAATTTGACGATTTTTAAGTGATTCTTACGAAATTCAAAAGAGTTTTAGGATTTTAAAAATATTTCGTAGAATTTTAAGAGATTTTAGGATATTTTATGAAATTTTAAAGGAATTTTAAAAATTCTTAGCGATTTTAAAAGGGATTCTAAATGTTTTGAAATTTGGAGAAATTTTAAGAGGTATCTAAGAATTTAAAAAGATTTCAATGATTTTCAGCGATTTCTAAGGTTTTCGTGAAATTTTAAGGAATTTCAAAAGGTTTTTAAGAATTTTATCGGGTTTTAAGGAATTTTAAGTGTTATCCTGGAATTCCAATGAATTTCAAGATATTTTAAAAGCTTTCTAAGAATTGAGAGGGATTTTATTGTATTTTATGAAATTTCTAATAATTTTAAGTGATTTCAAGAGATTGTTGAGAATTTTAAAAGATTTCATAGAATTTGATAAGATTTCTAATGGTTTTAACGAATTTTAAAGATATAAAAGGATTTTAAATATTACCGTAAAATTTCAAGAATTTTTAAAAATTCGTCGGGGAATTTTATGGAGAAATTTCAAAAGATTTTTACAACTTTAAAAAGATTTAATAGAATTTAAAAGGATTTCAAAGGCTGTACATTTTTTAAGGGCTTTCAAGAAATTAGTCGATTTTTGAAAGATATTGTGGAATTTTTATGTATTTGATGGAATTTATGAGATTTATAATAATTTTAAAAGATTTCAAGAGATTTTTCAAATTTTAAAAAAATTTTGTAGAATTGTTAATTATTTCATGGAATTTGGCGAGATTTCTAATGATTTACAGGGATTTTAAATGTTAAAGAATTTCAAGACGTTTCTAGGGTTTTTTTTTTTAGAGATTTGCATGAATTTTAACGTGTATCTCAAAAGATTTATGATTTTGGAAATTTTTGTAGAATTTTAAGGGATTTCATGGAATTTTACAAGACATCGCATTTTTAAGGATTTTATTAAAGTTTATGAGATTTCTAATAATTTTAAACGATTTGAAGAGATTCTTCTGATTTTTAAAATACTTTATGGGATTAAAAGGAAATTAAAACTTGTCAGGGAATTTTATTGAGGGATTTCAAAGGATTTTTATGATTTTTTAAAAATATTTTGTATAATTTAAAAGGATTTCGAAGTTTTTTGTAAAATCGTAAGAATTTTCAAGAGATTTTTCTAGTTTTTAAAATATTAAAATTTTTTTAAGGATTTCATGGAACTTGATGAAATTTCTAATGATTTTAGAAGATTTTAAATGTTAAGAAATTTGAAGAGGTTTCTAGGAATTTTAAGATTTTTTAACGAATTTTAAAGAATTTCGAAGCTTTTTGTGAAATTTTAAAGGAAAAAATTTTTAAATTTCTTTTTTTTTTTTCCTACAACTTCAAGTCATTCAAAAGCCAATCAGGTTTGAAACAACAATGTATGCGAGATTTTCGAGACATTTCGTGACACCACTTTTTTAAGATAGGATATAAATATCTTAAAATTTCATGAAGTCCTTTAAAATTCCGTTAAATCTTTTAAATATTATACAAATCTCTTGTAATCCCTTTAAATTCCTAAAAACCTCTTAAAGTCTTTTAAAATTATTTAAAATCTCTTGAAATCATTAGAAACCCAAAGAATTGCAAATAATGCCTGGAAATTCTTTATAATCCTTCGAAATCCTTGGAAAGTTTCTAAAATCCGTCAAATAAACTATAAAATCTATACATGCAATACGACTAAATTAACATAGTTAACATAAATATCAATTTCTATTTTCCCTGACTTCCCTGACATGTGGTCACCAAGTCCTTGTTTTTAAGGGAATTTAACAAGAGGTGATCATACACGCCAGGTTCATAGTGTAACAAATTGTTTCCTATTTTCTTGATTAGGAGGAAGTTTTGGGACAAGCTAAACTGCAGAAAAGCTTCGGTGGAGATTTATTCGGTATGCAGTGCACGAAAGACTTTAGTCAATTGGGAACTTTCAGAATTTTGAAGAATTAGCGAAGAGGACAGTGGCTAGGATAATTCAAGTGGAAGCGATCGAGCACGTGTCTTCTTTTTGGTCAATCCTGCGGTAGTAAGTAAATCGTCAACCCATCGGGAACAAGATTTATCACGAATGGTTCTTTCCGGTTGGACTCTTTCCTCCTGCGTCGGGAAAGAGAAAAACAACTTCGAAAGTGCAAAAGTTACGACGGAAAACGTGATTTCGTGGTTCCAAGGGGAGCATGCTGTTTCGTGTGCAAACCTGAAAGAGTTTTCTGGACTAACATTTCTACCGGTAAAAATGTTTGTCACTTCACGACACATTTCCGGCGACCAAGCATTTCCTCTACGGAAATGAGAGTATTTCTAAGCAGGGGCGATTCCATCTTCATTTATAGATTATTTTATTAGATTATCGTTTTATATGTTTTATATGTATGATTTATATGTGTGCATTGTATATGCTTATGTATTAATAAATCAAATATTTGATTAACGTGCTCTTATATGTGTTATGATTGAAGCTTCGCGCCCAAAGGGATAGTTCATGAAATCATTATTGCTATTGGATTAGCTTGGATTCTAATCGTAAGTGCAAACTGAAAAGAGAGATGAATTTGTCGAATGCAGAAGTGCGAGAGAGAGAGAGGGGGGGGAGAGCTGTCATCGGCACGTGCTAGACAAGCTATGCGTTGATTGGTCCGATTTTCTCCCTTTCTCTGTACAGCCAAACCGCACTAGACGAGTCTACTAACTGGATTGAACCGAAACGGATGACGGTTCTGACATGAGGCTGGAAAGGGTCGGTTTGTTTGCAAAATAAACAATTTCCAAGCACCATGCGGAGATTGACATTCTACTGCCCGTCTGTTCATAGAAATGTCGAGTGCATTCATAACATTACGAATATGCTACTCTTTTTTCTATCGCCTCTCCAATTTCCTTTTGTTTCCGATTGATTTTTAGAGAAACTTTAGCTTTAGAAAGAAAAAATCTTTTATTAATAAATTATGATCCTTAATGATGAAAGTGACATAAATATCTCACGATCTGTGAGAGCTTGGAAAATATTTCATTATAGAAATAAAGCACTAATTTCTCCTCTGTTATGAGAGCGGATTTGGAAAATTGAACGATGGAAAGAATGTTATTTTGATCGGAACGAATTCGCCCCATGAGGGAAGGTTCTCAGGGGATTGACGGTGCGTAGTAATTTTTGCGAGTGACTCGCGAATCTTGAAGCCTTAATCCTAACGGGAGGGGATCTGACACTCAACGATAGCGAAGGGGTTGAGGGATCACTCCACCACCACAGGGGAGTTATAATCCTCTTGATGAGACCCGCTCGCTTAGCGATCCTTTTCTTCTTTGTGCAGGTCCTTACGAAAAATCCCGTATTTACTTCACGGGGTATACGATCTCACGTTCTCGACATTATACTCGATTCTGAGCCTCCCTTTCCCCAGCGATGACGTGTCCTTTTGTCATTTAGGAGATACTTCGTCGAATAAAATCATCTTTGATATTCTCCATTATTAACATGTATTAAATATCCTTAAACTCTCAGTGTTTTCAATTTGTATCGTGAGTCATCAATTTCCGTAAGTTTGCTGCAAAACAGAGCTAATATCAGCTATAAATAAGAATTAGCTAAATGAGAAGTAGCTAAATAAGAATTAGCATGTAGAGATTTCGACTCATTATCTTTGTGAATAGTAAAATACCATTCTCGGTCATAGCTTCTGGAGGAAGACGTAATGGATAACGCTAAAAGCAGTACGAGGAATTGAGGACCTCAAAAGATCAAACCACGGAGAGACGTTGGTAAGGTGGTCGGGGTCCCGCATGCACTGCCACAGTTCAGACAGAAAGGGGTTGAAGGGGGTAAGACGGAGCTTGCCGAGTGGTTCAGAGTGGCTTCACTCCTCTCCTCTTCTCCCCTAGTCAGCACAGCTCTGCCTTCCCGCGGTATTAAGATTAGCACAAAGCACTACCAACCTTCTCTCTCTGTCTTCCTTCATCTCTATTTCCCTTCCTTTCT
Source organism: Synergus gifuensis (assembly GCA_904066015.1). NCBI lineage: Eukaryota > Metazoa > Arthropoda > Insecta > Hymenoptera > Cynipidae > Synergus > Synergus gifuensis. The sequence continues at coordinate 506,235 of CAJFCO010000125.1, read as the reverse complement.
TATCTTACGTCTCTGGCCTCCTCATTCCGGTTATCTGGCAAGGTGAGGAGCTTCACGTAATTCGTGACGTTTTCGCGACTTTTCAAGCCTTTAGCGAGTAGCATCCTATCTCTGCTGGTGACATTGATTGCGATCTCTCACCAGCCGCTTTCTTTATAAGAGACCGAACATCTTCGCAAAAGGAGATCACCCAAGTTATGAAAACTTCAGAGGTAATACGCGATGCCACCAGGGAATCTGCGATCCCTTTTTCACTTCAAACTTACCCCAAGAACGAATGCGCTCACTTTTCTCTAATCTTAAATGAACGTCTTTCTCAAAGCTTCTAGTACTTTCGTGTCAAAACTTGGAATTTTGAACTTCGAATTTTAATTTGAAAATTGAGAGAAAATTTCTAGCGGAGAGACTCGTGAGCTTTACGCAGATCGTTGGGAAAAGCATCTCTAGAAAATCCTGGGAGACTAGATTGCGGATTTTTTTGACAAATCCGGATCTCCCGGAAAATAAATATACAAGCTGATCCGTACGGCTCTCGACATATCCTGTACTCTGAAACTGCACGTGGTCGGCATCAGAGAAATTTTTTTTGTAGAAAGCGGTATTATGATATTTGATATTGATTTAATCCGATACGCAGAAAATGGAAATGAGTTTTCATATCCACTGTCGCGAGTTAATCGTTTGAGTCCAATCAGTAAAAAAGTTCTGACATTCTATAAAATATATCACGTTCTGTATCCTTTCACTGCGCAATTTCAATTTGTCAGGAATTTCAATTTTTGTAATGAAAAATAATATTCACATTTAAATCAAAAGCATTTTTTTGTTTTGAATCTCCTAAATATGACAAAAGCTTTATTTTGCTTTGTGTCTTCTATAATTTAGGATATGTCAGAGCGAGTGGCAGAGGACTGAGAGTGTCCATTACCTACGTAAACGGACGGATTAATTCTTTGGAATCGGACAAAAGTTCCCCTGAAGGTTTTGCACCGAATGTCAGGATTCTGGATTGAATATCCCTCCCGAGGGATAGTGCGGAATTACAGAATACAGATTGTGACAATAAGAGAACGATGGCTCGTTCATTACTGAGCGTTTGTTTATCTTTACATCGACCCGACCACTTGATCCTTTAATAACCTTTGAATCTTGAATCTGCCCGGTGGAAGCCCTCAAAACCCTGAACTTGAAGACGAAGTGCCGCGAGAGCGAGTGACCCGAGTCGAATAGAAGCTCATAGAAAACGCAGGATAATCAGCATCAGCAATGCGGAGGCAGAAGCCACAGACCGCTATGAAGCTCCCAGCGACAGGATTCCTGTATACGCGCAATGGTGGTGTGAGTCCTGGCGAAGTTGGTTCTGAAATCCAATTAATTCAAGCTCGGCCGTAGACAATGCGGGCGCCATCTTGATTTGGAAATCTAATTTAGCCGGTCTTTATTTATGATAACGCCGCACTCATTGTACGCTTTCGGTACAGGGGTTCGACAAAGAAGTAAAGATGACGGCAGCGCAAGGCGAACTGGTGCTTTACTGTGCCAGCGCGAGGGTATTATGGCGACTCAGAGGAAGAGAGACGTAACCCGTCACATCCAGCTTAGATGGAAACCGCTCGATTTGCTTCCCGCACAATGCTCCGATTTACCGAAAGGCTATTTGCTATGTCCTCAACGAGAAATGACTTATAATTCTGGTCTCTGCTGGGGACTCTTTACCGATGAATGCTATTCTTCTTGAAAATTTACTATAGTCTGCGAACCGACCTACAATTTTCTCTTCTCTGGTGAGAGGAGGGTGGTTTTCATTTTTCTCCTAGATGACAATTTGCTCCATTCAATTTAACACTAAAAAACTGAGGGTTTATGATTGGTCCCTTTATGATTTTAAATTTCCGTCATGAAATATCTCTTGAGACACTTGACCAGTTTTTTAATACAATTTTTTAATTTGACCCCTTAAAGTGGTTAGATATATCTGCTAGAAGGTGTGCTAACGAGACATTAACCCCTCTGGTTAGCATGATGGATTGGGACTAAAGTATACATGTATACAGTGTGTTCGATTCGATTCGAGGGGGCATGTTGGCGTAACAACTTTGTTAACATCACCTTGTTCCGGGTTCCCTATCGCCTGCATCACATACACGCGCATTATCTCTTGTGTCAAATACCTATGGGACTCACCCTCATCAGAAAGTAGGCGTTGAGCATCGATCCGTTAGTGTGCGTTTCGCTTTTCCGCAACTAGACATATGGTACTCAGCTTTTCATGCATACGAGATCAAATAATAAGGTCGAGCCGCTGCTTGTTCAGACACACATCGGCCCTTGTATCTTCTCTAGTTTCACCCTCCCATAAAATGTATGCACTCATACATATCAAATTATAAAAGCACGCGAGTATCCGATTATCGCCGCGAAATCTGAGTCACGACAATGAGTTTACAAGGACTGTCGCTCCTGATTTCTCTTCGACTCTGGATCTAAGTTTTGAGTTCACTCAGCAGACAAACTTGAAACCTGTCCTTTGGACTATGGTCTACTTCATCTAAATGTATTTATGCAGACGCCCTCGTGAATCTGATTTAAACGGGAAAAAGTCATTTGTCAGTTTTATTTTATGTCCTCGCTCTGGTGTTGGAATATCATTACACGATCGCGTGAATAATGACTTGGGTTTGTACCGAAACAAATTCTATGACAGGTTTAACAATGCTCAATGACTATGAAAACTTTCATTCATCTTTCAGCTTTTTGACTAGTACAACCTAGATAGAAGAGTTACATATGTATACAATAGATCTTGAAATTTATATTTATTTATTTCAAGAGGAAAATTTATCTTTGAAGGGAACATGAAGATTTGTAGCACTGGGTAAATACATCTTCCCGTCAAGCTCAGGTCCTACATTTGCGCAAATAAAATTCATTTTAGTTTTCATAATGACCCACTTTGCCTGGCCGCAAATGAAATTCTTTATGCGCTGATGTCGCGTTTATTACCTTGGATTTTCACGCATGGCGGTTCGTAAAAACTTTTTTACTGCCTTACTCTAAACCGCATAACAGCAACAAAATTCTGACCACTCGTTGGAGAACGCGAAAAGAACCGGATGAGTGATTTGTAGCTTTCCGCGGATGACACGCGAATCGTACATTAGACCGAATGTATTTGTAAACAGCCAAGAACGATCGATACTGCTCTGAGTAGCGAGCAGAGAAAACATTTGAAAACAGAGGCTTGGACAAAACTCGCAAAGAAAGAAACCGAAAAACAACTTGCAGCTCGGAAATTCCGTTGAAAAGACTTTTCCTTCGATTTTCTCGACAATTTTTTATAACAAGAAAATGTAAATTGAATCTATCTATATATTGCATAAAAATCGGAAGTTGTGCAAGCGCTTTTTCATTAAAAGAAGCTTTTTCAAGCAATTTAAATTAAATTATAACTTTAAGAAAATATCAAATTGATTTAAAATTTAATTAAGTTATACTTGTATCGGTCGATTTTTGTAAGACGATACTTTTTGAGTTTTTTCTTAGAAGAAAATTTCAATTGGGATGTCGCAAGGCTTCAATTTTAATCATCAAAGCAAGAGACTCTGAGTGAAGCTTCAGTCAAAACGGGAATCAGAACTGGCAATGAAGTTTCTTCGATGGCCTCACCCTCCAGTGCTTTATATTCGGCGATAAAACGAGCTAACGAAATTACAAAGTCGATTCATCAGCGACAGAGTCCTATACCAGGCTACATTTTATCGCAGGGTTCTTGATTCTTTTTGCTTTTCTGCTATTATTTTCCCTTGCTCAGCAACCCTGTAATCTTGGAATCTATGATTCAACGCCACTCATGTGTCCCTAACATCTGTTCTATGCGAGACGCACACTTCAATGTATCAAGGCATCAAAGGAGAAGAATTTCACAGACTGTTTGGTTTTGGGCCACATGAATTTGATTGTCCCAACAATAATTTATTTTTTGTAGTTCAACCATCAGGAGAGGAAAATAGACACATTTATAGACACCTAGTGTCAAATTTGTCACTTTAAAAAGTTGAAATCCTGCATCAGCTATCAAATTTCTGTCTTCTACATTTTCTTTTGAGATAATTCTTGAAAAACAAGTTAAAATTACTTTGAAAACAGGGTAGAATTCAAAATTTATCGATTTTCTCAAATTTATTGGGAAGAGGGGATGGACTATAATCCTTGAAACTGCAACAAGAAAATAATATTTTCACTGTGGAGTGAAATAGAATATATAGAATATACGTTCGCCCATTTGTGACGATGTGGTTGGTTGAACGATCTTTCAGAATTTCAAAGTCTCATGTCACTCTCAAAAAGCTTAAACGTGCCTATTTATACGAGTCATCTTGTTAGATACACCAGGCCTGAGTCGTGTTTGAATTAATAAATAAATATGTAAAAAGGAGTCTCTAGGATGAATTAGGTGGTCGACAAGAATTCGTCTTCCATGATACCATGACTAGAAAAAAATAAAAAATTCCGCCTGAAGGGGCTTATCGAAAAAAGCTCAAGTCGATCTCTTGGGACCAATTCAATATCGTCACAATTTGAACCATTCAAATTCTGAAGGTTTACTGTCCTCAATAAAAGATTTGTCATTCACCGATGGAGTAAAGCAATTAAGCGGATCATTTCGAATATTGTAATCGAACAGGGTCACAAAGAGAAATTGACATTTCTATATAAATCTAGAGAACTAAATAGTTGCATTCTATTTCCTTAGTTCACTTGTTTAAATTAAATAAGTTTCTTGTTTGATAGTTGAAAAAAAAAATAAATGAATAATTTTTTTCCCCCAAAAAAAAGAAAAAAAATGAAATCGATCTATATTATAGTTTCATTTATCTAATACATACAGTATAACTAATGAAAAATTAATTTTTTCGATATTGTGAAATTCGCGTCGGAACCAGGACTCGAACGCAAGACGCGCGGGAAGAGCAGAATTAAAACTCGATCTCTCCCCACTACGCCACGGAGGCTGATAACTTATGGTTGAGAATCGGGTGTATTTGAATGCAAACAAGTCTTTGACACTCATTTTTTAACATCTCTAAAAGTTTATTTACATTATATTTTTTGTTTGAATTAAACAAATACTTTGTTCAAAATAAAAATATATACTTCGAAATATTATTTGTTTCAAATTAAACAAATCTTTTATTCAAATCAAACATATATTGACATATATACCAAACAAATTATGTATTTCAATCAATAAAGTGAATATTCTTCATTTATTAAATTGAAATAAATGTTTTGTTAATTGAAGTAAGAAATTTATTTCGTTCAATTATCTGACTTCAAACAAATTTTTTTGTTTAATTTAAA
>CAJFCO010000125.1:485779-500474 GCA_904066015.1 Synergus gifuensis | reverse complement strand
AAAAAAAAAAAACGTATGTATGTATTTCAACGTCATACAAATCTACGACTAGAATTTACAAAGCCTGCGATTTGAAAAAGTATTTCCCTAAATTCTGGAAATTTAAATTTTCCGTAAATAATTAACAATGTATTAAATAATTAATAGTTAAAATGTTCGTTTTATTTATAATTTTATGAATAGATAATAAATTAATAATTAATTAACTATGTTTGCTGTTTGAAATTTGGGGAATTGAAATATTTGTAGAAATATAATAATTCGTTTATTTTACATTTCGGTGAATTGTATAATTTGGTAATTTTATAATTCGGTAATTCATATTTTCAGCAATTTTTTTCCGTTAATTTGTGTATTCGTTATTTATTTTTGCATTATTTTGTAATAAGTCCCGAATATATCAATGCAGTGTTTGTTTGTCTGAATTATGTCAATTACGCCGCTTTTTTCTATGTTAAACAAAATACTAAGTAAGTAAATAATTCTTCCTTACTAAATAACTCTACACTATTTATGAAAAATTATTTGAGGTGTTTTTTCATGTTTATTTCGTAATTTTTATATACTTTTCCTTATTATGATTGCATGGTTTTGTAAAGCAAAGTTACTACTAGCGCCACCCGCGGCCGTTTTCAACAGTTGGACCATTTTCAACTCGTGGCTTCATCCGCCTGGTTTAAATCTTTTTCTCAGGTGTAAACGCACTCAAATCTTTGACTATCCCGCTGTTTTTATTCTCGTTCCATCAAGTTGTACCCTTGAAAGTAACGAGTTCAGTTTTGTCCAACTTCTCTTCAGTTTTAATGAAACTGAGCTCTAACTTTGCGACTTCTTCGCCAAAGGCTTCAGAAGGTTCGTGTTTCACAGCTTCCTCAGATTCACCAACCGTGTAATAAATTGCAACTTGCGGATGCTTCTTGTCCATTTCACACTACGCCATTCTCCCAGAATCGAATTTCGATTTCCCTCGACCCCATTCGACTCCGATTCGTCGATTGACCTCAAACTCTGAAAACTGGAATCGACACAACCTCGACCGTGTATGATGGTTTTTTTGTTGGACCTACAGTAAATTTCTAAAATTACCAAATCTTCAAATTTGTTTTCCTATGCCTACAAACTCAAAAAATATCTCGAAAGAATCTGAGGTAGAGATTTCAGAGGTTCATGCTCACTTCTCAATTTCTGTCTTGTCACTCAACAGGTATCGAGTCAACAAGCTAGAATTACGTGCGGTTCCCTACAGTTAAGCCCAAGGGATACTCCTTCCCTTTTCAACCGATGAATTTCAAAAGAAAACATAGGGTAGTTGGTAGAAAAAATCTTTCTTATCGATACAAAACCTAAACCGATTATTCAGTGATACTCACAAAAATCCTTAATGATTATCGAAGTTGAACTCACCTGGAACAGAAAAGAGAAAATTTTCATCACTAAATCTTCAATTGTATTTCAGAAAGATTATCTCGTGTAGAAGTTTCCAAAAACCTGGCCCAGACCGGGGATGAAACACACATGATTTGGACCTGGCCAGGACCATTGAAAAATTTCTACGCGGGATATTGAGAAAAAATTGTTTTATTAGGATTAAGGAAAAAAAAATAGAAGAGAGAGTGGGATAACTCTTTTTATAATATGAAACTGAAAACCAGGAGCAGACTCTCTGGATTAAAAGCCAATAAAAACTGACTAAAAGCATTGAATCTAGCTCAGGGGCAACTAATTTTTATTTGCTTCGACTAAATGTTTCCTCTTGATGCGGTTTCTCTTTCGGGGAATGTAAACTCACCCCCAGGCTCTTGCCGCAGCGGTTGAACGATTAGCAAATCAATCGCAACTAAACCGCGGTCTCTCGCATGACTAAATTCCTTTCACAAGGTTTGCTAAAGAGTCCTGCACTCTGACGATAACTGTCACCATTCGCTGCCCGAAATTAGAATAAGTTTAAATAAATACTTTAAACTTTAGAAATTAGGTCATCAAAATTAGAACTAAATTCCGAAAATGGACGAAACAGGGGAAAATTCTGAAACATACATATGTTTGAGAACATTAGAAACAGGTCGAGGGTCAGGGAAGGGACAAAAGTTTACCCTGCCTCAGAATAGAAATGCTATACGTAATTGCCTCTGTTAAGTGTCTGGCATAAGGTTTGGGCTACAATGACCGGTAATTTAAACTACAATCGCCCGCAATGTAAACGCTCGCAGGTGCGAAAGATTTCTTGAATGGGTGGGCTTTCAGAAACTCGCAGTCCATATGTTCAGTTTATAGCAAGTGTATTTTCTGCGGACTGTTAAGGGTAGACTATATAGAATAACGACAATTTCGAGATGCTTCAATTGTAAATGAAAATGCTTAAATTGCGAATGAAAATGTTTCTATTCTCGCGAACATTTCAATAGGAACTTTACAATATCACGCAATTAATATTTTCTTTAGCTCATAAAACCTTTTCAACGCCAAGTTGTTTTACAAAGTTTCAATTGTGTGTTGTTCCATTGAAAATATATGTAATTTATGTATAATACATATACAATAGCCTACATAAATCTCTGGCTGACATAGATTCTTTAGAAAGCTAAATTCCATCAGAATTTTAATTATAACAATAAAAAAATCAATTTAAAAAAACTTTAGAATTCTCGAAAAAATAAAGGCGGATGTCTCACGTATGGCTGAACGTGTTTAAAGACCTCAGAACGACTTCCGCCTTTCCGTTTGTAATATACGGCGTTTAGGCAGTTTTAGGGCCTATTGAGGCCTGTACATGTACGTGCGAAATAAGGGACCGATATTCAACGTTACTGCTTCGTATCTGTGCAGAAGTGCATCTGCGGAACATGTGTTTCCACTCGAGTGCACCTCGAGCCATCCCGCTGAGCGTCTCGGAATTTGTTTTGAATTTAGGCTCAGGGCCCCATTTTTCTGCGATTTTCAAGTGGGCTCTCTGCCACGGGAATCATCTGTAACGATGATTTTATACGCACATTGAAGCCTAAAAGCATCCTGTTGCTTTCTTTCGTCCCCCCCCCCTTCAGGCACGAGTGTTTTATTATACGGTTAACTTGTGTCAATACCAACGTACATCACCGAAGATACATACAAGTGGTGGGACATATTTGTAACTGCTCAAGCGAGAGGAGAGGTAGACCAAAGATCGAAAGAAAAAAAAAGAAAGAAAAAATTTCATTGGACTCAAAGAAAAGGCACACCGAGACAAATTCTCCTTCGAGTGTAAAAAGATTTCTTTCAATAGTATATAAACAGCTTTTATTCACTCGAACTCTTATTGATTTCGAGAAACTAGGGGTGATTTATGTTCTTTATAACGTTAGGTACTTATAGAATCGTCGTCATTATTTCCACTGGTTGCATCACTCGTTTCATCATTTTGGGTACATTTATTACGATTTGAAAAGACGCAAAAACGGATTTTATTTGCTATATGATTCCGTAATTTAGTAGCCTTGATGGGTTTTAGGTAAAGTTCAATTATAAATTTATACATTCAGAAAAAAGTTTGTTTAAATTAAACAACAAAATTTGTTTGAAGTCAGATAATTGAACGAAATAAATTTCTTACTTCAATTAACAAAACATTTATTTAAATTTAATAAATGAAGAATATTCACTTTATAGATTGAAATACATAATTTGTTTGGTATATATGTCAATATATGTTTGATTTGAATAAAAGATTTGTTTAATTTGAAACAAATAATATTTCGAAGTATATATTTTTATTTTAAACAAAGTATTTGTTTAATTCAAACAAAAAATATAATGTAAATAAACTTTAAGAGATGTTAAAAAATGACAGTGGCGTAGTGGGTAAAGTGTAGAGTGTCGAGTCAAATAGTCAACACACTAAAAATTTCCAAATAAAGAAAGCTGATTAGAATAGTTTTTTTTAATATTCATTTTTCTATTCTTTAATAAGGAAAAAAATTTTACGCTGTTCATACCTAAATTAAGTTTCTAATTTAAACAAAGTACAATAAACCAATAATTATAATAGACAAATCTGTGAGATATTATTTTATTAATCATACAGAATGTAAGTACAAACAGTACAAAGAGATACATAGGTTTTTTATGATAAGTTTGTTATAACCTACAAATGTAAATACATATAAATATAAAATAAACTTTGTTCAAAAAAAAAAGTAGAGTGTCGAGTTTTAATTCTGCTCTTCCCGCGCGTCTTGCGTTCGAGTCCTGGTTCCGACGCGAATTTCGCAATATCGAAAAAATCAATTTTTCATTAGTTATAGAGTTTGTATTAGATAAATGAAACTATAATATAGATCGATTTCATTTTTTTTCTTTTTTTTTGGACAAAAATTATTCATTTATTTATTTTTTTTCAACTATCAAACAAGAAACTTATTTAATTTAAACAAAAAATTTATTTAAGTGAAACAAAATTTTATTCAATTGAAATAAATAAAAACAAATAAGAAATTTATTTGGATCAAACAAACATATGATTGACCCCATATCAAAGTGATAATTTGTTTGATTCAAATAAATTTTGTTTGATTTAAACAAACCTTTTTCTGAGTGTAGCTTTTCACTTTTTTACCTTTATTTTAAATAATTGGAGTGCCTTTGAATGTTACATTTATATTTTCCGGTTCTATTTCTCTTTAAAGACCTATCGTGATTTTGAGTGGCAAACCAATCTATGATTAATGTGTGAGCCGGTTCAGAGGAAATTTATGTTTGGTGGAACGTGCAGGTATGTGTTGGTTTTGCGGGTAGAGCGCGCAACCCCTATAGAGAAGTGTAAAACTCTGAAAGTGCAGAGGTTTGGGTGACCCCTCGTTGCATTCAGCTGCTTAATTTTTCACCGAAGTGTGCGATGTCACGCCCGACCAGGTACCCTTCACCTCTCCTCCCTTTTGACACATTTTTAACACCCTTGGCGGCTTCTCTAAAGTCTGAGCTAAGTTTATCTCATGAGGTGCGATGCAATTCAAAAAGCATTCTACTCGTCTAACAATCCAGAAGAATCGGCTAAAAATCTCAACAAAAAAACTTTTATGATTGTGTTAAAGAGCTGTCATTCAGAAGCCTTGGCCAAAGTAAATTGACGTCTTCGAGTAAATAGAAAATAATATCTTTCGTATAGCTTTCATTCATTCATTCAATTTTCGTATTTTAACAATTTATATTATATAAGATTTTATTCCGTACTCGTACACACGGAAATACTACACAAAAACAACATACATACAAAAAATTATTTTCCGAGAATCAACTATCATCTATGATTAAAACTAACATAGTTGAAATAACACGGATTCCAGTTTAACAGAATCATGAACGTACTGTTAGACGTACTAATGCGACCCTGGTTAGAGAGAACTAAATAACCCTAGTTACATTAACAATGCAATTTGATTAACATTCCCATGTTCGGCGTTCGAGATGCCAGATATTTTTCAATTGCATCTGCAGCGTATGTACATGTGATTATTTCGTTGAATGTGAATAACAATTGAAAAGTTTATGTCTAAATCGCAAGTCAGTCAATTTATTGCTCTTATTCTGGGGCTTACCAAATTACGTAATTCAATATTTTGAAGGTAAGTTCGTATTGCTGTATTTCTTATTTAACTTTCAAAAATTTTATAGATTAGATTTTAATATTCAGAACGCATTTTGTACTTTTTTTCTGAAATTAAGATTGGATGTAACGCTAATTTAAGTGCATTTGTAAATTTTTTTATTTCTAGAGCTTGAAATAGATGAATATGTTCTGCAATAAGACTATGTGTTAATTAACGACATATTAAATACACAAAAGGATCAATCTTAGTAATTCGTAATGAACAATTTCCAATCTTCGGATTAGTTGAGAAAATATACTTTAAAAATAAGACCAAAGGAAATCAGGCTAAAGATTTTACTATAATTATATTATATTCTTTATTATGATTTATAATTTTAAAATTGTTCATGTCCATAAGTTTTGTTTTGTCAGAGACACACTGGAAAATGTATAATATGTAATATGAATTTTTCAATATTTTTGAATAAAAAAGTTTGAGTACAACACTGAAAAACAATATTTTTATTCATAAATGTTTAAAACTTTTAATTAAAAAATATTTAGGAATATTAAAAAATATTCCTAAATATTTTAAAATTAATTCCTATATGTATAACGAATTTTATATCCTCGTGAATACCCCATATATCACTAGAACAATTTAATTGGGTTAACAACTTTTTTTAGACTGTTATAACTATAACTATATTGTTAAAAAATCTATACATGTATTGTTAAGCTAAGAATTTCTTCCTTGGCATTTTAACCAGCTTTTCCCCATGAAAAGAACCAAGAATATTTTTTAAGTCACCTTGCTTTCCTTGTTATTTTAACTAAACATGAACTTTGTAATTTCAAAAAAAAAACAACACATTATAGATATATGTACATAGATAGAGTCCAGAAATGGGTCTTGCGTAAAAGGAGGGAGCGGAATATTATATAATATGATTAAAGTTTAAAAAGATTAAAACCAAACTAGTCACTCTGTGAATTTGTGAGAAATTTTTCTAATAAAATGAAATGAAAGAGGTACTAATTTCAAAAGGCTGCAAATTCAAAAGCGCCTGAAATTCAGAAGCCGAAATTTTACAACGCTTCACATTTGCAGGAGCTTTAAAAAAGAGGCGCCTCAAAAATTATTTCAGATTCTTAATCTTGGAAAAACTTTTTAATTAAAAGCCTTCATAATCTTATTTGAGATATTAATATAACTTTTATAATTCTCTACTTTGTTTCAGCGATATTAATTACATATCACAATAATAAGACTGTAATATGAAGCGACATACGAACTTTTAAATATTAAGGCTTTTTGCGCGTGAAAAAGTGCTGCAGAGGGACAGATATCACATTTGCATTTGAAAGATCTAAGAAATTTATATTCGGTGCAATCACAGAGAGTTCTCTGACGCGATTTAAGTATAATTCTAGAAGGTGTGCTTCTGCCCTAGTTTAAGAAAGTGTCAAGAAACTTGAAACATATGAGAATTCTTGGGTGCTCGCTCTTGGGTCGTACCTCATTTGCGAACTTGCTGTTGCCAATCAAATTTTCATTTATATTACGATCACATCTCGATGCTACTTTAAAACACCTTGAAAAAAGTAGGACACGTCGCAACCACAAAGTGGTTAATTTTTTTACATCTGACGAGATTTGAAACGAATCGAGGATTCGTTTAATAAATGGGGTTACGAAATTCATATTTGATGGAATCGAGGGACTACAATGTCTTTCGAACGTCCTACGCCTTCAAATATTGATTGAAACCGCCCTTGGAGTAGCCCTCGAAAATTGCTTAGGCTCTTCTACTAAAATATATTAAATTCATAAAAAGAACATTGGGAGACCCGTAAAATATGGGAAAATGCGACTAAAATAAACCAGCGTGAGGGGCGGAAAATTATGTCGAGATTCCCGTAAAATATGGTAAAAATGTCCAAGTGGGGAAAAAAGTGCATAAATAATAACAGAGGATTTCAAAATGCAATTATAATTCTAAACACAATTCTGAAAAGTGAGAAAGCATGATATATGATCGAAGAGCTGAAAACAACGTGTAATCTCGTTACCGAGCTATAATTGGATTCGACCGATCTCGTCAATTTAAACATTTCCAGAGAGTCATTGTTCCTCGACAAACAACTAATTGTATGTATTGATTTTTTATTGCATCTCGTTACATGACACGAATTTTTAACAATCAGGAACAATAAAAAAATCTGCTTTCATGAAAAATCTATTTAGTTGAAAAATCAGCTCTGACCATCCTCGATTTGCTAAAAAAGTGACGTTGATAAATTCAACATTTATACTATTGAGAAAAAAAAACTTTATAAATAGAAATGAAATAATAAAGACATGAATTAAATTACCGTTTATTTTGTTCTGTCTTTTGTCATTTTTATTAGGTCGATGAATTATATTATCCTGTTTTATAAAATTTTAATATGTTGTGTTTCCATTCTATATCTGTTCAAAGTCACTTTTTATCCTGTTTCTTTTATCAATTACTGTTTTTATTTTATATTTAAATTTCGCACCGAAAAGACGCAAATATTTGAATGAAGAAATTATATTTTTACATTTTGAACAAAAGCAGCAAGTTAGTTTGAAAATAAAAAAGGAATACAAATTTTAACACGTAAAACTTAACTGCGCAATTTTTGTTGTTCTAGATTTCCAGATTTAATTTAACATTTTATATTCAGAAAAATGTGTTGTCACTTTATAAAGGCAGTATAGCTCATTGCAATGAAGTGGTGCAGCGAAGTAGTAAATATTTACATTACATTGCTTCATGGTCGACCAAGCCTGTTTTCGTGTGTACGTAATACATCATTCTTATAGGTAAAGTGTCTCTTAAATTAATCTAGGGTCAAAAATTTCCCTCAGCTGCGCAACTCCTGAATCGAATATCGATCAAAACGTCAATAAGCTGTGGCCTGCGCTTTATATGAAAATAAATTGAAAAGGGCGATGGAATAGCACTGTCGTCGGAAATGCGCTAGTCGAATCGTTGAATTTGCAATGTTACCTTTACTGGTTAGTCCGATACTGAAAATTTTCCATTGGTTTCATGCTTTTCGCTCAACCTGCACATTTTTCAATAACTGATTTGTCGCGCCCGCTCAGAAATCTGGCAGTTAATTTAGCTCATCCTTTCATCTACAAAGGGAAATTACATTCTTTCAAATTATTATTCGCTTAGAATTCACTTCACCCAAACGTATAGTCATACGCTATTTCAAACAGAATTACAATTGAAGATGAAAATTTGTAGATTTGAAGGGAAAAATGTTTATTTCGTAGTGTCTTGTATTTTTTAAAAAAGGATAATTGACGTTGGTATTGATGGCAGTTTAATTAGCCCTTCCTTTTCTCTACAAAGGGAAATTACATTCTACCTTTTAATTATTCAGTTTGCAGTCATTTTTACCAAACATATACTCGTATGATATTTCAAAGCGAATTAATTCTAGAGGTTAACTTTAGGAAAAAGTATTTTATACTGTGTGCTTGTTAAATTGAAGGCAGTTAATAAATAAATTTTTACTTTGAATGATTAAAATAATAGTTTTGATTTCAACCAAATTTTTTTCTGAGTATAAAATCCAAGAGAAGAGCCGGTAACATGAAGAAATTCTTCACCGGGAATTTATGTATAAAATTCAAATAATGTAACTAAAAGTTTGGACTGCAGTTTGAAATCTAAAATGTCTTTTTAGCATCAGACACGTAACGCGTAAAAAACGTGTGTTGCTTAATCTGCCTGATTGGCAATGGGCACATTTTGACACGTTTATTTTTTTTAATGTCCAGTACAAAGAAGGCGTGGTTCGAACAGACCTTTTGGATTTCGTTACTGTCGCGCCTGTCACAGATGACAAGAACCAGGAGGGGTTCGTCGTCGTTGAGTGCAGCTCACAGGAGCGGCGACATTGTAGCGCAAGAGAGAAAGAGAAAAAGAGAAAAAGAGAAAGAAATAGTTTCTGAAAGAGGGATAAACTGGACAAGGCTCTTCATTAAAAAAAGAAAAAATGTGTGTTGAGTCAACAATGACTAGTCACACGAATTTTGATTAACTCGAACAACTTTTTTCGATACTCATAAGATTCTACAGATATTTAATTTTCTTTAGTTATTTATAACTAAAATAAAGAACGTAAAAAATATAAAAAGGGATAATTAAATCTATATATTTTTTTCTAATAAACTGGGTGTTCGCCTTAGCGCTCCCTGTCCCTTCAACGCCTATGAAGTGTATAAAGAGTGGTGAGAATTTAAAAATGCACCCCGATTTGCTCCCAAGAGTAGCAGGAGGTCAGTGTACGGTAACATTTTATCGTTAAAATGACTCCTCGTGACTCTCGGGAGAAAAAAACTGCATTTTTACTCTACAGCGTTATGTGTCTTAAGTTCTTTAGGGATCAATTTTGTGAATAGCTGAATACCAATAGTTCATTTTTTCCCTCGTAAAAAATCTAATAATCGTTCTCAACGTGTAGACTTTCCATTTTCCAACACTAGCGAAAACCTTGCTCATATAACTTTTCAATAAAATAATAAAATATATATTTGAATTTCGAGTCAGAATGACGTCCTACTTGGGCATTGCGATTCAGGCGCGAAATTTAAATTGCGAAATTCTATTTCATTTTAAACGAAACGAAAAGTAGTTTTGAAAATATATAAAAATGTTAGTATAGAACGAGTTTTAACGATTTTTCTTTCATTAAGACTTTAGTACGGCCCTGCTCTTGGTAAAGCTCTTCGAACACTCGGATGGGCTCTTCGCCAAACTCGCACGATATGACAGGGCCACACACGGAGGGTTGTATAACGCACTCGAAAACGCCGCTAATTCAATATTATCACGGGCTAAAAGCTTCGTCAATTTTTTTTACTCGACTCCTCACGCACCCTGCGCCGTCGTCCAAATGACGTTGTTTTTAAATTAAGTTACGTCCCTGGCAAAATCTAGTTACTCGGGTGAGGTATCAAGCGATCAAGTATATCGATAACGTGATTTCGAGAACTATTTACGCGTATATATACGCGTAGTTGTATATTGTATATTGTATATTATATATTGTATACACTGAGAAACCCGCGTTTGTATTTATTGTTAAAAATCACACTAGATTTTACTATCTGAACTTTACAATGAGGGGCAAAAAGCAAATTTTAATAATATTTACTAACCTCAATAGTAACTCGTAGCTCCTTACAGAATTATAAAGTATTTTAGAATAAGAACTAAAACTATTGCAGTATTTGTAAACTGTTTAGTAAAATGATGCGCAGAGACCATGCGCATCGAATTACTATCTGGGTTAGTAAAATATGTACAGTCAGAATAGCAAAAAACAAAAGCTTTGAAGGGACCTAACTTCACACTATAGCCTACATAAATTAATATTCTAGCCTACACATATTATATAATATCAAACATTAGTAATTACACACATACATATATGCACTGAATACAATTACATATATTATTAAGCTGAAATAGAAAAATCAAGTTAGAAGAAAACGAGGCTGGCGGGAATCGAACACTGGTCATCGGGGCAACAATCGGGCGATGTTCCATCTAACCTACAAGACATTATGAGAGTGAGGAATAAAAACGTCCATATGACTGTCTATATATCCGTTGTTCGACAATCGGCACATGTCGGATATGCTCGGCTGCGCTCGGTCCAAGACTTGACGTTTTCTGTTAAATCATTTAGTAATTTCTTCTACATATTTAGTATATTATATTACTTACTATTCTTTTTGTACAATGTATTAATTTCTGTAATAATTTTTCCTAAATCGGATTTTACTACAGAAAATAGTAAAGTTTGCTATTACTAAATAGGAAACCTTCTTATGAAAATAGTATAACTTATTATATATGTATTAAAATGTCGAAATTTAAGGATTTTGCCCCAACTTGCTATCGATATTAGTAATTTTTCTAACATAGAGTTTCTCAGTGTAATGTTAGATTCTTATCGACATTGATGAATGCAGTCATTGAGTAATCAGAATAAATAGAACGAAATAAAAAAGAATTTAATTACTTTCAGAGAAAAATTATATGTACTTCCAAAAGCAGTAAAGTTTCATAATCGCTGCAAGCTAGATTAGGGAGTTTTCGAGTTCCAGGAAAGAGGGTTTGTGAAGTGGAAAAGGGAGGCCATTCGATGTTTATTTTTTAAAGGCAGATTTAGGAGGAGAGGATCGAGCTAAAGGGAAATAAAGGATGTTGCGTTAGGACCGAATTTGTGGAGGATTTTCGTTCTTGAAAAAGACTTCAAATAATTTCAAGAAATAGAAAATAAACATAATTACTTTTTTTTAAAACAAAATTTTACATACAAAATTTTATTTCCCATGAAAAAATGTATGCCACTCTAGAAAGTGAGGGTCCCTCTAAATTTAAAAAAAATTACCGTAACTTTCGGATTGTGGGTCGTAAATAATGCATACAGCCGTGATTTCTGTTTAGGCACGTAATATACCTGTGGAAGGTACGTTTTCACGTACACGTGGTGCATGCGGAATGTTTTGGTGAACATGCTGGCAGCATATGGTCGAAATTAGCCGAACAAACGTATCCATTGAACTCGTGGCGTGCCAAATTGAAAGGAATGTATTTTCGAATTTTCGAATTTAAAAATCGTATCAGTATTCAATTTCTCGAGCGTTTTCAAACGCGATATTGTCGCGAGCTGCTAGCCGAATTAATCCCACAGAATTGCAAACAATTCACGACTATATCTCAATATACAGTGTCTCGTGTATGGAGTGAAGAGATATCGAGCATTAATCCAACAGACGGATAACGTCACGAATAAAATTGTAAAATACGAGTAAAGAAATAAAAATGAACAGCTAATCAATACATTAATAAAAATATAAATCATGTTACAGAAAGCAATAAAAAAATTTATTTTAAAATTCTCTTACTGTCGGGAGTTTTAAATATTGGAAAATTTTAACATAATTTCATATTTCGTTAATTAACTTTGTTGATGTTTGTGGAGAATTCATTTGTAGAGAATTTGGACTTGTAGAGAATTTGAAAAATTGAGTTTCAGAAATGAGTACTTAATTTTTGAATTTGTGTTTAATAAAGGGTATAATTTGAGCTCATTCGAGCTAAAAGATTCAAAGAGACTTCTCTGGAAAAGATAAAAGGGAAAGCAGGAAATGACATTCCGTTGCGGTAAATGCAATAACGAATGCGAAAGTCCGTATTATTGTAGGTTTAGGGTGACTGGTCTGAAATCCGATACTGAACCATGAAAATTTCAAAAGCATCTGAACCGTCCCTTTTAGCATACAATGCTAGAACGAAAGATAAGAAAACGATCCAGAACACGTGTTTCTGGCCAAATGTGTTCGTCTCGACCTTCGTAATCGAGATACCACTCGCAGGTCATTTTTGTCGCCCTTTTCGTTAGCAGACTCGGAAACTGAAAACCTTATCGAAAATATATGTTCTCTACTTTTTCCTCTCACCTAAATTCTACTCCTATTTTGGGTTTTATATTACTTCTAAATAAAAATGTTGAAATCTAGTTATTTTAAGAAAATGATAAAAATATATGAAGGCTAATTGATGCACTTGATTTTGATTGAAATACAATTTCAACGGTAGTATCACGCAATTATCACCAAGTGCTGTATGCGATTAGCATCATGCGTCAAAGTGATTTGCACGAAAAGCTATGACGCTGATGGCTGATGGAAGGACCGCGTTCATAAACAGAAAAGCTCTAGCTGGCTTTCGATCACAAGCATGGAGCTCGATAAAAGTTAAACAAATGGAATATCGTTCAGTCAAGTCTGATACCCACCTAAATCTGATTCCCTCGATTTCAAATCGCTCTTTTCTCTCATTAAGTTTTGCAGTATTTCTTTTTTTTTTACTTTCACTTGCTTCACTCTTTATATTTTCTTTTTCAACATTGATCCATCGCTTCCGAGGATAAATAGATTTTCAATGAAGTTATAATCATAAAATCACCTTTTAAAAATTTTATAATTTTGAAATCGTATTTGTCAATTAAAAAAACTAGCTGTGAAATCGGTCTCGACTACAAAGCTTTCTCTATGAGGAAGAAAAATTTATATATATATATATATATATATATATATATATATATATATATATATATATATATATATTTCAACAAAATTTCACTTTGAAGCATTTTTCAGAAAATTGAAATTATCTGGTGTTGGATTCTGTGTATTTACTATTTATTCTCATAAATTTCAACTTTTTTTTGAATAAGTTAAATACGTAGAGCTGATTTAAATGGAGTAAAAATAGAGAGATATAACCACTTTACGAGAGAAACTATTATTTAAAATAAAGTGAATTACTTTAGTTGGTTTTATCATTTTTTTCATCTTGTAGCTTTCCGACACTGAGGTATAATAAATGATCTATCCACCGTTCTTTTCTTTTCGAAACTCTCATCCCACCCTCGTCGCGTGTAACTCCTTTGCACCCCCGTCAGTCGCTCGCATCGTCTTTTACAGCTTATAAAGATGAGGGAGAGAGTTAAAAGGGGATCTGGAAAGATTCGGACTGTATTTGTAGTACAGTATATCCGAGTGCATTAAAATCCTTCGATAATCCATTAAAAAAGACTTTAATATAAATGGACCAAACGATTCTTTCCACCCTCGTGGCACAACCATTTGCTCCACTTACTTGCTTATTACTCCGACGCCAATCACTTGTACGTTTTCCCTTGGAATAAGAAGAATTAAGTTTTTAGTTCAACGTGACGTGGATGTGACTGATCATATTTTTTATTTGGAGATGATTTTACCTTAGAAAACAAAATTTAAGTAAAATTTAAGTGAAGTTTAAATTTTAATTTAACTTTATTCTTAATTATACATTAATATTTAATTTTATTGTTTAATTTCTGTACGATGGAGTAAAATATTTTAATATCCATTTCTTAATATCCATTTAAAATCCTTGAAAATGATTTTTAATTATTTTAAATTCTTTGAAATTTTTGCTTCCTCATAGAGGAAGCTTTGTGGTGGTGACAAAATCCAGTTTCCTAAAAAAGGTTTTTTTCAACATATTTTAATGTCAATATATCTAACAT
>CAJFCO010000125.1:465886-477738 GCA_904066015.1 Synergus gifuensis | reverse complement strand
AGGGCATGTGTTACTTACCATATGAGCAAGTTTAAATAACCCGGGTTTTTTTCTACAATTTTTACATTTTCAAAAAAATTTTAGTCAAAATCCGTCCGTGTTCACGTTCTTGACGGATGTTGACTATAATTTTTTTGAAAATGTAAAAATTGTAGAAAAAAACCCGGGTTATTTAAACTTGCTCATATGGTAAGTAACACATGCCCTTAAGTACCAATCAAGTTTAAGTATAAGTGCTTTAGTTACCGTTTACGTTATTTTAAACAAATTCGAGAGAAATATATTGCTCAAATCTATATAGATCAAAACGGGAATATTTTACAGATAAAATAAACATAGATTTACCTTATTAATCACTCTCAGTCAACAATTAAAATCCTTTTAACATTTACCTAAAATCACAATTTTTTATCACACGCGGCAAAAGCAAGTCTTGTTATATAAAAAATATTGCGCCATCTGACGATAACCAGTGCATTTACCTTATGTTTTACCTTTTTCATTTTTCCATAATTCAATGATTTTCTAGATTTTCCAAGTCCTGCAGTAACTCTGATTTGATATCATACTTTCCAATAACGTTTGACATCTGTCTCTCATCTTCGAAGGGAAAAAGGGGAGACCAATATAATCTACCCTTCTTATTCGGGACATTTAGAAAATCCCGGGTAAGCTCCCTTTGCTATAAATTTTACGGTTTCGCGCAATAGAGTGGTCGCCTACTGTGAGTGCAGTTCAACCTAATAATCTCCATCATCGAACCTGGATCTGGTCATAAAAGTGAATTCCTTAATTAGGTATGGAGCCACGTGAGACAGACCCCGTCCAAGGGGAAAGCAAATCCTAGTTCAATTTACAATTCACCTGTTTTATCTGAATGCAATTATGCACCCTTCGTATATCAGGGATCGTTCGTAGAATTATGCATCGTCGCGTGAGGGGAAACTCAGTTAGCCCGCAGCTGCGTATAATAACATTGTCCAATTCGAATAGTTATGTAGCTTCCCAAACCCCTTTAACCCACCCCAACCCACCAAGTATTTTTTTGCGGCCTCGACAAAACTCGTCCGTTTTCGTACGGGCTCTCGAGTACTGTTCTTTCATTTGCTTTTTTACATCAGTAGAATGAACTCTCAATCAATCGTCGACGATCAAAGGGCCCGTATCTACGGCGAATTATAACCAAGAATAATGGGGCTGCAGATTCGAAAATTGATCGAGGAAGATATTTGATTAAGAGTGATACTGTCAATGGTGTTGAGTCTATATTTAAACAGGGCTTTCAAGTCTCATTTATTGCCTAAAAGCATCATGTAAACTTTAATCTAAATTGACAGACCTCTTATCGAGAGTTACTTCTATTATTGACAATTTTCGTTCAGTAAGTGATCAAATTGGAGGGTCGAAGTCAGAGTGTGCAAGAATAGAGAAATCATACCTTTGCTTTAGACATTTTTTCCAGGGTGGCCACAAGATTGAATTTTTTCATTTTCCTGACATTTCTCTACCTTTTCTCTGACTTTCAGACAAATTTCCCGAAATCAGTTAAAACAAAAGCATACATGACTGTATGTGCGAGGCCAAATTTTGCGCAAATACATGTATTTTTTCAGTTACTCTAATCGTCATAAAAATTCTAGTAAAATTTTTTGTATTTAGCGAAACCATGGGCAGTCCATGTTTTCTTTTGGTGCGGCGTCTGCACATAATGTTACATTAACCAGAGGCATGCAGTCTTTGGTTATTCTCTTTGTACGGTACCACCAACAAGGAACGGGGAACAAGATGTCCGTGAAATTGCTAAAAATGAGAACGATGCGCAGGGAGTGGATTATAAGAATTTACACCTTCTGCTTTCACTCTTTGCAATGCGTGTTTAAAGTCTAATCAGCGAATGTATCTCAAAGCATGCATACATAAATTTCTGTAATTTTAAATTCTGGATAAAACCATTCCTATAAGGTAGTGGACCCGATACTCGAACAGTACCCGATAGTCGAACACTATCAGAGTTATGTAATTTTAGAAAATTATGTACATTTTTATCGTTTTCACAAAAAAAGTTAAAAAATACTTTAATATTTTAAGTTACTACTAAAAATATCAAAAAAATAAATAACTGACGCTATCGTTTAGAAAAAAATACAAGTTCGTAGCAACTCGAGAAACCAGCTGTTTTTGCTTCGCAGCTTATGGCTACAGTTAAAAAAGTGAAGTATTTGTGTCGTGATTTTCTTGGAAGTGCACCTTTTTTTAAATCTAATAGATGTTTAGATCAAACCATACAATCAATATGGTTAAGAAAAAAATGGTAATTCAACATTTTTATTGTTTTTTTTTAGTTTTTTGAGGGTGTTCGGGTATACCGTCTCGTTTTACGTTAGGTAACCTAATACCCGAACACTTATAGATTTTCATTGAATTTTTTCAGAAAAAAAAACAAAGCCAAAAAAAAAAACAATTAAAACACAATTAAAGCCAAAAACAAAACAATTAAAAACTCACTTACTTCTATAAAGAAACCTTTGAATAAAACTCAGAAAGATAAAATTTTATTTTAACTTGAAATTTTGAAGAATTGTTGCATAATTTAGTAGTTAAAATGGTATAAAATGTTGATTTTCCTTAAATGTTTGATTTTTGTTGTTTAATTTTATTTGCTTAGATGACTTTTATAAGTTATTACGCGTACCATATTTTAATAGTCATTTAAATAAATGATATTTATTTCCAATGTATCTCACACCTTATATTTACTTATTAAATTGTTTATAAGTATTTTAATCACATTTTGTAAGTAAGTCCCTAACTCCAAACTACTTCAGATCGCACTGTTCGACTACTGGGTCCCTGTCTGTTCGATAACTGCTCCCAGGGGCAAATTAGCATTCGACTACTACTCCTTATAAGTCAATCTTTAAATATATATTTTTTTTAAGTTAAGGTTTAAAAATCTATATTTCCTTGTTGAAATAGCTTAAAGAATGTTTATATTTACAATTAAAAATAGCTTCATATGTTTTTTCCAAATTTAAATACTTCAAAAATGCTTTGAAATGGACAAGAGTTGACACTAAGCCATTAAGTGTTCGAGTATCGGGTCCACTACCTTATGTGAGTTTCAAAATTGTCGAGAAAAACGTTTTGAAAAGTCTAATAGTTGGATGATTTTTAAACAGTCTAAGTCATTCGCAATTTATGTTATTCCTTGTCAACGTTTGTGATCAGTGACCTATGATCGATGTAATCTATGACCTCTGAAATATGGAGTTTTACTTTTGATATTTGGTCTATGATCTTTGAACCCAGACTCAGTCTACGAAATACTGCTTTGCTTTGTTCAGTTTTTTAAACTTGACACTTAAAGATAATAAAGATATATAAAAAAAGATAACAAAACATCGAGTTTTGGAATACATTCTGCAGAAATCTGATATTTAAATTACCAGAGCCCGGGTGTGGCGACAGGAAGGTTTGAAAGGAAGGGAGGAAGGAAATCCATTCCATCTCGAATGGATTTCAGAGATGGAAAGCCGCTTCTTGAATGTCGCCGACGAAAGATAAGTAACTCGAATTGCACAAGTTCGTCTTTCACTCGTAAGTGGCGTTTATAACCTTTCGTCACGCGATTGGAAGTGCGAATAGATTAGAAATCTATGACCCGTCCCGACCCACGAGTTATACGAGTCGATAAAATTTCCCCGGAAATAATGTCCGGATGGTGTCCATTGCATGATCTAAGATCCGCAGGCGCTTCTGCCGAGTTTCAAAGGAAGTTTATCGCGTATTGACAATATTTCACAATAAAGCGATGATATACGAGGGATTTGGTTGATATTTGAAAGTTTTACCGTCACGGTGCGGCAGCTATTCTTAAAGCGAAAAGTTAAACCCGACAGAAGCTCCATCTATATACAAGTCTCTATTTTTCCCCTTTCTCTTTTTCGTCACTCGGTTGTCTGCTTCTTTTTACTATCGAGCCTCCTTAGCCTTAGTTCTTAGTTTATACTTTATAGTTGGAATATACTCTCCATTGTCAGCGCTGGTTCTTTTCTCCAGGATTTAAGCTTGCAAAATTACTTACAACGTGTCGCGTGCTTTTATTCGTCATTCCATCTACTTATAAACTCTTATTATCGTACTTATTATTTTATGAGTAATTTATACTCGAGACATGGATAACGGTATCAAGTCGCGAAAGGGTTGATAGAGAATCACGAGAAAATGTAGTGTGACGTCTTAACATTAAATGAATGAACTCTGTTCATTAATGAAGGCTCTTCCTTTAATCCAAAAATAGAGGGGGTAGATGGACAGGGAGAGAAGAGAGGCACTATTTTTAATATTCTTTTACATAAATTTTAAAGTGAAAAGGAGATACTTTTCTGATTATAAATTCTTTTTAAACTGAATTACTGAGCTTCGCTAAACTGTGAAAGCTCGTGAAAGGGTTGATGAAATATCTCGAAGAACGTGGGACTGTCGTGTTAACTTTTGTTTAATGAACTTTAGAGGTGTTTTTTCCCCTATCCTTCATTCATTAAAATTAATCTCTCGCGTAGATTTTTTTAGCTCAAAAAAAATATTTAACGTCTAATATCCAATTAGAATGGTAATATAAATGTTTGAATAACAGAGAACTTTGAGTCGAAGTTTTTAACTTATAATTTACATAGTGGTAATGTATTAGATATATTACCATTCTTGAGAGAGGTCCTAAAAATTCAATTGCACTTCTAGTTAAACTGTGAAGAATCTCTAGAATATTTCTTTTTTGAGTAGTTTCTTACTTCAGAGTTGAAACAAGTATAATGGAATCTTAGTTTCAGAAGAAGGAAGAATCCAGGTTGGTGATAAATTTTACCGTTAAGGCGCTAAGACAATATTTCTGAAAGAACGTGTCTTGGCGACAACTTTGAAAATTTAAGTGGTGTCCTGTTCTAAGGATTACCTCGTCGACGTTTTCAAACAAGGTTTAAGGTAACAACGACTCGCCTCATCCGCTTTAAATAGAAAGTCTTATTACCGGTTGGCTGCCCTTTCTGCAAGATTTTCATTTGAAAAGTAGCAGAGGAAAGACTTGAGGAACCATTAAAATGTTGATTCAAACTCTGCGCAAAGTTACAAGTTGTTTTCAGAATTACTGGTTAAGGCGAGCAACTGGTATTTCCTAAAGACTTTTTTGTGAGTGGAAGAAACCTTCTTTCACCTCGCATTCTCAAATGTCGAACAGAAAATTTTTAGAAAATTACACAAAAAGAAATAATGAGGGAAGAAAGAATCCTAAATTTCCTGAACAAGAAATTGAGAGCTAAATCTAAGGGACGTTGTTAGAGAAGAGAAACAATTTTGAAGTTAGTCGCCATTTGGAAAGAAGGCAAGGTAAGGAAAGGACATCCTCGTCACCGGAAACAGCGGGTCAAACGGAAGGTACTCTGTTGCTGAGGCAACGGAGCCAAAAGAACACCACCAGCCCTCTACCACACGAGTAAAGACTTCCCCTTTCCATTTCCCTTCCTCCTCCACTTTCATTCCTGTCTTCCAAGCCTCTAACGACTCCAAGATTCCGCCTGGTCGAAAGTACTGGTGGTCTTCTTCATCCTAGGGGTGACGTTTGTGCCCGAGTTCTACTACCCCCATCCTCCATCCCCCCTTTAACCCTCCCCTTTCTTATACCCATTACCTTCCCATCCCCAGCACTACTCGATTTTCCTTTTGTAATATACTCGTTGAAACTCTTTGTGTGTACACTTTTCTATTAAAACTCATCTTTGACGTTTGTGAAGCAAAATTACGATCACGAGTATTCGAGATTTTTTAGGGGCATTGTTCAGTAAATAGTAAAAAAAAACTAGCTTAATTCTTAAAAGGTACTCCTAATAAAGGAAAATGATACATTCAAGAGAAAAATAAGTGTGACTGAAGTTTTTACTCCTCTGTCGCATTTTAAAAAACCCATGACCCAATTTTCAAAAATTCTGACGAAAAGTTTTACGCACATAAAAAAAGTAGAAATTGCAAACACACATCTGCAAGTTTGGTTTTGGGATATTTTTTTAGTGTTGGGGTTTCATGTTATAGAGTTATTTATGATTTTGGAGAGCCTTAAATAAACTAATAAATGGTCAAAGCAAATTGATCGATTTAATTTTTTAAAAGGAGTTATGTAAAGAGCGATGGAGTTATTTTGTGCCTAATCGATATCCATCTGGAGTAGTATAAGGTAAGTCGAGACTCACCTGGTGACGGTAGGCGTAGAAGCAACCCCAGAGGATCGAGCCGGATAGCTTCGAGGACTTCCTGACATCAGGTACTCTGCAACAGAGAAAAACGATTTTTCCTTAATGGGCAGCCACGTAATATCTACTTACTTACATTCTTTCAAGCACACCTCCACACAAAAGCACCTGAAGCACATCTTCATTGTGCTTCTGCCTGGGGGTTGTAATCGAGAACACACTTTTTCTTGCAGCAATTTCGAAAGAAAGCTTTCGTTACTTCTCCATGCTATTGTTTTTCCTTGATAGTTCAAGTTTCTTTTCATTATGTGTACAGGAAAATTATAGGCTACTACTTTTTGAAAAAGTAGAAACCTAAAAGTATGCACATACATAAATAATAAAGAGTAGTTTTCAGAGGATTGTCGATATTGTCAAGTATATATCTTGTCTTCTGATTGACATTAAGTGAAATAATAATAATAATGTATTGCTTCGATTTATTCAATATGTTGTTTCTGTTTTAAGCTTTCATTGGAAAAGTATACGCATGTTTTTACAATGTGATTCCTGGCGGAGATTAATTTCATCTCGTTTATCAGAAATTCATTAGGGATGATTTTAATTATTCATTCTTCATAATTCTGATGAACAAGAGGAGTTTAATTTGTGTTTTAGTAATGGGAATTTGAGTGGTTCATCTGTTGTCCTCGTGCTTATTTATTAATTATTTAATGATTGCCTTAGCGTGTGTTTCACTTTATTGTTAATACATATAACGTTTCAAATGAGCGTAACCGCAAATTTCAAAATACCTTAAGAGCAGAGATAAATGTTTTTAGTTACTAGACTTCTAATTTAAAGCGGCTTTGGTGCGATCGCGTTATAAGGCTGCAAAATTTCCTCATTTGTTACTCGAGTCCTCGAGTTTCTTCTCTCTCGTCTGACTTATGGCCTGTGAGTATGCTGCTATACGTACAACGGGTGGCGTTGCAACTAGTACCTAATTACCCTAGGACAAGTAACTGGATCCGAGAGGTGTAGACAGGTGCTTCTACGCTCGACGGAACCCGACCTATGTCGGGCGATAAGGTAATTCAGTTTATTAAATGCAGTATGCTCAGTACGGCCCAACCTAACCCTCTTCCCGATATTTGATGCTCTGCAAGAATGTTCGACACTCCGCAAAAAACGTTAAAAAAGTACTATTTTTATGGACAAATTGCTTCAGTTTAATAACATTGAAGAGTCTGTGCTCCTTTTCCTATATCATTTTTTTAACGCAAAAAGTTTTCAAACGAACTTTTTAATTTGCCGACAATTTGAAATGTCAGAATAAGAATGTTGTGTAAATATCGAGAGGATTTCAAGAAAAATTCAAAGCTTATAAAAAATTTAACCGTTTCAATAAATGTCACTAAGAAATTAATGTATCGAGGCACTGGGGGTGAAATCGTTCGGCGACTTGTGTATGTATAAACCATACGTATATACATTTGTAGCTGGTACTATATATAGGAGACGAATGGTTGAAATGTTATTGGATATTTGAAATTCGATTATAATCGGGAAGCCAAGCACAGTGACATATTGCTTGCGGATTATAAATATTTCTTCCCATAATCAAAACTGAGCTAAAGTATCGACGTACTAACGGACACGGTTCATAGCTAAATAACTAATTTCGAAACCTTCCATCGTGTCTCTTTGGCAGCTCGACGCTCAAACCTATTTTCGATTACCTTGCGTTACCTGAACATCGAGAAGATCGCATGCATATTCTACCTGACGGCTCGTCGTGAGTTTCATATCTTCTACCTGCAAAATTAATGTGCACGTTGGGATACTTCGCGTTCATTGACGTATTGACGTACAGGCTGAATCACATCCGACGATTATGAGTTCTTGCACACCACTGGTGGAAAATAATTCTATCATACTCGTATTAAAGATATCGTTATTGATTTATTGAATTTAGTGATTTACTGCTCTTAAACGTAGTCGCTTCAAAATCGTTCATTCAACTGAGAGTTTCAGTTTAATTCAGAAAAATTCTAAATTACGAAGTATTTGAAATCTAAGAATTTAAGTTAAATTCTCCGAAGATATAATATTAATTATTAAGAATAGCAAATTCAACTGAGGATGTCGAAAGAAGCATGAATCCTTTGCGTACCCATAAGGTCGAATCGTTAATATTTTACAAAGCGTACTCCTACAAAATCTCAAGTAACTCCACACACGAGTCTGAAACTGACACCATAATCTTTTTCTATATTTCGTTCCTTTCCGCTTCTTTTTAGAGACACGTCAGTTTCTCGTATGCAACACGGACGCAATGCATTTTCTTCGCTTAAATCGAGACTCTCAGGAAACTTCTCCCTACGACATTTCCTTGGTTTTTGCAAAGAGCAAAAAGCACTCTTTATACCTGCTGAACTTCTGTCACTGACGTTTCTTGAGAAAGCATGTTTTCAAATGGTATCTGCTAGCTTTCAAATTAAATTCGAATTTGCAAGTACCACTTTCGAATTAGTAATTAGTATTAGTTAAATAATTTCTAAAATGTTTGTAGTGATTTGGAGAGAAATTAGAAAGATGCTTCGATTTATGATCTGTTTTGAGAATCCACAGGTTTACAGGTGGTTATTTGAAAATAAAGTCATGGTCGTCAAGGGCAGAACGTCTGTTGGTTTCTAAACTAAGTAAGTCCAGCGGTGTATCTCGCGGTGTGAAGTTCGGTTTCGAAACGAAGCGACGAAGGAAACCATTGACTAATAGCTTACAAACAAACAGACAATTTAGCGGGTAGATTATTATTATTATTATTCGGACTGTACGGTTTCCACTTTCCACTCTCGGCTTCTACCGTAGATACAATCAAGGAGAGCATTCAGTTGCGCTACCCTTTATTTTATTAGAGCATTCGCTTCTCCTAATTAGAAGGGGTGAGCAGCAAGGACGACATATAAGAGAAGGGTGGAAGTCAGCCTAAGAGCGGAAGTAAAGACTAGAAAGGCGAAGGGCTGAGGGGACGCAGAAACTGGAGTAACTGGAAGACGCTTCAGCAAAGGGACATGGGACAAATTCAGACCCTTCTAAAATTCTCCCAACCGTTTCAAATTTATCCCGAGGCTAATTTTAAATTGGATTCGAGAATAAATTTCATCCGAGGTGACGAAATTATGTCAACTGATATTGGAAAATAATTTTTTCGCAAGAATGATCTGGTTTTTATAAATCAGATAAAAGATATTAACTATAAATTTAATTTTCGATATTAGTTGATCAATTATGCACGCGGTTCTCCGGAATGATTAATAAGCTTGAAGAAAAAGCGAAAGAATTTATCTGGTCTATAATAATAAACTGCATTTGAGGGATGTTGATATCTATAATTTGACAATTGAATTAAATAATCGAAATTAAGTATTTATGACCGTTTAATCAAGTTTTATTTAAACGATAAAATGAGATGATACATATTTTCATCAAATCTAATATAAAAATTCTTGCCTGAGGATTTTTAAAATTGCGTCTCGATTTATCTCTACCCTATGGGAAATTCGAAAAACGCGGAATTACTTTTATTGTCCCCTTGTGATAGGTACCAAACGAAATTTGAACCTTACCTATTCAAACGCAACGTGGAAAACATCGATTGAAATACGGAAACGTGAAGTTTTTCTGAAAACGAAGGCGTGAATAGCATGTGCAATTGTGTACTGACTTGTAAAGTCCATCTCGCTTCAAAATCAGTACTGTAAATCGAAGGAAACGAATTTGTCGATACTTTAATTCAGAGAATACATTGTATCTTCGTTAAAAGTAAACGAAAAGAAATTCAATACATCAAGTTAACGACTGCCATTATTATTGAATTTTCCATCAACACACTGAAAAAAAAATTTAGTAATGACAACTAAAACGTTTTGTTGTCAACACTAAATTATTTTGTTGGGCCAACAAAATAGTTTGTTGAACCAATCAAATTTTTTCCTTGGGTCTTTTTGTTGGCCCAACCAAACAAATTAGATGCACGACTACGCATGCGTGTCCGCCAGCCCTGACTTATGTGATACTCTGCTGGTATTTTTATAAAATATTCTATGTGCTATAAAAATCATTTAAAAATAAGCTAAAACAGTTCATTAATTCAACAGTACCTTGTGTCAACAAAATATTTTTTTTAGGCCAACAAAACAGTTTGATTGGGCCAACAAAAAGGCTCAACAAAAGAATTTGATTGGCTCAACCAAAACGTTTTGTTGGCTGTAGAGCAACCAAATTATTTTGTTGAGCCAACCAAATTTTGGTCGATCAAACCAAACAGTTTTCTCAGTGCACAGTATATATAATTCTTTTCATCGAACTTATTTATTTACGAGAAACATGAGAGCTGCGAATATCGGATTCTATCTTAGAAGGAAAAACTCGGTAAATATTTGATGTCGATAATGTAACGAAGTTTATTCTTTACGACGTCGTCTGGTTACTAAATCGTGACCATGGATTACGTAACTTTTTATGGGGCGGTGAGGTCTTTAGAAAATATTACGTATCGGTGCATAAAAATGGCTATGTTTACGTAAGTTTAGAGTTATATTCCAGGGAGTAAATTGAATTATATTCTCAAAGATGCATTTTCTCTCCGTTTGGGGTGAAACTTTGCGAAGATTTCACAGAGAAACTTTTTACATTAACATTCGCTAAAATTGGTCGCACTTTTTCCTATATTAGAATAATATTGTAGTAAATAGAGTAGTTTGGTGAATCAACAAGGGTGGATTTAAGGTAACTAATTAAGATTAAAGGGTCTGAGAGTCTGAAATAGATATAGGCGTAAACAGAACGATGAACTCAGATGGGAGAATTGTTGTGCGAGGGTGAAGAGCGAGTAAAATGACGTGGTATAATTTATGGACGCCCTTAAGAACGATCAGGAAGATCCAGAGTATACAGTGTCTAACTGTCGCTGAACAGACAATGCTCAGCCTGTTAATCCGACATGTAGCATATCGAACGGGTCCGATGGGGTTTGGTGGACAAAGGATGGAGTACGGGGTTAGAGTTAGTCGATGGAGGAGGGTGTTAACGATAATGACGGATCCCATAAGAGGTGAGCATCGTTCTGAATGCCTGGGCACGCATCGCGCTGGATTACGTTGGCTGGTAGTTATCGCTCGCCTGGTAGCCTGTCCTCGCATGATGTTTGAAAGGAGGTTGGTAGTTGGTACCGACAAACAGCTTGCCCAGGCCGCCCGTAATCACCCACTATCAGCGCTAATCAGCCGAACGTTTACGAACTCCTACCCCGAGTGTGTACATACGTTTTAGTGCCAGGGTCCCCTCTCAAATAGTCCAATCCTCTCCTAGTCTTTGATTTTCTACGTTCACTGGTTTACTCATCCGAAAGTAGCATCCTCGGAAATACTGCACGCTTAAATTATTAAAGTGAGCTCAAGCCTCAATTGAATAGTCTAGATCAAGCCGACAGTTTCACGGACAGACAGTTTCACTGCACTGAAAGAAATTTTGTAACATAATACGTTAAAATCGATATTACAATTTAGTATAATCTTTTACGATTTAGGGAAATCAGGTATTTATATCAGAAAGTAATATAAAGGATTC
>CAJFCO010000125.1:425686-455886 GCA_904066015.1 Synergus gifuensis | reverse complement strand
TAGTATTATTCACGGTTAAGAAATTGGCAATTAGAATAATTCATACTAGTGAAAAATAAGTCTTGAAATAAAAATTTCAAAAGTTAATATTCTAAAGAAGATCAATTCTAATTTTTTTTAGTAAAAATAGCCGAATGCTCTCCGATCTCTTCCGACTTCCCCCGAAAGATTGAACTGGCGCCATCTGGCGCACAGTCGCGTGCCGAATTTTGACCAATGGCAGCATCATCACTGACAGAAATAAATAAAGTCCGGGGCACAACCAATTTTGTATCCGCGAGTGTAGAAGTTGAACTAGACCCTGGGTACCATGATGTTTTGAGCCAGCACTAGTAGTTTCTCGCAAGTGGTGAAACTTTTCTCTGTTAGTATATAAGAACAGAGAGAATGTTTAGTATCATGCGTGCGTTTATTAGCGATAGTGCGATAGTTGTGATATATGATAGATATGTGTATATAGGTTAAAATTATATTAGGTAGGTCTTTAAGTAGAGGGAGAAAAAGCGTTATCGTGTCTAAGTCTAAATGAATGTCACTTAGAGGGGGAAATCTTGTAGAGTCTCCATCTTCTTTTTTCAGCATGATTCTCAAGATCACGTGACCAGTTTTACTATAATGATTTAGAAATATTCTTATTTCCAATATGAAAGAGTGTACAATTTTTAAGATTTCTTCCTAAAAATATATCACAACTACAATTTGAGTGTCACTATGTGAACTTTTGTAATAGAACATCGATTATTCCTAAATTATAACTTACTATATGAACTATACATATGCAAGAAAAGTAAAAATTGATAATTAAAGTTTCTCCGTGCGATAGGAGGACAAAGGGTAGAAAAAGCATTCTTAATTTTTTATAATGGCCATGGGGAGTGGAGAGTCTCACGGATTGCATTGACTCAATACGCAACGCGCAACCCTAGCTAATTGCCGATGTGCCCAAGCAGCCTCGAGCCAAAAAGGTTGCACAAACTCATTGGCAACGCGTACAGTGAACTCCGTACACTGTACACCGTACAGAGTCACGGCAAAACAGACGGAGAGAGAGAAACTCACAAATCCACCCCACGTAGACGGACAGTAGGTCGACTTATGCGAGCCACGTGCGCAATTCTAATTTGCGAGCACACCGGCCTTAAAGCACAATGCAACCAAGGTACAAACCTACAGAAGCGTTGGTTTGGGCGAACAATAGCATCACTCCTATTCCTACTCTTTTATGCACTTATTGTTTCGCCTCTACGACAATGTGATATCAATCTCTACCGCGTCTAGTGCCAGTTAAGCGGTAAGGACAATTAACTTCACTCCTCTGATTCACAGCCCGCAGTGACGAGAACGATTATATAACGATAACAATCCCATCATCAAGATAGGATTGTTAATCGACGAGAGGGTCAGTTATTTTATGATGTAGTTAAACTGATCAGAACTTTAGATTAGAAAGGGTCACAATGAAGTTAAAGATTTAAAGAATTAAGGAATTAAAGAATTAAAGAAGATACTCTTGACTCGAAGGTGATAATGGCTGTGGATTCGAATTGCCTTCCAGTAGAATTACTAGAGAATGGTTCGTATACGGGTTCGTCTAAATTCAATTCACTCTGCTCAGCTCGTGCAATCAGCCAAATCGAAAAGGTCCCTTGCGAGTCTAGTCTCGCGAATTTTGTCTCATTCCTTCCTCCTGTAGAATAAGGGGTTAATGCATTTGGCCCAATTTAAATTCTGAAAGGGATGCGCTCGCCCAGAGCCCGCAGGACCTAATATAATCCCGAGTACAAGGGGCACAGCAGTTCGCTCAGATCCTAAGCCGCATACATTTACCAAATAGGCACGTTAAGGTTAAGAATAACGCGCGCGTGCTTCAGCACGCTGAAAGCCATCCTGAATAAAGATGTACCTCCCGGACCCCAGGGGAAGAAGATCAACCTTTATTTGAGAAATTTGAGGAAAAGCGTATCATCTTTCGAAGCTAATACTGCAGATAAAAAATTCATCGGAGCTAAAGATAATTTTATCATCTTCATAAGTAGGTAAGAGGTCGATAATGCTGCTATAAAATCACGATCTTTCGAGGGAGATGGAGATCATAAATACCATTCAGTCGTACGTGATGATACTCACCGACGCGATCTATGTCTTCCTGGGTATAGTAGTGGTGCATGACTGCGGTTCTCAGCGTATCAAGGTGTCGATTAAATCACAACACGATCCAGTTTATTGTCGGTGGTCAATCATTGCGACCATATACCAATCACTTTACACTCTCGTCACTCGCTTCCATCTTGAAGGTCACGATCGTGACTCTTGCAACCGCTCAAAATATCCTTCCTCCCCTAACTCGAGATAAACAACAACTCAAGAAGCTCAATCCTTCAACAATGCATTCTCTTCATACAAAAATTTCCTCACTGATCTTTAAACCTACTGAAACTGATTCACTTTATTTAAAACGATATCTAACAAGTATTTTACACATTAGATTTCATCCGCTAATTCTTCTCAAAAACAGGAAGTACACTATTGGCAGTGATCACTGAGTGTCAAAGCTTGCCGCAACGAGGACAATGTTGTCCTTTGGACGGTTTAAGGTTAAGGTTTTAAACCTCGCGAGGGACTTTAGGCTGATTTTGAAGAACATAATGTCTGGGGATGGCGGCAGACACAAAAGTAGTTGAGCCGGTGATTAACTAAGATTATGCCGGCGGAAATAACGACAATCGAGATACAGTAAAAAACGATGATATCGCGGCGGTAGACAACATTTTAGCTGATACGATACTGGCTGATTCTGCGCCGCGACGCCTCTGCAGTGGCGCCGTGGCGGTGATTCTCACCACTCCCACGCAAAACTACCCAGCTTCGCCGCTCTTCGGACCGTCGCTACCGCCACTGTATCGATTGGCCCAGTTGCTTCTCGTCACAGCACTATGCTCAACCACCAACCCACCACCTTCTTCGCCATGTTCTTCACCTTCGACCCTCACAATTCCCTCGAACGCATCTTCTTACAGATCCTTGATCCTGTTCGGAGTAACCTTCATCGTTAGGCTCATTCGGATCGGGTGGCAATTTCATATCTTTTAGAGTGTATTGATGAAGAATTATTGCGGAAGGAAATAGGATGGTCTATCCCAGAGAGGATTGGTTAGGGCTTCTAGGAAAATTATTACTCGGTCAGACTCGGTATTGATCAGTCAGTATGAAGATTTTTTAAAAATCTGATACCAACGCGACGCTACCGTAAGAGTGCGGAGAGTAAGAAAGCAACAAATTTTATAAATCCTTCTCTTGTGCTATGGTCCCAGTTTAATCAAATACGAGTTGTTCAGGCCATGTTCTCTTATCTAGAAAAGCTTTCAATAGACTTCGCATAATTTAAAATCTTCTATAGGGCAAGGGATTATTGCCAAAGCTAAAGTAGCTCCAGTTCTAAAGAGCCGCTCTTGATGAAGAAGCTCCTACTTGAGAGATTTTAAAGTTGTAACTCTGCCGACCGGATCAGTTTCTAAATCCAGTCTAGTTTTCTGGCTGGCTTTTGGAGACAATAATTTCGTATACTCAAGCAAATGGGGATGGCAAATAGTCACTGCTGGCAAGGACCCATGAAGCTACATTTAGGCCAGCCAACGTGCTAGTCATGCGAATGCAATTTGATAGAATGCGGACACATTTACTGGACTAGGGATGCAGACTAGTTCAAGGCATTCAGGGGTTGATCGATCTCGGTGGTCGTTTTGCACACGCGGTTCAGCCCCTCTTCTCTTTTGTCGACCATTAGAGTTTTAATTGACGTTGCCACGTCCCATTCTAGGCTCTTGTCATTGCCGAAATTTTAGCTTCACTCCTCCTACGAGCATGATCCTCGTTGGGATCATGTCTGGATAACTGGAGAAGGACGGGCTGACAGTCGACTTGACAAGTGTTATCCTTAATAATGGGTACGTTAGTCGCGACCTTAGCCACTTTATGAAGTAGGGAGACAATTCTCGTAGGCTGTTTTCAAGCGGAGGAGGGTCTGGATGTGTTTGCGTGGGCGCCTAGAATACAGAGAGCCGACGCACGGAAAATAGGAGGGACAGCATAAGCGACGACAAAGGACTGTGGTACCATTATTATTATTGTCGTTATTATTATGATGCGCTGTCTGCAGTGTACGACAATATCAACGGGCGGTCGCTATAACAGGGATCATCGCTCAACTCCACTGTCGGATGTTATTTGAGGTCAAATTGACAAGGACCACGATAAGTTTCGACAAAAATTGTACTAGAAATTTCAACTTTAAGTCCCCCTTCTCTCATCTTTTCCACACGTACTCCTCGCTCTTTTAGCCCCCTTATCAGCAACCCTCCACACCCTCTCCTAAATAACCATTCCACATCTCCCCAACGCCAAAATTACACTGACACTGCGCCAGTTTTTTCAGCGTGCTTCTTGGCACAACCCCACATAATAATAAAGAAACTATAAGCGAAAGTATCGACTGGACTATAATATCGTGAGAAAACTGACTGATGAACTTGGAAAGGTCTATAAGCTGATTATCGCTTTCTCCCCTACTTTCAAAGACTTTTAATTTCTTTGCCTTGAACGGAAATTGGGAACTTTGCTTTCATTTCGACCAGAGATCTCTGTAGAGAGAAAAATAAGTTATCGTTCTTGCCCGAGAGAGAGTTAGTAACTTTAATGCAATACTTGTTTCGTCGTATAGCTCAAAATTGCGAAGAAAGGGTCTTAAATGCATAGTTTTACTACCTTTATACAAATTAATTTGCTTAATAGTACTTGTTAACTTTCTTCATAAAGCGGAGAATACGATTTGCATTTATAACAAAACTCTAAAATTGAGCCAGTTCTTAAATATTGGCGAGCCAGCTGCTTGAACTAGGTCTACTTTCCCACATTAAAATTGTGACAATTTAGACAGATTTTCGTCTCGAAATATATGTTAATCTCGAATGCATTATGCAATGCGCAAGAAAGTTGGCATACAATATAGGAAGTTTAATAGGGATATTTTCAAGAGTACAGATAGTAATAAGATGAGTAAGAGCACATTTTCTCAATTAAAGTTACAGAAAACTTTCTGTCGTCTGTGTTGCCTGGGGACGTAACTATATATGCTTACACGTATTCAACATCCTGAAGCTTATTCGAAGTTTGCTTCAGAGAGATTGCAATGTATTATCAGTTTCGGGATAGAGGTACAAGGGGGTGTTCTAGTCCGGAACTCTGTCCCGCCTCTTTGGGTACACCAAAGGGAGCCGATATATACTATACTATCCGGTGCGGAAGAGCCGCTATCGGTCGAGCTCTTGTTGTATTGAAGCATCGAAGTTGGCAAGGGGAATCCAAAAAATCAGTTGCTACAGAAATCACGTTACGCAAGAATCACATTTTCCTATCGCCTCGCCCATAATGTCACGTGCAAGCGTTACGACGCTTAACGAAATTTGCACGCATTCAGCCTTGATATGAATAAAATTACCACATTTCTTCGCGCTAATATGGAATAACACAGAGGGCGTATAATCGTCGGGGCGCGTAGATTTCTACTTGGAGAGTTTAGCGAAATATTTTTCTCTCGTATTTGCCTACAACCCCTGTAATTCGATGATCGCCAAGATTTGAATGACGAATCCAATAAGGTCTAGCGACGACATGCGGCTGAAACGAAATATACCCTTGGGATGAACCGCTTCTCTATAAATGGACCAATGAGCCGTCGCCACATGATGCACGTTTGGGACATGGGGATTTATCCTGAATACGTCGCACGTCGCGGATTATACTTCAGAGCAACATCATGATATTTGATCGACCATGAACCAAGTTTCAAAAACAGCCCCTGCGTGAGATACATAAGCTGAAGAATTGTAATCAGATTGTAAGCAGATTCAAATCTGCTTAATTCGGTCCACTTTTTTTAATTACTGAGACGCTTTAATTGTAACCATATTTCTCTGTAGTTAGCATAATCGCGAGCGACAAATTGGCTACCCCTTTATAAGTAGAGGGGAAAAGTTTACATGCACGACAAGGATCGCTCGTAATAGTTCTTTATAATAACTTAAGACTCGCGTGAAGAACTGAGGGGCGAGTGGTTTCTCTTATAGTGTAATTTGTCGCGATCATTAAAAGCGGCTGGCGCCATTAATGCATATTCATCGAAAATATTTTAACGACCCAGGACAAGAAAACTATTCAATTTATTCTGCCCTTAAGTGGAAGCTGTTGTAAATTAATAATCATCAAAACACGTTTCCTCCACGTCGATTAATTGAAACGTAAACGAAGCTGCGACTAAGGAATAATAATTAGCGAAGTGTGTCTTCCGAGTTTGAATTCTAGTTACAGACTAATTACTCTGCAAAATCACGCCGTTATGACAAACAGGATATTGGTGTTATATGAACCGACATAAGCTTGATAGGGAGATGAATATTGATTCCATTAATTTCATTTCTACTTTCAATCTGCATTTCATATTTGTTGAAAGGAAGCAATAATTGAATTAGATTTTAAATAGATATATATATATATATATATATATATATATAGATATATATACATATATGATTGATTAATAATCATTTCGGAAGATCTCATAAACGATTCAAAATTTATGAGTGAGGTTATATCTGAAAGCATAATTCATGCAAACTTCTCGCGAAGAAGATGAAAGTTTGCTCCTTCATATTCATATATGGGTCAAAGTTCATTCAAAACTTAAGCCTCTTCCTCGTGCAAACTAATTTTTGTAATCATACTTAGGAAAAGAAACCCTATAAAATATGG
Source organism: Synergus gifuensis (assembly GCA_904066015.1). Taxonomy (NCBI): domain Eukaryota; kingdom Metazoa; phylum Arthropoda; class Insecta; order Hymenoptera; family Cynipidae; genus Synergus; species Synergus gifuensis. The sequence continues at coordinate 449,082 of CAJFCO010000125.1, read as the reverse complement.
AACGACATCTCAAACATCGCTCAACACCTAAATTTTTGATCTTCTGAAACAAGCTTCGACATTACTTAATACTTAAGACATAGAGCAACTTGATCAGAACTTTGAAACCCGCCTCTTCTATTTCCTCAGCCTTATGTCAATTAACCAACCTTTCTTTCCCCCTCCCCATTCCATCTATTGACAATCTATCTTCCTCTTGTGAATCTCTAGTGAATTCTGACAACTAGACCACATCACCTTTTTAAGTCTTTTATCACCTGCCCTCTCCTAAATATGAAAACATTGCAAACACTGTTGAACAATTAAAATGAAAATAGTCATTATTAATTTCTCAAAACAATTAAAGCTTCGATATTAAGATTTAGGGAAATTTCCTGAGATGTTAGAAAGCGATCAAATCGGAAGTCTCTGATGCTTTGAGAACGTGGAAGATACGATATTGGGATAAGTGAAGGGTCTTGTTGCACGAGTGTGCTTATGTAAATACATAGGCATTCCGACGTTTGTATAAACTTCTATTCTGCTTCGCGTGACAAATTCGATTCGTGTTCTGGGGCGGAATCTCTGTACAAACGCGTACAAGAAAACTGCACATGTGTGCGAAAATAGAGGATTGCAAATGGAATTCGTGTTGCCAGGTTGAATGCCTTTCGCAACATATCAAAAAGACACAAAAAACAATCACTTCAATCCTCTCATACAAAAATTATGTAATACTGAAAAAGCTTTGAGAGTTGTTCATCATCAGTTTCGAATAAAGTTCATGCTTGAGATGTTAAGGGTACTTTGTATACTCTGCTTTATATGTCTGTAATTCGTTCTCTTTCGCTAGAATTACATCATTTCCCAAGAGCTCTTACCGTTCAGTGGATATCAAGTTATACACCTGAACGCCTGTGTAGGATTCATGTTTAATATAACTCAAGTAGCAGATATTTGATCATATTGAGAAGCAAATTGTAAACTTTTAATGGGAATTTCTCATGTAATTATATATTGGTACAAAATTAAATAAGCGAAAAACTTACCTTGCTGGAGATGAAATTAATTTGGGAATGTATACATTTCATGACTAAATTTAGAACGACGAGCTTATGGTTAAATTTCTAATCGGCTTTGGAAAAATTTCAATTTTCGTATCTCATTTTTTCGCTTACGATCTCGAGATTTCTTCCTCTAATTATGAGGGAATTAAGTGGAATATCACGGTGATCGAGCGAATTTCTTACTGAAACTAGTGGGAGTTGCCGTATACACGGATTTACATAACGTAGCGTTAAGGCTTGGCGGTAGTGTTGGGGGCGGCGGGAGACTTAACACCGGACTTTATGAATGCTCTCTCGGTAACTCGGAAGAAGTTCAGGTGAGATAAGGGCTTTTCGTCGCTTCCAGACGCAGACCAAGCAGGGGTTCTTATCCGAAAACGGCACTTCATACAAATCCGGCCAACGCTTTCCAAGGCACGCAACCAGACCAGCCGCTCCATTTTGAGACTTGATGTAAGATTTGCGAAACTTCACTCTCGGCACAGGAAAGCCCTCGTTAATATTCGAACGATCTTCCGCTTACATGGAGAATCTTTTCAGTCTTGGAATACTATTTTCCGTATATTTCGCTAAGGAAAACCAAACGGGCAGGGATAGAATTATATTTTTGGAAAATAATATTTTACGTGACCTATGCAACATTTTAAACAAGAATTTTCATAGAAAACGATTATACCGAAGCTCAGAAAAAGCTTGACCTGGTTTCTTTTAATAGAATGCAGATTTTTAGATACCGAAATAATAAGCAAATTGTTCTACGATTTTCCGCATGGACCGGTTGAAGACCGAGGGGAAGAGAGAGAGAGGGAGAGAGAGGTCGAAAAACAGGGAGTCTCGATTAAGAGGAAAATTTCATTTCAAAGCCCACGTTCCCGCTATACTCATAAACGTAAACGGAGCACAACGACGTAGGTCGCGGTACGACAGAAGCGGGTAAGGTAGGTGGAAGGCGATGTGGAAGGAAGAGTGAGTCAACCCGGAAGAAACGCGAGTGGTAAAAGGGAGAAAGAGAGGGAGAAAGGGGAAATATATTTCCCGGTGGGACACGAATTACCGTGGAAAGGAGAAAAATAATGAAACTCGTTTTAAAATCTGTTAAAGTGAATATTATTTAAATCAGCTAAAATAACAGGATGGAGGTCGAGGATATTGCGCGAACGATTACTACTGTTGAAAGAGGAGGTGGAAGTGGAACGCGCGGATAACTCCGCTTTCGTGATATTATTTCAGGAGGAGTGGACGTTCCACTCTGCCACCTGCTACTGCTATATACTCTGCAACAGTCCACATGCTCTACAATGCTCTCAACCTACACAAGTACATGGTTATGCAGGCCAACTTGGTCGTTGGTCGGTTAGTTTTCCGCACCCCCATGCCTATCGGTAACCACTCGCTGGTGCAATCGGTACTCATAAAAAGCGATGGCAAGTGCCGCTATCGCGACTATCGAACAAGAGAATGACTACAGTCTCACTTTTATTCGTTCCTATAGCGCCGATGGCCTGCCTGCCAGGCTATCTTCTGTCTCTCTGATATCTGTCGCAGCTTAAATATACCGCGTTATTACGAGAATGTACAGGGAAAAAATTGAGAAGAATATCAAGAGAGTGTGATTTACTAGTAGTCCAAATGGTGGCCGCGATTTTTAGAAAAATATTTGTCTGTACCTATAGCCACGTCCAATGATTCCTCTCATGATCAGTATTTAAAAAAAAGTATATTGAATACACCTGGTGAACACGCCCATCAATTACGCCTACTGAAGACGCCCATTAAATACACCTATTAAACACGCACATCGCATCCGCCCACTGAACACGCCCCACTGACCACGCCCAGTTAACAAAGATTTTATGAAATTTTGAAAGGATTTGTTTTATTAAATATAGTATTTGGAATATGCCACTGAAATATTGATCTGCACTGCTTCTATTTAATTCAAATTTGTCACGTTCCAAAAATTTCCAAAACTATTAACGTAGCGCGAGTTATGTGCAGAAGAAAGTTTGTTCTGTTATGAAAGCAGGATTATATTTTGCGAGCGATAATGTAAGCGCTTCTGCTCTATGAAACTGGAACGACAAGGAAGGGGTTCAGGGATGGGATTCGAATCTCGATCGCGTCAACCGGCGTTATTCGATGTGACAGCTATGCACCGGAGATGCCCGATGTGCGTCATTACGATACGTACCACGGGATAAATCTTGTGATAGGCACCAGAGCATCGGCTTCAGCTGTTCGTGCGAAATATGTTCCGCCTGAGTGACGTCGCTTGCCACACGGGCACAAGACGAACATGATGGGACAATGTTCCTCTCGAAAAGTATTCCCCGCGGTACGTATATGTCCCGCAAGTTTCATACCTTATGCGCAAACCGGTTAATGCGTGGCGCGATTAATATCATCACGTGTCGCAAATTCTGAAAATCAAATTATCAGATAATCTCCAGTTGCTGAATATACCGTGTTTGAAATTTTACATTAAACTTATATTTTACCGTGAATCTCGACCATATTTCGATAACCAACTTGAAATAGCCTGAGGATGCAAAAGCGCTAAATACGCAAGTGCGGTTTTCTTTGATCTCAAACGCTGATCAAAAGCCTCTATTTCCAAAAAGCTTTTTTTATGGATATCAATGAAAAGAAAAAAAAATGATTTTGCAACGTGTACTTACTCGGTAACCTCCCTTCAAGATTGTAATTGTAAGAGTACTCACCTGTAACAAAGAATAAAATATCATTATTATAAAGATTGCAAAATTACTTGCATTGCACAATGCATAATGTGTATTACGTAAATATCATATGAATGAAAAATGTTACACCCTTTCGCAAGAAATAAAGCTGATGTCGAGGAGAAAATGCAGGAAAACTAAAGAGCCTTGGAGATTTGAGAGAGAGAGGTAGTGACTAGCTCATTATAAAAACGACTGAAGTCCTTAACTACGAGTTTCTTATAGCGAAGCGAGGAACGTAGACGTATCAAGGGGTCGGTAGCCTCGCATGCAAATATGTATGTCGTGGAATTACATCTCCACCCCCGTCTGTAAGCGCTTGCAATTCACCCTGTAGTGCAATACACACGCGTACGATAACGCGGCGTATTTATCCCCGCGATGTTACCTCCACCCCGCGATACTGGCTTTAGTATGCTGCTACCCAAAGATCAATACACGCATGTAATGTTTCTCCCTTGCTCATCCGTGTATTTGTGAACCCCACGATTCTTCCTCTGTCGCCATGTGTTCTGATGTTCTGTCAGGAAAACAGCACGAATTGCCAATCCCAAGGATATTTTGTATCTGAAGGGTCTCGCATTTTTCAACATACTTTATAAATTAATCTCATTGAAAAAAAATACAAGCTTTACTAATAGAAAATAATTATCTCCGGCTATTCATTTCTCCATTCCAATCATAAAAATATATACTCCTGACGCATCTGATATTAAAAAATATTGATCAAAATACAGATTTCATATCAGTTTATCTCTTAATCTATCAAATATAAAGTTACGAATTTCAATTTTAAATATAATTTTTAAAAAATTGATATCTAAGTAAAATATTAAAGCAGTTTCTGCTTAAAAATTACGTTAATTTAATAAATTCGCTGGCTTTTACCATAATTTTGAAATTCAACAGTGAGTGGAATCAGAAGGAATCAATGTCTCGTAATTAAGGACTGCAGAGAAGCGTCACGCGCTACAGTGTCGAAATGGATCTCAAATTATTCGCTTCGATTGAACTACACGGGGAACTCATATTTCAAAACTTTGAGATTGTTTCGTAATTAGTACGAACGTTAACTCACATGGAAATAGAAAACTTCCAAGCACTACTCTTGATTGCTAGCACTGCTTAACGTCGATCGTTTGCCAGGAAGTTGCAAACTCTAAAGCTCGAGTAACAAGTGCATAGATAGAACAGCATCAGCGAGACATCCTGTCCAACTCGCGATGACAAAAGACAAAATTAGGACGCTCTAAAGCTTCCTATTGCAGTAAAATCCCGGTAATTCATAATCCCAATAAAGTGAAAATCTCGATATTTCGTAGTAAATCGTCAGTCCCTTAAAAAAATCGCGGTAATTCCTAAAGAAAAAATGCATTTTGGTCCCCTCGTTAATTCGTAATACATTTTTAACCAAGAATCCCGATAAATTCCGATAAATCCCTCATTATTCATGTTTACGTCAAGCAAATCCTTTACTTCGTTTGTTTCTTTAGTCACGTTCGGAAGTCTCTGAAAAAGTCTAAAATGACTTCTAAAAATCTCAATCGTGCAGTTTACAAAACACAATAGATCAAGCACATGCAAATTCCCTTGTCCAAAGAAGATCACAGATTTTTTCCAGAATGAAGTACATACATACCTATATGCCTTAAAATCTCGATAATTCGTAATTATATTTTTTCATCCCCCTAATTCGTAATCCCGATAATTCGTAAATCCCGGTAATTCGTAATGTTAGTCAGGTCCCTTGACATTAAGAATTAGCGAGCTTCTACTGTATATAATATCGTCATCCTTATACAAATTCCTCTAAAGCTTCTCTACGACTCCACTTTTCATAAAATAATTAGAAACGCGGTCATATAAAACGTTTTTATGAAGCTTTTAAAAAGCATAAAACAAGTCCAGAACTTGTTATTGAGTTGCACTTTAAAGAGTGGCGATAGTCTAGGTGTGAGGGAAAAACATATATAGACCTTTCTCTTAATTTCACTCATGCGGTATCTCCACTCTCCGCTGTGCAACGAGCGCCGCTTCTGAAAGGGAAGAGCTTCTATTATTTTCTCTCATTTCTAAATGCATATAAATTATAATATAAACTTTCTCAGAGGATTTAACAATTTTAGAATTTCATATACACGATTTAGAAAAGGTATTATCTCCGTTTTGTGCTTATGCTTCACCGATCGATGAACCTATCTGAAATTCTGAAGGGGTTCGACCACTGCATCGCACGCCATCGCACGCACTCTATGATTTCGCCTAAATCGAAACGAAAGGGGAGGATCGACTGAGGCTAAAAGAGGTATTATAGAGGCTCACTTGCATGTTCATTAAAACGCAAACGAATTCCATCCGCTGCTGTTTGGGTAGAAACAAGCCGGTTGCTCAATGCAGACGAGTGTCTATGAACAGTGAACAGCCTGTTACATACGCAACAGTTTCGCAGGTAAACATCACGCACTGCGCATGATAAAGTCTTTTGCACTTTTCACAACTCGATGGCAAACTTTGTTCGGCATTCTTGATATGCAAATTCTGTTTTTTTAATAATCGATCGCATATTTGCTTTTCGTTGAATCCCAAAGTCTATCTTGTTGGTTTTGTCAATATTATGATAAGGATTTTCGCATTTTTGAAATTCTTTCTATATATAAATGTTTTTTCGCATACATTTTTATACGCAGTAATTTTAATTTAAAATAGTGAAAGAAATAATAACTAGAAAAATTTCTTACTTAAAAATAGAACTCGTAGATAAAATGAAGGAAAGCTTGTGAACGCATCGACTCTTTTTCTTTCTCGCCATATCCCTTTTCTCCTTTGGCGTGTGCAACGTCACTTTTTTTTTTTTTTTTTGAAGCGGCGCATTGTTCAGGATACGAGAAAATATTCGTACCTTGATCTGTACAACGACCATTGTAAGGTCGGTGCGCGTCGGACGCGACTTTTTTAAATATTTTTTTTTCCTCTCTCTTTACACCATCGGCGTCGCTTCGCTGATGTCCGCCGAGTAGCGATTAAATACATACGTCGTCTTGCTCTACCAGTGTGAAAGTTACTTTCGCACAAACTATATAGGGATCAACGGGACATATGGGCTTAAAAAGTACGTTATAATTCGTCGAGTTGTTCTGATAGAGGAAAACTCGTTGGCTTTTTAAAAAGTTATATATGTTGCAGAAAATTATTTTTTAAAAGAGCCTTCGGCTTTATTCAAAAGCGCTATGAAGCTTGTTGTAACGAACTAGAGAAATAAATCAATTACTTTTTGCCTCAACAAATTTCCCTTAAGAGAAACTTCTAGTCATTAAAAGTTAATGGATCCGGATTTCCAAGTAGAACGCTAGTTAAAGTTTTAATTATGTAACTACAAAAACTATAACTTTTAATAACAAGTAGTTGGCATCCTTCTGGATTGGTCCACATTTCCCTAAGTGATTTTATATTTTTAATGTCAAGTTAAATTATTTCGTATACATATAACTTTCCATGTTTTGGAAACTCGTATTTACTGATCTGCTTTAATATTGAAAGTAAAATCTTGTTGAAAAAAGTACTTGACCCGTTTCCCTCAACAAAGTGTTTTTCTCCCTTCACTTTGATTTTTCGAGGTCCTTTAGAGCTAGAGGGCTTCGGTACCAATGTGTACAAGAGTATTTCGTTTCCGCGACCAAAGTCCAGAAATCCCCCAGTTAGACGAACCGCAAAAGCCCCATCGTAACCAAAAGCATTGGCAGTTACGAGGGCGAGGGAGACAAATTTGTTAGACGAAGGAAATTGACCACGGGAGATCGCAAGGTCTTCCTATGCCTTGAATGATTTTCATGAATCTAAGAACGAGGGACCCGCCCTCCAAGGGTTGTTAGATCGCTGTTATAAGTCAGTCAGAGCTCATAATCTTACGCAAGCGAACTTAATTCGTTAGGATAATAAAATGTCACGTTGTCATAAATTTTTCTATTTGCAGATCATTATGTAGTTTTCCAAGCGCATATGGTGAAGGGAAATAAATGATCTCTCTATGTATTATAGATTAGCCATTTGTTTCAACATAAGGATGTATAATTTTTAGCCGAAAGTGGTTAAAATTAATTTTAATTAAATTTTATTGTGGGGATTTACTGTCTTTAATTGCAGTGCACTTTATAAATATGTTGATAAGTCTGAGAATGCATTAGGACTGTCTTAGATTGTTTGCAGTTGAATGTTGATAAGGTAGTAAGGATAGAGATGTGGAGAGTGGTACTTGAGTAGATCGATTTAGTCACTCTAGGAATTTGTAGTGATGGATGGAATGTCTGCTGGTGTAGAGATATGGATGCTTGGGAATATGTATAGGTGGATGAGGATGCTTGAGAGTTGCTTTAACCATGTGTATATGGCTTCCGGTTTTGTCAGGATGGTCTGGAATTTATTATGGTAAAATGATGATATGTTAGTTGCGGATGTTTGATGGTCGATGGAACAGTTGGAATATATGTTTGATGATGATGGTTGACAATAGATGCGTGGTTGTTTGTGGATTATGTACAGAGATGTTTAAGTATGATGATATAATTAGCAATTGATACAAGCATAATGATTTTTGTTGTTAGATGATCACGAATATCAATAAATTTGGATCTTTTGAATGATTCTTAATTATTTGTCAATATTGTTAACTGTCCATTGTTTGAAAATGTCTAGAGGTGTACAATGGGAGATATGTTGATAAAAGAATGATATGATATTTGATATGTCATTTTGTTTTAGAGAATGTGTGATACTGAATGGGGCAGAGTTAGAACACAAGTCAATGTAGATTTATCATAAAAGTTGGAGTTGAGAAACAGTATGTGATCTAGTGGATGGAATTGTTGAGATGCCTTGTTGGCATTAATAACATCATTTTCGTCAAATTTTTTATTTAAATCTAATATAGGTAAGGGAAGTAAAACAAAGACGGCTGACATTTATGAATGAATATAAAAGTTGCGCTTTATATTCTGGGGTCGAGTTGTAAATCCTTTTTTTCTCTCATCTGGAAATTTCGGTGAGCTGAACGATATTGGGAAATCTCGCGGCACTTAACTTGGCTCAGGAGCGTGCACGCAATTTCCACGGCATTTAACTTCTAAGCATTTTAGCGAGTTGTGAACGCGCATCGTAAGCACACGCACATGTATATATATGTATATATGTATGTATATGTGTATATGTTTATATATGTATAGCAAAGCAATCTACTAGGATCCATTCAAACAGCCATCGATTTCTTCGATTTATTTACCGCTGGTAGGAGTGCAGACATATAGACGGTACCGCCATAGCTGTCGTTACTTTGGTTAGGGGATGACCATCCTCCAACCCCCTAGTGAACTATATACATAGGTATATAACCACCTACTTGAAGACGGCGGTCGACAAATTCGACGGAAGTTTGCCGATGAAAGTGTGATACATACGCTGCACAGTTACCAAGTTCGCGGCACCAATCACCGAGCTCGATTGGAATATTCTAGTCGAATTAGAAAACTCGTTAGCAATCCGTTATATCCAAGTTACGCTGACGTTCGATCGTAAGAAATAATACTGAGGATGTTTCCGGCGGCTTTTGGACTTGAATTTCTCGACCAATGTTTCATGAAATGATGGACATTTCCGAAAGGCATCATACTAACTTTTGTATCTTCATCTGCTATTTATTATTCTTTACGCAGCACTTTTTCAGGAAATGTGAAAGCTTTTTCTCTCGAAATCGCCTATCACAAAGGATCTGTTATAAAAATGGGTCTAGGACATGTGAAAATTCATTACCTTGATTGATATGAATATGATAGCTACATATTATTAAAGAACATGTTGCAAGTAGCGAATTAAGATAATTTCAAATGATTTAGTAAATATGAAAGACGTTTTGGAAAGGAATTGGCTAATTCGGCAGACAGATGGGCCATGAAAGTTCGATTTTATACGGCAGTCTTAGGACCGCGCCCGCACGATTTCGAATGCCCTTCTCGGCCCTTATTAGCTAAGGCCTTACCATACTGTGTGGTTGCTATGATATAATCCAGGCCATCTGGCTCGCGGTAGTGCGGATAAACGATTGGAATAGGGAATTGCTTGTTGCGGATCATCAGACGTGACCAATACAAGAGACCTTGAATGTTGCGTGCCAGTCTCGGTTGCCTCCAATTCGATTTGCGTGAAACTTGTCCTGCTCTTCATCCATTTGCTGCTATAAACGTCCATTAGGTTTCATAGCAATTACCAAACTAATCGCCCGAATTGCTGATTTTCCTAAAAACTTTACCCAAAGTGTGCTTGAATTTTATGCCTGAATTTTGTGAGGCTACCACCATGAGCTTAAAAAGTAGCTTGCACATAATCACAAATTGGGGTATCATTAACGGATGAGATGATATGAGAATACTCAAAATTAATGTCAGTGAGCTGTGATAATTGGAGTGCGATGCGTGCTATCAATGGATTATGGATGTGGATATCTACGCCTGCGTTTCGCCGAACATCCCCGTTACGTGCTTTCTACCCATCAAAGGGTTAAATGAGTGTAAATTCTAAATGCAGCTACAAACGCTCGTAGAGTCCATTGAAAACAATACAAGTCTAATAAGCAGTTCCTCGCCAACTAAAAACTCGAATTATATTTTAAGTGACGGGAAGAAGAATTTTAATTCCTCCAATTATATTGTCTGCGAATTTCGTTTCTTTTTAAGTATGAAATATTTTTCCTTCGAAATGGAAATTTTATGCGCTGGATATTTCAATAACTGTTAATTTTTTCTATGAATATCTTCAGCTCATAGGTGACCATTTTTGATATATAAAACCTCATACACCGGAATATAATTTCATCGAGGTTTGTCCCTATTTCTTCGATTTCACTGGTCTCCTGCGTTTTTGTGGCGCACGGGAATTCGAGGTATTTTTAAATGGAAAACCTCGCGCGGTATGAATAAAATGGTAGAGAGTGCGGGCTTAATTAAGGGAAATTTTGTGTGCATGTATAATAGGGATATGCCGTCTACAGATATCCGTACAGTATGTACAAGTAGCTTACGGAGGGTCGCATTTTCACATAATAACGTTCGCGTACGCGCAGCACGTAGACTCTTGTGCGTTGCGCAGAATGGCGACTGATTGCTACGCTGGATTTAACCCGAGATTCCCTATTGCGTACTTACACTGGTACGTGGATGATGACTGGCGCTCGTCGGACGCAGAATCAAAACGCGGGATACAATTAATTCAATTTGCCTGCGGTCATGCGGGAATTAGCCATGAAAAGGACGCGTCGGTGGTTTTAGGTTGCATCCGAACGCTGCGAGGTAGGAAGCTTTTGCCGCAAATCCATTTTGTCAGACAGTCGCTCGACTACCTAGTCAATCATCCGGTTAGCTTTCCTTTTTATGGTGCATTTACGCTTTCGTATGCAATTTTCATAAAACGGTCGCCGACGATAACGACCGTACAATAATTTTGCCATCCAGTAGGGCAAATTGTCACTCGTCCTACTCCTCCATTTGCTTCTGTCCACTTTATGTCTGCAGATCGATATCTTTGGAAGGCTAAGGATGTCACGTTCTATAGTGCGTTTTTATATTTTTCTATACTCTGTTCGTCACTTTGGTCTAATGACGCTAAACGCAGTGACAAGTACACTGAAAGAAATTTTGTTACATAATACGTTAAAATCGATATTACAATTTAGTATAATCTTTTACGATTTAGGGAAATCGGGTATTTATATCAGAAAGTAATATAAAGGATTCTGAAATTTGCTAACGACTATACTAAAAATTATGAGTCATGCGAAAAGAATAGAAAAAAACACGAAAAGAGAAAGAATCACAGTAAAAAAGAATCCTTAAAGTTATATTCGACTTAATTTCAGAATTAACTTGAATTAAGGAAGAAACTAAATTTAAGTGTACTAAGTACCTTGAAGCAAATAGTAACTTATATTAAACAATAAATAAGTATCGATTAACTGAATAAAAGTAAAACACTGTTCTGAAAGTAAGTTGATTGGAACCTGAAAGAAATCTAAGGCTATCATCACACTTAATTTTAGTTTATGTAAATCTTACTTTCAGTTTAGATAGTACTTGAATTTAAGAATATTTCAAACTTTACCCGAGTCGAAATATATATTTCGACTCGGGTAAAGTTGTTAGTTGTTAGTTGTTTAAAGTTAGTTGTTTAATTATGCTCGGACTAAAAAATTTTATATGTCCTTCTACGATCTGGCGGTTCAATTTAATATTTGTGTATGCTCGGATTAAGTATACCCAGGAAAAAATGTGAAACCACCATCTCGAGAGGTTAGGGTAATGGTTAGGTAGCTGGAATCGTGTCCCGTAGGTCGTGCGTTCGATTCCCCTCAGCGTTGCGTGCGAAATTTTATTTGTTATATAAGCGTGTAAATATACAAATAACGATTAGTTATAAGAATATCCATAATATAACTGCAAATAGACCATTCTCTTAAATAATAATTGTTTTTTAAGACATTTTTTTCAATTTTTATTTAACTTAGCTCCTACTTTAATACTCTTATAGTCCCAAAAATTTTATTGTGTTTATAGAGCGTCAAAGTAGGAGCAAAAATCGCATTGAAAAATCGCCTGAAGAGCGTCAAAGTAGGGCCTATGTTTCGACTAGTCTGACACTTTCAGAATAAATACCGCCTTAATTTCAGGTTGTGACAATCTGAACTTCATTATTTTTATTTCCTTAATTTAAGGCACAGGTATCATTCTTAATTTCAGGTTACGTATGCTTCTTTTTGTTACACCTTAAAATAAGTTCGATTTCTAACTGAAATCAAGTATTCTTTTTTACTGTGATAAATTCGTAACCGGTCGTGAATCTCCGTCAATTCACACTGCACAATTATAAGATTATAACACACATAAATGTACACATTATAACATACATTCGCAGAGGTAACACTTACACTAACTTCAACCTTAACTTATATACATATTACGCACACATAAATATAAAACACACGCATCGCAAATCGCAAGTAAATTACGCTGATAGAAGAGGTTTGAAGATTCCTTATATACTAATTGGTGAAAATGTTTGCACTTGTGAGAAACGGCATGGTGCTTACTCTGGTGGTTATCAGGAAACAAAAAGTTCTCTGAAACTTCGATTCACATCGCGAGCGCTACGGTCTCGGCTGACCTCGGGAGATTATCGGAGCTATTCGGTTTTTTTAATATCGTGACTTACAATTTCCTCAACTGAAGCTTACAATGTTTGTTAGCGTCTATATTAATTTGTAGAATATTTCTATTAACATATGTAACTCAAGCTGGTAATTTCTGTAAATGCTTTTATATTATTGGATAATATCATTATCAAATTTTATCATTCTACGTTCGTAATACATAAAATATCAATCTTTGCTATTGAATATACCAATTCTTGTTTTCAAGAATTTTAAAGTTTCGTAAGTATGCTAACAATAATTTGTATATTTACACGATTTCCCTAAATTGTAATCATCTTTATCAATTATGAATATTGAAATAGCAAGTGTTGATATTAAATTTCTTTCAATGTAATACGGCACGAATTTTCAGAAAGCCTAATAGTTTCTGAAAACTGTCAAAATAGATTTTTATGAAGCTCGTGAACATTAAGCTTTATTTTCCATATAATTTTTACCGCAAGAGAACTGATGTTACTTTAGTGAATCAAAAAACGATTTATAGATACTAAAAAACAACCGCATCCGCTCAATATACTGCAAACTCATTCTTCAATAACGAGTATTAGTACCCAGCCACGTGCCTTGTCGATTTGTCAGAGGTGCACGTCTGGTGGAAGGGTTTCTAATACGAAAAGGATTCGGTAAAGAATTAAGAGATCGCTAGGTCTGTATATTGTTTCGCAAATATAAGCCCACAGGACACGTGTCCTGCAAACCAGACTCCTGCTGGTTACACGACCTTCACTCTATTAGAGCAGGGGATTTTATTTAAACTCATAATCTGCATCATTCACAGCATATTTCGCGACCGCGTTTATTCAGTCAGCTACAATGCCACTTTGATGAAGACCAGACGCGTTTGTTCGACTTTCAATTGCAGAAAATTACATTCATTTCCCTTTTTCTTCCTGACACATACCACTCTCTCACATTTCTTTTGAAAATGGCTGAAAATGTTTCCACATTTTATTTCTATTCGATTGTGGAAATTAATTTAATCGCCTTTCCGTAAAATTACTTCACATATAAAGTACATTGAACATTCAAATTTTACTGATACATTTTTAAATATAATTACAGAATAATTGAGAGAGAAATTCACTAATGGTTAAAAATAATGTGAGTTTATTCTCTTTATACATATGAGGGTGGAAATATCACATTTCGGAATTTAAAGCTAGATATTATTTCATTGAAAGACCCAATTAACGACTTATTTTCTCTTGCACGTCATTCAGCGGCAGGAGAAAATTCTTTATCATTTTATTAAAGAATTATTCAATAAATATGTTGTCTAGGGAAAGGTCTTATGAATTTTTCAAGACTAGGTCCCATAAAATTCCCTATGCCATCTCGTCTGAACCGATACGAATCTAAATCCGTCCGAAATCTAAAACTCGATCGAAATCCATATCATGCAAGTTACACGGCTGTATTCGTGGGCTGCGAAGCGCAGCAAGCGAGTATCGTGACGAGAATTACGAGGGGACGATTATCAAGGATTTTCCTTAATATATTCGGCGGGCCTGATAATATATCCGATGAATTTATGGGCAGGAGCTGGGAATGGGCACCGAGGGAGGGATCGGGGTCACGTGGCGCGCGCGGCGCACCAATGCAGCGAAATTTATTACCTTGCCGTGCGGGAGACCGATTACCGATCGCACCTAATCCGGAATCTCTGACTCTCCCTATTCGCACCTCATTCGAAACGTAATCGGGATTTTGGCTCCAGGGTCTACCCTTTTGCATCACGCTGATTCGCGATCTGTTTCATGCAAATCCCTTCCCGATCGGATAAGCCACACCCGAGTTATTTGGAAGTCTTCCCTAGGAAGACAAAGTTCACCACTTCCTCCTCAGAAGCAAGAGTTGAATTTTTTTACTGGGTTATCGTTAATGTGTGGCGGAATCAACAATGTGAGATTTTTCTAATAATAAACATGGACATTAGACACCAAACGAACAAATTATGTAAGATAAAAAATAAAAAGTATCCCAAGGGTACTTTTTGCAAAAAATATGAAATAATCGAATTTTAAACAATTCCAAAAAGCTTTCAAGGGATTTCAGGGTGACCACAAGATTCAATTTTTCAATTTCCCTGACATTTCCCTGACTTTTCCCTGACTTTCAAACAAATTTCCCTGACAGAATAGTATTAAAAATACGTATAAATTTTCAATAATAATACTATTGAAATTTTTTAAAAATTTCGTATAATAACACATGTTATCACTTTAAATATTTTAAAATTTAATATCACTTGACAATATTTAACATTCGTAAAAATCTCTTAAATTTACAAGAACTTTTGAAAAGATCTCTTAAAATTCATTGAAATTTCTTGAAATTCTTAGAAACATCTTAAAATTCCACGAAATCTCTTCAAATTTGTTAATATTTCATGAGATTTCTTCAATTTTTACTAATATTTTTAAAATTCCACAAAAAACTTCAAAATCTTTTTAAATTCCTAACAATCTCTTAAAATTTCCAGCAATCCTTTAAAATTTCATAAAACATTTTCAAAATCTCGTGAAATTCTTTAAAATTCTCTAAAGTGCAATTAAAATATAAAAAGAAAATTATGAAATAAAAAATCTCAGAAAATCTTTTAAAAATCAAAAATGACTTGAAATTTTTTTAAATTCTATGAGGACTATTAAAATTCCTTAAAATCATTTTTAAAAAGTCAAAATTACTTACTATTTTTACAAGCTTCTTAAATTCCTTTAGAATTCCACGAAAAACTTTAAAATCTCTTAAAATACGTAAAGATTTCTTAAAATTCTTGAAAGCCTCTCAAAATCTTTTATAAATCATAAAAATTTTGTGAAATCCTTTAAAATTCCACGAGAATATTTATAATTCCTTAAATTCTCTTAAAATTCTTACAAGTTTCTTAAATTCCTTTATAATTCAACAAAAAACTTTTAAATCTCTTAAAATATGTAAAAAAAACTTTTATAATTTTTGAAAACTTTTCAAAATTCCCTAAAATTCCAAAAAATCTTTAGAAAATCAAAAAAAGTCTCGTGAAATCCTTTAAAATTTCTCAAGGAATTTTAAAGTTCCATAAAATTCTTTAAATTCCTTAAACTTCCTTAAAAATCTCTTACAATTTCATGAATCCTTTTCAAATTCAACTAAATATTTTTAATATTATACAAATCTCTTGTAATCCTTTAAAATTCCTAAAAACCGCTTAAAAATTTTTTTAAATTCTATGAGGACTATTAAAATTCCTTAAAACCATTTTTAAAATGTCAAAATTACTTACAATTTTTACAAGCTTCTTAAAATCCTTTAGAATTCCACGAAAAACCTTAAAATACGTGAAGATTTCTTAAAATTCTTGAAAGCCTTTTGAAATTTCTTAAACTTCTACAAAATCTTTTATAAATCATAAAAATTTTGTGAAATCCTTTAAAATTCCATGAGGAAAATTTAAATTCTTTAAAATCACTTTAAAGTAATTAAAATTTCTTAAAATTCTTACAAGCTTTTTAAAATCCTTTTAAATTTCACGAGAATATTTATAATTTTTTAAAATCTCTTAAAATTCTTACAAGTTTCTTAAATTCCTTCATAATTCCACGAAAAACTTTTAAATCCCATAAAATACGTAAAAAAACATTTATAATTTTTGAAAATTTTTCAAAATTCTCTAAAATTCCACAATATCTTTAGAAAATCATAAAAATCTCGTGAAATCCTTTAAAATTTCACAAGGAACTTTAAAATTCCTTAAAATTCTTTAAATTCCCTAAACTTCCTTAAAAAACTCAAAATTTCATGAATCCTTTTAAAATTCAACTAAATCCTTTAAATATTATACAAATCTCTTGTAATAATTTAAAATTCCTAGAAACCGCTTAAAAATTTTATAAATTATTGAAAATCTCTTGGAATTATTAGAAACCTAGAGAATCTCCGAGAATACCTGAAAATTATTAATAATCCTTCGAAATCTTTGGATAGTTTCTAAAATTTGTTAAATAAATTATAAAAATTATATATGTAATACGACAAAAATAACATAGTTAACGTTTTAAATTTTCAATTTAATTCAATTTTTCAATTTTTCAATTTCTATTTTCCCTGACAACTACTCGCATTTCCCTGACATTTCCCTGACTTCCCTGACTTCCCTGACTTCCCTGACATGTAGCCACCCTGGATTTAAACGGAAGTGAAGAGATTTTTGGATCCGTCTAAATAAAATAAATTTAATGTGAATTAAAAAGATTGTTTATTATTAATAATCTGAGATTGAATCAATAAGAAGAGTCTTTAAACTGAAATAAATTAAAGAGACATCTAGTTACTTTTATTTTCCATTCACCCTTTCAGCTATTTATGACAATGAAGAATTTTGGGGTACTCGAGTGGAGAAATAGATGGTTCATCTGAGATTGCCGATTATGTCTAATCAGAGATAAGCTTTGTCAGAATTATAAGAGCGGTTTAGTGAGTGGTGCTGATGAATACACACTCTTATCAATAAAATTCCTCCCTATTCGTGATTTTAATCTCCCCGTGTTTTGTATCGGACATAAATTCATTTACTCATCGTTTCTCTAAGCCATTCGCTAATCAAGTGATAATCTAGTATAAGAAAAGCCGTAAATATAGAGATATATACCTAAAATTAGTAAATCATACATTAATAGAGGGAAAATTTTGTGAGAAAATTGCTCTTCATATTTTGTAATACGAGTTCATCAAGTGAGTAATCAATTAGCTAATTGAAACAATATCTCGAGTTACAAAATGATGCATCCATTTTATACAAAAATGATAAAACTATCGAGTTAAGCGGATTACTCGAGATTCGAAATAAAATGGGCGAGTTGTTTTTCATTAAAATATTACTCGTATGATATAAGTATGCCTATATTAATATATGATATAAGTTTATGCCTATATTAATACCTAAATTATATAAATGAAGTCTAATAATCTCTCATCCAAGGGAATTAAAGGGACATGGGAGAATGGAGCGAAATATAAAAATTACGAAGATCGAAGATCGAACACGCTTATTATATAGAAGCTTCCCGCCGTTTAATCGGCCACCCTCCTTTGATATGGCATCAGTTTCCATGGTGAGTCCCACCCTTATTTCGTTCTGTCAAGTCCATTTTTCCAGGTTAGTGCACATCGATGTAGAATCATCAAGATGTGCGAGGATAATGGAGTGATAGGAATAAAACTTGAAGGAGGACCTAAGGAAACATATATAATAAAAAAAAATAAATCCTCAAAAATATATATCAGACTTTTACTAAAATCAAAAAATAAAAATTAAAAATAAAATTAATATTTAATCTCAGTCTGAAATATTTACACTCTCCACATCTCTCATGTGCATTTGGATTGAGTTAACAAGTTTCAGAAATTAAGTAAACAATTTTTTTCGAATTTTGATTACACTAGCACTAAATTAACAAGCAGAATTTATTCTAGAGAGTAACGAAAAAATCTTTATTTTTCTTTGATGGGGAATAATTACGATAACATGTAATATATCTAATAATAATACATCTTTCGCAAATAACAAGTTATGGTATTTTTACATTCTGTTCTATTGGCTTGAAATTCAGATTTATATAAATAAGTGAAAATAACGGATTTGAGAACAAAACGAGAAACGATATAGTATAGTAGTTTTTGAATCTCGCCTAAATTTTCAAAAAAAACATAAACTTTTCTTCATAGAAGGCGACCACGCTGACAACTTTGAACTTTTCATATAATAGTTAATCTCGAGATGCCTTGGGCGCCTTCGGGCAACCAAAGGAAGTAAGCAGCTTTTAAGTAGTAGTTGCGCAACTTTCAAGCGCAGAAACTCCAGACTTACGCGCTTATTTACCTTTTCCTGGTACACCGTTGAAGAGAACGAAAAGCGGCAATAACCTTCTCTTAATTCAAACTAGAACTCTGCGAAATATTTTTTCTCCAACTTTCTTTTCAAAGCACTGGAAAAGATCAAGTTGCATGCACTTGAATTCACGTACCTAACGAATCTCATCTGCAGCATTCAAATGAAAAACTCTATCAAAAGAGTGCTATCTAAGCCTATTTTATTCATAAATGATATAATAAACAAGTAAACATGAATTTAGATTGCCAATCGTGACTAATTAATTCAATCATTTGTCGTTCAATCAATTAAAGAAATTATATAAGTGCCTTCATTCAAATTCAAGAAAATGATACACGAGAGAAATATTAATAAATAATACAACTATATTGCGGGAATTCACTTTTACACATATCTCTAAACCTTCTTTTCAGAGGATTAATTCCATCTGAACGGATAGAGATCTAACTTAACAGAAATATCGAAAGTACATAAAAAAGAGAGGGCATTAAAAAAAGAATCAATACACAATATAGAGAAGGAAGACGGGATATTCGCCTTTTACGGCAGTGTTCAGATTCAATTTGCTTTTTGATATCAAGCACCTCTCGTGGCAGTGCTTGCCACGGTTCTAAGGCACAACTTCATATCTTTCTGCTGGAATGGTTTATGGAATATCGACTTTCGGCGATGTTACATTACATTTTTAGTAACTTTGACGTACTACGAATGTACCGCTGGGAATCCAGCCCATTTTTCCTCCAAGAAGCTTCTCTACTTCAATTTTCATCAGTCTAAAAAGTCGAATCAAAGTTTCTCCCAGAGTTATCACGAAAAAAACAAGACACGAAAAAAACTAAGCCTAGGAGAATAGGACCGTAAAAATAACGTTTATGCCATAATAAAAAAGTATGCATCCATATGAGCTACCAAAATTATAATTTCACGAACGTAACACATTCTTTCCTTTTGTTAAATTAATTAATCAAGTGAAATTGGGAGAAGGAATTCCTACGGTGGTGGCATTTTATAGCAATATTACGCTAGACGAACAGGCAGAGACTTTTTTCAGACATATATATTTTGCATAGGGCCTCTTTCCATTCGAAAGAGAAATATGCTGGGGATTTCCTTGAAACCCCTTTTTGTACTTACCCACCCCTTCGGGGATTGGTGATATGTGATGGGACGGGGTTTGCTCTCCGCTCTTTGAAATTTTGAACACCCTGCCTAATTTCAATTGCTGGGCAAGGCATTGGGAAATGTGGAATTTCACGAGGGACATTAGTACTTTCGCAAAGCCGCCAAACATTACGACGCCGAATAGCTTGCTCTGGAAAGTATGGGATGTGAAATTGCTATCCTACTGTAGAATGCACACTGATCGAATTAACTTCAGAGATTCTTTATCCTTTCCATAAAAGAATCCCGAATCCCTCATTGGAACTAAATTAAAAACCTAATACTTTATACAATTTTGTTATTTGCCTTCCTCAATAACTTTCAGCATAATTGATTGATATTGTCAGTTAAAATGACTCAAGATAAAATAAATTTTATATTTTCAGCAAGAGCAAAGTAAAGTAGCCATGTTAGATTTTTCAATATGAAAGACACGTTGATTACGCTGCAGAGGTAGAAGTTGCCAGTTCTTAAAGGAACTTAGACAAATAAGGACGAGAAGTCGAGGGCCTTTCTTGTAGAACGTGTACGGAACATTGGTAACTTTTTTTCTGATGTAAGATGGAAGGCGAAGCAGCTCGAAAATCTTTATTTGACTTCCGAATTAGCCGCTTCGCGCGGCTTAAGAATAGATAGGAACAGAGGCTTGACTCTGGATCGTGCTTTGTTTAGAAATCGCTTTCTTCCCTTTCCGTCCTCTCTTAACTCTCTCCCTCTCTCTCTCTTTTTCTTTACAATTTTCCTTCTCATTCCCGACTAGCGCTAACTTATTCCCCGCATTAGCCTAATTGGATCGGTACGAATTACGGAGCCTCACTTAATGTCCCGAGGCGCCAAAATGTTGCGGCTGCCGGTAATTTCGAATTCACCTGCCGTTTCCTTCTATGCGACCAACTGGTTTTCTTCAAATTTAGCATCCATTCAGAAAACCGATATCGGAAAATCGACCACTATAAAGTCAACTACAGAATCGTAAAACTGATTTTGAATAAATGATTGTTACTTTTTAAGTACCTAGTTAAAAGAACTTGACAGTTATATTAACAAAACATTATAAATTGTAGAGAAAATCTATCTCAATCGAATTTTCATAATAAATGTTAAAGGGAAAAGAAGAGGAAAATAAAATATACATTGTTGAGAGTCTTTATTGGAAACTGATAGGTTTGAAATGATAGGTCTGAATTGTTCGTGATTAAAATGTCTTCTTTCATCGAGAATTCAAAAGACGAGTCTCATTCTTTACCATTTTTACCATTTCGAACCAAAGTTGTACAGGTATAATGAAAATGACTATTATATCAGAATCGTTTACAGTAACTTCGAAGCGGATATGAAAAAGTGTGAATGCAAATGTAGCGGAAAAGAGTAGGCCTCGAAGTGTAAAATAGCTTTCTGCATCGAGTGCTGGGGAAGATTCGCTTTGCGACTAAAATGCACGTTTCATACAACTTCGTATACAACCATTTCATAAAACGCGTTCTATATTGAGTCTGCATCGATTGAATGCGACTGCTGCGACAGAAGAAATTCTGCGTCAGTCGCATCAATACAACTCAGACAAGATGAGACTATCGCAAATGGAGACTTTTTACTATTATTGTATAAATATAATCATAACAAGATGTCAATCAATTAGATCGAGAATTATATGATTAAATGTAAAACAAATTCTTTCCTCATTTTAACTTTCAAAATGAATCAAAGGGGTAAATCAAAATTAATTGAAATGTGTGTATACACCTACTATTGATAATATAAATCGGGATTATTATTGCTAATTCGATATATGAGTTCAAATTTTCAAGTTGCATGATTCCCAGTACAAGCGGTCATTTATTAATTAATTAGTGATAAAATTAATTAAAACAGGATACCTCTTTCATTATTGCACCTGATTAATAAGTATTGTTAGCCGCTAATATCCCATTTAGTGCATAGGGGTTGTGTCTACATATATATATATATGGACAGGCTGAACCGGTGTAATGGCCAACAAATGTGTTCCGTAATTGGGACATCGACCAGTTTGGTAGATGACATATTTCATGTGGGCAATACTATAGATTGAGGCAACTGATCGCTATATCGCGATCGAGGACAGCCGATCTTCCTATAAACACTTATAGATACGAATTCAATCGGTTCAATCTCGCATAATCGTAGGACACGATCCTCTCTTACCTAAAGTCCTATATACATGTAATACACGTTCCCGAAGGTACAACGCGAGGTATCTATACCTCGTCGAGATACGATCCCCCTTTCGCCGAGTATATCTTTGTCTAGTTTCTCCTGCTCGAGCAATAAATTTGATTTGTGTACCGGAACTCTTACGCGAAACAGATTGTAGGTTAGCGCAATCCGAACGAGGTAACTTGGTCTAGAACTGTATACGTTCGCACCGGAGAATGAGAAAACCAAAATTACAATTTCTGAGAATAAATAGAATTAAATATTAAATATTCCAGTTTCTGGGTCGCCACAAGATTCAATTTTTTCATTTCGCTGTCATTTCTCCGATTTTCAGACAAATTTCCCTGACAGAAAAGTATTAAAAATGCGAACAAATTTTCAGTAAAAATACTATTGAAATTTTTCAAATATAATATAATATCACTTTAAATCTTTTGAAATTCCTCTCTTAAAATTTCCTACAGTCCTTCAAAAATCTCTTGAAATATTTAAAAATTCCACGAGGAACTTTAATATCTCTTAAAATGCGTCAGAATTTCTTAAAATTATTGGAAATTTATTGAAATCCCTTAAAATTCGCTGAAATATTTTGAAATTAATAGAAACATTTTTAAAGTCATTCAATGAGCACTTTGCTTCCTGTAATCACGTGAACAGTTTTTCACCACTTTTTGACCCCCTCTCCCCCCATAACCTGTCCACGTGGTTTATGGATGGCCCCTAAGCAATTATGTTTTGCTTCCTCATAGAGGAAGCATTAAGTATTCTTTACATCAGCATTAAATTTTTATTATTTGAGAAGTTGTATTCAAAAAATTCATTTTCGAAAATTACAATAAAGCACAACTTTCTTATTTTTCAATGAAATGCATTAATCTTATAGGTCAATCGATTCGTCTCGACGCAAGGAACCTTTTTTTTTCCTTACGTCAGCTTCGAATTTTGAATATTAGAGAAGTTATAGTTGAAAAACTAATTTTTGAAAATTAAATAGAACCATAACTTTGTTATTTTTCAATGAAATGAAATAATATTATAGACCAATCGATTCGTCTCGATGCAAGGAACATTTATTTTCCTTACATCAAGTCAAAAATTTGATTATTTGAAAAGTTATAGTCGAAAAATTAATTTTT
>CAJFCO010000125.1:369460-419105 GCA_904066015.1 Synergus gifuensis | reverse complement strand
TTATTATTATTATTATTATTATTATTATTATTATTATTATTATTATTATTCATATTATTATTCATCAGAGAGAATATATTAGATTTGTGTAAAATTTGACCCCCCCAGTTTTTGTCAAATGTCCACGTTTTGAGACCCCCTGAACCCGAAAAACTTGTGTGTGTGTGTGGGCCTGTGTCTGTAGATTTTTAGTTTGTGAGCACGATAACTTTCGAAATAATTGACCGATTGGATTGGCCTTTGGTATATTTGTTTCCTAAAATGAAGGTCAAGTTCGTTGGTCAGCCATTTTGGATAAAAATTCAAAAAGTTGGAGCAATTTGAAAATTTTTGAAACCATTTTTTTTTAAATTTACAAATTCTATGCACAGATGTTCATACTACTCAAAAAGTCGAACAATTTTTCCTAATAAATTTTTTCGATAAAAAAAAATTGAAAGACTTATAACATTTTGAAAATCCAAAAAAATGAAAGAAAACTTAAATTAGAAGCCAAACAACGCACGATATGAAAAGAAGTCTAAAGTTGAAAAATGTTTCTTTTTGAACGTCCATAGGATAGGCATAACAACCTTTTGAATTTCTTTAAAAAATCGATAAAAAATCGAGATGCAGAGAAAATGATAAAGAACATAGTTATTGGTCTTGAAAAGATCTACAAGTTCTCCTTTGGCCATTTTTCAATAGGATGAGTAGTTTTCGTTTTAATCATGAAAAATATTGTTAAACAGAGCTGAGCGCGAAGCGCGAGTGCCCTGATGAGAATGTGCTCCTTAAGGTCGATAGAACCTTAAGTAAATTAGTTTACTTTTGCATTCAAAGCTGTAAATTAAATTAATTTAAATTTAATTAAATTTAAACTAGCTGTGAATTCGATCTCGGGTGTTCCATTTAACTATATTTATATTTTTTTGTGCTCATTTTTTGAGCACTTTGCTTCCTCATTATGATAATGTTGCAAATAAATTTGCTTCCTCATAGAGGAAGCATTTAGAAATGAAAATTTTCAAAATTAAAAATAATCATAATTTTCTTAAAATTCAATAAAATTCATTAATCTTACAGGTCAATCGATTCGTCTCGATGCAAGGAATCTTTCTTTCCTGTATATAAGCTTTGAATTTTCATTATTTAAGAAGTTATAGTCAAAAAATCAATTTTACAAAAATTTACAAAAATATAAAAATATAAATTATATATAAAGGGCAGTTTTTTTATAATTGCTATAATGACTTTCAATTTAATTTTCACATCAAAATTTAAAAAATGCCCCATCAGAGGTAGAGTAGAAGGGGCAACTTCTGAAGGATTTTCGTGGGTCTTACTGAAGTCGTATAAGAGTCGCACAAAGGGCTGCTTTATAGCCCTTAATAGGACTTCATATAGGCCTTTCATAGTTTTCCATGGCTGGGCAAAAGTAGTAAAGGGGCAAAAAACAAAAAACAAAAAATTTCAAAAAATGTTTCTTTCATTTTTGCAGAATTAAGTTTACAATCCAGTAATCCAAGAGCTTCAAGAGAAAGGAATAATAATCCTGCTCAACCCCAGGAAAATAATAATAGTGTAACTCTAAGAAGTATATCAGATACATATGTTGATTTTCCAATATTATTGCCAAATGGTAATACTTTTTATTCACGTGGACCTGGGCCAATTACTATACAATTTGATCCTGAAATGCGAATTGTACATGTAACCCAGTACGGCCGTCTTTTTATATTTCATCAACTACCTCCCTCTCCACCACTTCCTATTAATCCCGGTTATTATAGGCATGGGACGTCATCAGATAAATAAATTTCCGCCTTTGCGTGTATTTTATAGTTAAATATCAAAAAAACAAGTAAAGCTGATTGTAAAAAGAACTGATAAAATTTAATGTATAAAGCAGTAAAAATATTACACCTACGGCTAATTTAAAAGTCACTCTACTACGCATAACTTTAAAAAATCTAAACATAGAGAGGAGAGTAGTCTTGAAAAGTCCTAGTCTTATTCTCAATTTGTAGACTTCTCAAAAAAAAAATGAAGATCGTTTTTACGCTACTCCTTATATTCGTCGTTTTCCTCGATTCTATTCGTAAGTGTAATTATAAGATAATATTAATATTAAAAATAAATATTACATACCCGTAAGAAGTGGACGATATTGAGTGTATAATTTTCAAAAAATCCAATAAAATAATTCAATTTCAAACGTTAAATATGCATCTATAATTATATGAATTTAATAATTTAATAATTTCCTTTTTAAAAAATATGTGAAGATGAGCTGCCGGATCATAAAATTGGTTATATTTTTTGACGCTCGGAGTGGATAGGTAGCAAAACCATGCACGCTTAAATTTAAACGGCCAGGGACCACCAGTTTCCTCAGTATTTTCGCGAAAAAAATGATAACTTTTGTCTTTAATTCGGATTTAAAATGAAAAAATTTTTAGTTTTATCATTCAAAACTTGAACATGAGAAAATGAGTTTCCAGAGGTTTAGATCGCAAGTGATAAATTTCTCATGCTATAAATTATAGAATTCAAAATATTTCAAAGAATACACGAATTCTTCATTCTCTTCTTGCAGAACTAAGTTTCCAGATCTATCATGAAGGAATAAATAATAATGCCCAAGTTGTAGAAAATAATAATGTTGCAACTTTACCAAATAGACCACGTGGCACGCCAGTCTTATTACCAAATGGTAGTACTTTTATATCACGTGGAACTGGGCTGATTATTATAACGTTTAATCGCCTTACTCAACTTGTACATGTACGCCAGAATGCTGAAACTTTTTTAATTGAACCCCCTCCTCGGTTTAGACTACACCGAGGGGAGTCATCCGGATCGCAACAAGATCCTAATTCTAGATATCCAAGAAATAACTAATTGAAAAATCTAATTTAAATGTGAAAATTGTACACCTAATATACTTGATTAAAAAAAGTCTTCACTCGGAATTATATTCTTCTTACATTTAGGTTTTATTTGTTTTGCTATAAATAAAAATTGAATTGCGTTAAATAAGTACTGCTCAATTAGTAAAATCAATCAAATTTTCTAGATAAAGTTAGTTAAATCAATCCCTCAGAGCAATCAGTTTACTCAAAATCATTTTCTCAATTTCACTGTCATAATTTATTTTTAGATTTTCAATTCATGAAATCTTAAATGCTTTCTTGCAGACTTATTTTACACACCCGAGGAAATAATAATCATGTTCAACAGCTAAAAGTTATTGTAAATATTTCAAATAAACTTTAAAATTTTATAATTCTAACTGTGCACCTGAGATCTAAAATATTTGTCCTTCCACTTTTATCTTACATAAAGAATAACTATAGCTCAATAAAAATAATCTGATAAAATTTAACTTACAAAAGTAATGATAGTATTCCACCTAGGAATTTATCAACCATTGTACTGTATGCACAACTTAAAAAAATCTGCATAGACTTTTCGAAAAAAATGAAGATCGCTTTTGCTACCCTACTCCTTATATTCGTCGTTTTCATCAATTCTTTTCGTGAGTGTAATATAAGATAATATTAATATTAGAAATAAATATTATATACCCGTAAAAAGTGGAAAATATTAATTGCTTTAATTTACTGTACGAGAAATGAAATATACTTATAGTATATTTCATTCAAAATTCAATTCAAACTTTAAAGTTTTATTATTCTTTTATAATTTTATGAATGCTTAGTTTTTAATCATTTTTTTTAAATGTACAGCTAAGCTGCCGGATCAAAAAACTGGTTATATTTTTTTGACGCTCAGAGTATTATCACCAAAAAATTATAACTTTGTCTTTGATCCGGATTTAAAGATTGAAATAATTTAGCTTTTACCATTTAAAGATTGAATATTGAAAAATGAATTTTCAGGGGTTTAGAATACAAGTGATAAATTTCAAATGTTGTAAATTATAAAATTCAAAATATTTCCAAGAATTGACGAAGTTTTCATTTGCTTCTTGCAGAATTAAGTTCACAGCTCAATGAACAAGGAGAAAATAATCCATTCCAAATATATAACTATGTCGCATATCTAAGACATCATAATATAGAAACTGTACCAAATAGACCGGCAGGTGTGCCAGTATTATTACCAAATGGTAATACTTACACATCACATGGAACTGGACCGATTCATTTTTTCATGGATAACGTTACTCGAGAGGTACATGTACACCAGAACAATGAATTTGCTATAATTAATCCTCCTCGATTTAGACTCATCAACCCAGCAGAGAATTCATCCAGATCACAAAATCCTAATCCTTGATATGTAAGAAATAACTAGACCAACTGAAAATCTAACTTAAATGTGAAAATTGTACACCTAATATACTTGAATAAAAAAAGTATCCACTCAGAATTCAATGTTTAATTGTTTCTCTATAAAAAAAAAAAAATTGAATTGAGTTCAATAAGTACTCAATTTAGTAAAATCAATCAAATTTTCTTGATTTAGTTAAATCAGTCCCTCAGAGCAATCAGTTTACCCAAAATCATTTTCTCAATTTCTGTTTCACAAGCAATAAAAAATATTTCATGATTTATTTTTAGATTTTAGTGAAACGTGGCTGATATTTTGTCATATGCTTATGTGTATTGGATTTTTATATACTTTGACACGTATCTGACTAAAACTTCATGATTCTGAATATTTACAGAATAAAAAATTTAACTCATATTACCTCTCACAAATTTAAAGAATAATTAAAGCTGATTGTGATTAATATTAGTGGTTTATATATAAAACTTTTAAAAATATTTTTTACATTAGCGGTTTTCCTTCATTTTATTCGTATGTATATTATAAGATAGTATGAAAATTAAAAATAAATTTTACACCCCCTTCCCACTTTTTAATTTGCAAGTGATCAATTTAGAAGGTCATAAGTTATAGAATTGAAAATAATTCACAAGAATTTATGAAATTTTAACGTCCTTCTTGAAGAATTAACTTTATAGGCCCACGGAAATAATAATCATGTTCAAAACTCCCGAGAAATGATAACGTCGGACAATTTATTCTACACACATTGCAAAATGTCATAATTTTAAATATTTTCCGGATAATAAATTTAACTTTCACAACCTATATGAATAAACTTTCCGCTTTCCGTCCATATCATTATTATAGATAAAGAACAAAATTAAAGCTGATCGTAAAAAAATTTGATAAAAATTAACGCATGAAGCAGTAAAAATATTCGAATTACGAATTTATCGGTCACTCTACTACGCACAAAATTAAAAAAAATCTACATAGATTTGTAGAAAAAAATGAAGAGCGTTTTTGCGGTCCTACTTCTTATATTCGTCGTTTTCCTCGATTCTTTCGTAAGTGTAATATTAAGATAATATTTATAGGTAATATTAGAAATAAATATTACATATCCGCAAAAAGTGGACAATATTGATTGCATGGACATAGGAATAGATGGGACTAGCCCTGACGTCCTCAAACGGGCGAAGGGTAGTGAAGCACTGAAGGAGGAGAGCTCCCGTCACCCCCCTATTAGCTTGTTGGGACCGCCATTTTATATGTGAACCACTTCTGACTGCCGCGCTATTTCAAATATAAATTTTTTCTAAACATAAAGAAACGTTGTTGTGCATTAAATTTCAGGTGTATTATTAACTTTACTTAAAAACAAGTTGTTAAAGACAAACCTTGTTGTTAAACAAACGTTGTTGTTAAAAACAAACAGTTAAAACCACGTGGGCACAAACCGTACACTATAGCCACTATAGGATATTAACCGGAAGCCCATCAACCGTTGCTTGGTGCACATAAAAAATGGCGGACACCCCCCCCCCCTTGGTCTCGGTCCTGCGCTGGAAGGACTAGACTCCTATTCTATAATTGAACCTCCTCATACTAGACTTTTCCACTGAGGGGAATCATCCGGATAGATATTTAAAAATTCAAAAAATCCCTAGACCCATCATTGAAAATGTAATTTAAATGCGAAAACTGTGTACCTACTGTACAATAAAAAAATTATTCAGTGAGAATTATACTCTTGTTTAACATAAAATATTATTAAAATGTTATTAAGTTTAATTCGTTGAAATTATTCAAAAACTCTTTTGAATAGCTTTTGTAAACGAAGAGGCGTATTTTACGTAAAACTCATATAAAGTAATTAAGCTTTTATATAAAGTTCCACCGAATGAATTACAAAGGAAATGGAAACACTTTTCATTAAAATCACATTTATAAACTATTTTTTGAAAAACTTGAATAAAATAATGTCAGAAATACAAATATTTGTTTTTCGTGGAAATAATGAAACAAACTAAACTGTTTACGTTTATCAAAGAAAGATGTTTTTCTTATAACTTAAAAAATGAAGAATATAATATAGAAAGGCTATAAAGAAGCTTTTATTAAAGATATTGGAAAGAAATAAAAATTCTATTGAAATATCCCATTCAAATCTTCTTGAAGCCCAAAAAATATTATGCAATCTTTTGTATGTTGCGCCTTACAGCAGGTAATATCATATATTCAAAAAAAAATGCAATTAAAAAGTGACTGAAGAGTTCTGAACGTTCAGATGAACGAATTTTTATGTTGATTGTATTTTTAACCCCTAAGATAAAAATTTTTTTTTTTAACCCCTAAGGTAGAAATCATCCAAGTGTTTCATTTGAATGCGTGCCATTTCGGAACGAGTGGTCCTAGAAAATTTCCCAGATAAGTAGATTGTACACACACTCATGTGTGAATCTTAAGGGTTAAACAAGAAAAAGTTTAAAAATATTGATTCATTTGCATATAGAAAATAATTCCGTATGAAAGAAACTTATGTCTATTGTTATTTTTATAGTTGGAACAGTATTTCTGTATATACATAATAGAATTGAGAAAAGATACTTCGTTCATTTGAACGTTCAAAACTTCTGGAACATATTAATTAAACAATTACACACTATGTACTGTGAGTAAAGTCATTTGCATATACCGTCAATTAAATATAATATACCATTATGTTGTAGAATTAATATACAGCCATATTAAAATTAATATACTTTATATTAATATAAATATATAATATTAATTCTAAAACATATGGTAATATATTAAATTTAATTTACGGTATGTGCAAATGACTTTACAAAATACATATTAAAAGTATATTAATTTTGCAAACATTTATAACAGTGTATATATCTACGCCAGGAAGTGATGATAGAATGATAGATACTTGCGATCCTTGCTCTCTATATAGATCATAATATAACCCCTGTGTTTACAAGCGAGACGGATGGAGAGCGACGCGGTAAGGAAATAACTGAGAGTAGTAATTTTTTTAAGAGCCCTTGAGTGTCAGAGCATGACCTGGAAAATTTGTGATTCGGGTCGAAATGCAGGTGGTTAACCCCCGTGAAAATAGCCCATTCCCGTATAATACTTGCGCAATATAACATAGCACAGCATAACATAAAATAACACAACATATATAACATAACTCATACTCTCTCTTCCAGGAAAGCGTAATCTGATCCAAAAGCGACTTGCAGACACGAGGGAAGCATCCTCGGTTTCTGCAGTTCCCGCAACAACGCGGCCACAGCAACGCCAGCAACGGCTCTCTGATGTGTGGACGAAGTTGGCGAATTTGCGTAGTTAGCGTTACTTGTGCATTAATTGAGGATTACAACAGCAACGAGATACGAGAAGAGAAGAGGCACGGACCACGAGTTGGGGGTTGAGGAGGCAAGAGGGGATGAAAAAGGGGGTGGTTTGGGATGGTAAGAACGCAAGGAGAAGAGAGACGGTCTACAAGCATGAGTACAAGGCTGCAAGCTCAGGCCCAAGCCTTGGTCTCAGACTCAGTAGCTTCACTGATAACTTTCCTAATCACCATACGAAGCCCTCTGGGGTAGTCATCCTCTCAGCCATATCATACCATTCGAGTATCTATACATTCTCTATGCATACCCGTATCCCATACTTGACGCAAAAGCTCGTTTACAGACGCAGAGTCGCGTGCATATAGCAGCACGTCAGATAGCTAACGCATAAGCTTTCCGTGTGCTTTACAAACATTGGAGTTTGCATCGACATGGAATTATTCGAGCCGACAAACGCATCGATTATATTGAGGATCAACGTTATTACGATGCAATCGTTTGGCGCAAAGTCATGAAATGAGAAAAAGGGAATTTCGTGCATTTCGATCGGGTGTCAAGCTACGAAAGGGACGGACGCCAATACACGGAAAAAATAATTTTCTTAGATTTTAAAACAGTATTTGCTGACTTTCGGACACAGAGAAGTCAGAGAAAAGTATTATAATATTTTAGTGAATTTCATGAGATATTAGAAAAGAGTTTATTAATTTTTAGAACAGATTTCTAAAAATTAATAAGATACTTTATATTAATATACTTTATATTAATATAAATATATAATATTAATTCTAAAACATATGGTAATATATTAAATTTAATTTACGGTATGTGCAAATGACTTTATAAAATACATATTAAAAGTATATTAATTTTGCAAACATTTATAACAGTGTATATATTATTAGTTTATTAATTTTTAGAACAGATTTATAAAAATTAATAAACTCTTTTCTAATATCTCATAAAATTCACTGAAATATTATAATACTTTTCTCTGACTTCTCTGTGTCCGAAAGTCAGCAAATACTGTTTTAAAATCTAAGAAAATAATTTTTTCCGTGTAGGGTGTGTTTTGTAAACGATTTTCTTCCTTTATATGGCGTGAACTAATTGAGTAAATGTCTAGAAAAATAAACCCAGTTTGTCAGGTTCAGTAGATGTTCAAATTGTTGATATTCCTTTAGTTTTTAAGTCGTTTGTACAGAGTAGTCACAAGATTCAATTGTTCAATTTCTCTGACAGAAAAGTATTAAAAATGCGCACAAATTTTCAATAATAATGCTATTGAAATTTTTCAAAAATTTCGTATAATATCACTTTAAATCTTTTGAAATGTAAAATCACTTCAAATCACTTAAATTTCCATGAAATCCCTTCAATTTTCACTAATCTTTCTGAAATATTTTTAATTCCACGAAAAACTTTAAAACATTTTTAAATTCCTAAAAATCTCTTAAAATTTCATTAAGTCCTTATAAAATTCAACTAAAACTTTGAAATATTATACAAATCTCTTGTAATCACTTTAAATTCTTAGAAACCTCTTAAAATCCTTTAAAATTATTGAAAATGTCTTGAAATCATTAGAAACCTAGAGAATCTCAAAGAATACCTGGAAATTATTTATAATTCTTCAAAATCCTTGGATATTTTATAAAATTTGTTAACCCTATTCAGTCACACTGGATAAAATCGACCCCAGCGTATTTTTGATCTACAAAAAGACCCATGAAATCAAAGATAATGGTACTTATACCTCCATCTGTTGGTAGTTTGTATTTTTATTTGTATTTGTATTTTTTCATTTTTTATTATACATTTTTCCTTTTTTAATAATTTTTCAACAGTAAATAACAATTTTTCAAAGGAAATGTCATTTTTTTCGTTTTTTTTTGCATAGGTAAAATGAAATTTTGAATATGTAACATATACAGACCTTTTAAAGAAGGCTTGAAATATAAGAAAAAAATTGTGTCTGTCCTGGAATTCAGTTCTACTTAATTTGTCGCAGTGCAAAGTTGCTGGGGTTGATTTTACCCAGTGTGACCGTTACGTCATTCTGGGTAAGTGTGACCGAATAGGGTTAAATAAGCTATTAAAGTTATATATGTAATACAACAAAAATATCGTAGTTAGCATAAATGTCAATTTCTATGTTCCCTGACAGCTACTCGTATTTCCCTGACATTTCCCTGACTTCCCTGACTTCCCTTCCACGCCACCCTGATTGTAAAATATTTTATGTACTTACGATTATGTAGTCTAGGTTTTTGTTATAATTTTCATAATAAATTGTAACAACTGGCACTCACCTGAAACAGAAAAGATAGGATTTTGTTAGAAGAATGAATAATTGAGCAAACTAAGCATCTAAAAGACATATGTATCTACACTGAAACGAAATCAGAAGATTCTTGCATTCATCCTGATTCTTATAGAAAGTGGGAACCCCTGTTTCGATTTGCGTTGCATTCGTCTTATTGTACACGAAAAGTCGCGATCGTCTAGCGTGTCGTGGCTGAGAGCTGATAAAAAAAGTTTTAAGGCAGAGAAGAGAGAAGCTTCTACCTATATATAAAGAGAGTAGATTGTAGCCTGTCGCCCCTTGCTTGGAGTCTCGCGCAAAAAGATTTATCGTCACGAAGAGGGAATATAGTTTGATTTTCAAAGATGGATGATGTCTTCCGCGTTCTCAAATCGCTCCAGCCAAAGTGACGGGGGAGTTGCGCGAAAGTGAATTTGCGTCAAAGCAGAAGAAAGGTAAAAGATTTTCCAGTCCGAGGCAAATAAAACTCCCCTCGCGCCTTTATTCGCTTCATGAGACTGTTACCCAAAGAGCGAGAAGTAATAAACTCGGTTTAGATTTCCGACCCCTGGAGCATCCTTTTTTCTGTCCGCTTGGCTTCGCAAGAAAGATAGGAGAAAGTCTTTCGAATTCCCGACAATCGGATCGACAATGCATGTCCCCTGAGTTGAATTCTGCTGAGTTTCGATGATACCTAACATACTTTGGACAACATACCGCGAAAGTGGGACCAAAGAATCAGAGGCAGAAGGGCGACGTACGTCGCTCGATATAAACACAGCCTTGCCCCTTCAACCCCTTTCTCGATACAATGTAGTCGGCGGGGCGAGATTGACCGAGGCTCAAGGGGATGAAATAGGGCGGTTGGCAGAGTTGAACCACCGTGCCCCAGCATATTCATGAGTGCTGAGTGCGCGGGGTTTGAACCAATATACTGCCCCTGTTCTGCTCTCTTGCATGCAGGTGTGTATGCATGTGTTCGCAACTACGGCTGGACCTTTTCTATATATTCCACAAGTTCATATGTGTGAAGGGACAATGTTCAAATGTGCATAGTAAATAGTAGGTATATGTGTACTACTTGCATATTGCAGCCACTCGAGAAGATAATCTTTCTTTCTCTCTCTCTCTGGATGTGTCTAGCTCTGGAACATGTTTATATATTTATCATTCTATTATGTTAAAATATTATGTATATCGCGTAAGGTTCGTGTCCCCAACCATCTAATTAGAGCAATAAAAAATTTAGAGCAGAGGAGACACTCGCTTATCTTTTGAAATGAGAACAACTGCAATAGACTTCATGCTTCAATTGCAGAAAATTAAAGAAAAACTAATTACTTTTATCGTGATAACCAACTTCTGAAATAGAATGAAAGTCAAGTTTACTTTTAATTATCGTATATGTAATCGTTCCTTTCTTTCAAGCCTCGGTATTTTACATCTTGCGAGTATATCTATATATTTCCGCCAAGCATTTTCGGACTTTCTTTTATTCAAATGGGAGACGAAGGAGAACCCTAAAAGGCTCATTCCCATTTGTGAATTTCAGGCTACCACAGAGTTCTTTTGATTACTCGCCGTCTGGATTTCCCTGTATGCAAATTGACTTAGAGATCTCTACGCAATAATTTTTGGTTCGAGTGAATTAAAACGAAGGGGAAAGGGTGTGGATAATAAAGACATGAGGGATGAAAAAAGGAGGGAGAGATTCGATGTGTGGCAATATCTAGCTTACGCGTACTTCCTGCTTTGGTCGCAATGTGTTTTTTCTGGACTCGACTTTAAAAAGGTGCTTGTTTGCAATGTCCGCCGGCGTCGAGGGTAGTGGATGAAAGTTCATCCCCGATTATTGAAATTCTTTAATTAACCCTCATGTCCAACCCCATGAGACTTTCCCCCTCTTCCATTCGAGTGGAATGGAACTCGAAATATTCCTGAAAATAGACTTTTCTAACCCGCTCTTTTCCAAATTTCTTTTTCAAACTCTTTTCTCATCCATTCGAACTCCTGATAAAAAAGAATTGATCAAAAGTATTGAGACCAAGATATATGCAAGTAAACCAAGATATACGTAGAACCGAAATTCGTGAAAATTATCCGGCTCTATTTCGCAACCTTTCAAGAGAGATATTGAATTCCGCACCAAGGGGATTGACATCCCTTATTATGTATCCCGTAGCGAGCGATAAAGGACACTAGGATTTTCATACGAGTCGTCCATGTGGAAATAACGAGTGGGAGGTATATCTACATATACATACTTGTTTTTTTATCGAGGATAATATCCCTCACCTCTTTCATTTTCTATGGCCGGGTTTGCGTTTAAAGGAATCTTGAGTAGTCTTGAGAGAAAGCATGAAAGACGAGGAAGGAAAGGGAGAAGACACAAAACTGCAGAAGGAAAGAAGTGAAAAAGTAGAAGAATAAGGTAGGACAGGGTGTTTTCTTTCGTAATGTACTTCCGTCGAAGAAGCTATCGATCCAAGGTGAACAAAGGCCGCGCACTTTAATTATCCACTGTGTCTCGCGAGCGAGCGAGCTTCGACTACTTGGTCTGCTTTGTATGGTGTGAAAGAGGAGGTGGACCCCGTGGACAGACGGGAAAACAATATGGGGTTGACTAGGCTCTGATACTCAAGAGCGAGGGAGAGAGAGAGAGAGAGAAAGAGAATGAACGAAAGGGGGAGGTAAAAGAGAGATAGTACCTTCCATGCACTGCTAATAAGTAAATACGAATTAGCATTCGAGTCCTTTGCCGATATAAATCAAACGAATTAATTACAAGCAGTCGAGCGCAGAAAAGGCACCCAAAGCCACGCGCTTCTAACGTGACCTGGACGTACGTGGTATGACATAGCAAAGAAACCATGGTGTGGAAGCCGGCTACTGTTTTGCATATTACCCGTTACGTAAACACTAATAAATCCTGTCTCTTGCATACGTATACG
Organism: Synergus gifuensis; assembly: GCA_904066015.1. Lineage (NCBI taxonomy): Eukaryota > Metazoa > Arthropoda > Insecta > Hymenoptera > Cynipidae > Synergus > Synergus gifuensis. The sequence goes on along the minus strand of CAJFCO010000125.1, from coordinate 406,197 downwards.
CCAGGTCCTACCTCAAACGAGAGGGATGAGCTTATTCCCTCAAAAGCGTTCTCCTCCTTTTGTTTCATATACATATATGTACCAACGACGTGTCTACAACTCTACATAGATCGTATTCTTCTGCCAACACTCTTTCATAAAAATTATAAAGTCAAATTTAGATGTTTAGTGGATGTGTTGCTATCGATTGGAAGTGTCAGGCAAAATATGGATGAATCTACGCTGGCGAAAAGAAAGCGAACCGCCTCTCAGAACGGAATCATTCCCATCGTGCTTTTAATTCTTCCTGATATAATGTTGATCTTTACATAATAATTTCTAACGATATAATATCAAATAAAGTCTCGATAAGGAAATACCTTTGATTGATTGAAAATTTCGATTGTATTCATGTACTTTGACATACTGATTAAGAAATTGATCAGTCGAGAAAATTCAGGGTGTCCACATGTGTCCACATCTTGCAAGATTCAATTTTTTCATTTCCCTGACATATGTGGTCACCCTGAAATTAATTCATCTTGACATTTCAGCCAATAAAAATTAAGAAAATAAGTTAACTTGAGTTTGAAATTTGAAGTTTGGAAACATGGCTTAGTAAAAGCCGCTTAGGCAAGCAGATTGAAAAAGAAGATTGAAAAAGAAGTTTGAAAAAGTAGTTTTCAAAAGATGCTTGAAAAAGGGATATGGATAAGGAAAAGAGGATTGAAAATTAAGAAATTTGGAGAAGGGGTTGAGTAGATCATACAGAAATTTTCAGAATATCAACACTCAGTAAAAATAACTTTGTATAATTATATCTATCTACCCTCATTCGCGATTGTTCTAAGGCACAATTCGCCCGCATCGTTTCGCATTGTACAATTAACTATGCTCCACGAAAGCATCAGTTTCGCCAGGGCAGATTTCTTTGGCCATTGTCAAATCACTCGTGATCGGAGGAACATAACACGATGCCTGCAGAAATCCTGGCGCAAAGGATAGGAAAATGGCATGCAGGGTTGTGCCCTTCAACATCTAGGTATAAACCCATAAACAAGGTGATACGATCTAGGTGTAACGATGTTTCCAACAGAATTAGAGGGAAACTGCAAACAACCCCTCTCGGTGCTCGTTCATCCCTGTTTAACCTCATAGCCTGGCGCGTAACGTGCAGCGGCGCGACAACCCTTCATTCGACTCGTTATTAGGGTGACTAGAAACACGATACCAAACAGTAATATGAAAGGTCTTTCCCGCGCTTCATTCCTCCTACAACTTTCCTCTAACCTATTAAAATTTGAGCTTTGGTTACCTATTGATAAAAATGGTACTTTATTCCCGCAATCAATTTTCTTACAACATCGGTGATTTAAAACGGTGATTTTCCTGGTAAAGTATTAAATTTCTAACTTTCCCTATAACATTTCCTATATTACCAGACATTGATGAAATTAAAATTCAATTATCTGCCATCTCGCTTGATGTTGTCTTTTGAAAGAGAGACAATTACAGGATTTACATAAGCTTCCAATTGTTTCTAAAATCTGACCAAATGGTTCTTTTTCCCGGCGGATTGAAAGCTGCTAAAAAGGATCGAAAAAGTACGCATAGAGTGTGTGCAATTGCATTTTATGCATTCATCCGAGGGCAGCAGGCGTACTTCACGAACTCACCATCACCGACAAAGTTCTGAAAGGCGTAATATCCGTTCTCGGACACAGGAGTGCAAGGTATGCGGTGAAGTTGATTAAACGAAAGTAATATGGGTAAACCCATGCCTAGCATAGACGGTATTCAGCTTCTCGTGGTCATAAAGGCCATTGAACGTGGTCGGTCCGGAGATATGTGTTCCGTGGCGGTACCCATCGTATTAGTCCATCATCGGCACCCATACCGGCATTGTGGGAACGGTTATATTGTCATGCGAGTGACAAGGTTGGCCCGTGCTTAGACCCATGTACAGGAAACACGTCCTCACGCACTTCCATTTACTCTCCTGCATTCTCCTTACACAGTATTATGAACATCGTATTTACATGCAAAATCCTTTCACGCACATTTCGTAATATAGGATGGTTTCCATACATGCTCGTGAATTTTCACATACGGTATGCGAGAGGGTGAAACTGAACATTGAACACTGAGGACTACTCGGATTAACATGCTTGTACCAAAATATACTGCAACTAGAGCCGCATTACTCTATTGTAATGTAGTCTATTGACTTAACGAGAATAATACAAGCTAGGAGTCAGGAAGGTGAGTTATACGAGATGTGCATGTTTGATAACGATCGAGTGTCACTATATAGTGTACTTATGTGTTAGCTTACAATTAGAAAAGTAGACAAGCTGACAGATTAATTGCGAAATTTAATTCGGTAGAATGGGAAAGTGATGACAAAAATTACTTATTTCCCCTTTATCCAGGAGCTTATTAAATACCAAGCAGCATTATTTGACAACAAGAAATCAAAATTGGCTACGTTGCCCGGTTTTCAACATCAGCTTCGTCAACACCGTAGATTTTCAAAAATACAGCTTCTGAACGTTCAAATGAAAGATGAAAGAAATATATTTCTTTTTTTCCTTTCTTCCAATGAGAATGGTTTGTGGTGACCTAAAAACACATTCTATACACTAAAAAAATCACAAAAGTGACTTAAAACCCAAAAACCCGAATATGTTTCACGAAGTCGAGAAGTGAAATTTTCAAAGTCTGAGCATTGGGATTTGAACCTAGATTATTTAAAATAGTTAACATATGAAGAATATTACATTTTACAAGAATAATAAATTGATCAATAGATACAAATATTAATTCCATGACAAATAATTGAACGCTTCACTGTTTGATAATTCTTTAATTTTCAAGCATTTTTAATGTGCACTTGTAACTGAAATTTAAGTTTTTGGTAAATTGAATGAAATTAATTTACTTATGACTGAAATGTAAGGTATCTGCGCGTGGAAAGTGAGATTAAGTTACGTGTAACTAAAAATTAATGTACGTGACTGAAAGAAGAACTTATATAAATTTCCGCTTTACAAAATCAATATTCACATTATTTTCATATTTTTAAAAGATATATATGTATGCGGAGAAGCAGAACAAGTTACATAATGCAAACTTTAGTTCAGTGTAGCTATAAAAAATAATTGTAGTCATTGTTGTTTAATTTTAGTGCCAAATTTTTTTTCCATGTTTTGAATAGTGCGCGCTATAAGTAGTGGTCACGTGGTACAAAATGTATCTGTGGAGCAGACGAATTCGACTAAACTCGAAGTGACCAAGGCGAAATAAGCGGGAACTCAGAGCCCTCTGATTAGTGATTGTTATAAATAAAACGGTAAGTCGCCTATTGAAAAAATCCTTTAAAAAGTCCTCGTGTTATTTTCAGACGAGAAACACGAGGAAATCCGCGAGGAATCTAAAAATCCACGGGATTTCCTCGTGTTTTCCTCGTCCGAAAATAGCGTGAGAATTTTTTCAATACATTAGTGCTAGCATTAATTAAATTCAATACATTAGTTAAAGAAAGGTTTTATATTTTATTTTTTATTTTTATTTTATATTTTTCCATACCGTCCATTTAATATACGCCGCCCGTGACTTCCAGTTAGAATTGAAATAAAATATTTGAGGTTAGAATTTTACATGTTTCAAAAATCTATGTATAAGAAGTAATCTATGCTAAGAATATATGTATATGTAATCTATATATAAGAAGTTTTTATTTTGATAATAAATATTCCTGTTCTTGGTTCCAAAAACGCAAAGTTTTTACTCTTCATTTTACATCCTTAACACATAATTAACATTTTTTCATCATATATAGGGTAAAAGCACCAGTCGTTGGCCAGACCTCTGATTTTCTTAAAACAATAAGAATATTAAAATATTTAACATAATTTGCTCGAATTACTTTCATGTGAGTAAAACATAATAAATATTTGAATTTTCTCATTGTTTAAAGAAAATTAGAAAGCGAGTGTCGACAATTGGTACTCTTACCCTGTGTAACTGAAAATTAAAGCACATACATTAAAATTAAAGTACACGTATTGAAAGTTTTTTCCACTCATGTAACTGAAAATTAATGAACACGTAAATGAAACTTAAGATACCTGTAACTAACTTTTCAATTCAATGTACATGAAATTTAATGTACATGAGTGGAAAAAACTTCCAATACATTTGCATTAAAATTCAGTCAAATTTTTCTAACAGTGTTCCTTTGTCGATTTTCCAAACAATTGATTTCGTTTTGGGGGGAGAATATTGCAAGGAGAAACTCTACAATAAGTGGTCTCTGCTCTACTTGTAGTACGAATAATGGAACACGTTCTGATATGGCTATATGAATCCGAAGGGATGGTTAGACAGAGTTATACATACTTGGCGCGCAGGTCGTGGTAATTCGTGCCGCTAAAATCATCGCACTCGCGGGATTTCAGTGGTTCCATATATCACATACCATTCCATACTGTGAAAAGCAAACTCGCAGGTACATCGTCTAGAAAAAAAAAAAAAAAAAAAAAAATCGCGAACCTCTTCCACACTATCATTGTGGTTCTCCGCAATGTATGATTATTTCCACTTTTACTATGATTAGTTGGCAATGCTCATATTGTAATGTTACCTCACATCCATGTTATATAGTTTTACTAACTGAGCAACACTGAATGCGCTAAAATTTAAACTTATACTTCAACTTAACAAAGCTTGCAATTGTTTTATTTCCGCTAACACACCTACTTTCAATCTCGGCCACATCGAATTCATCAAAAAATACCCGGCGTTCTGCAGATTGTAGCATCGAAGCGATCGGCACAATCGACTCGGCGATGGGCGTGCGACGGTACGTTGATTTTATTCCAATTGACAAGGCAAACGTAGCAAGCGTGAGTATACACCTAGGCGAACGTGGACGCGAAGCGACACCCGTTGATAGCCCTGTCTGACTAGCACATTGAAGGGGAATTGATGTGCATCAGTTTTTTTTCCTCTTTTTGTTGTTGTCTACTACGAGCATAGAAAAAACGTCAGCTCATCCTGATTGTGAGTCCTATATCGATGTTGGAATGACAAGCAACATACTCAAGCGAAAAGAAACGAATCATTTATTTATGGAGAGAAAAAGAAATATTCAAGTGCAATTCATGCAAATCATTCCTAATTTCTCCGAGAGAGAAAGGAAATATTTCTGTACTGCTGATATGAAAAGAAATAAAAATTCATGTGAGGTGGAGATAACGGACAACTCTTAATATTTTTATTGTAACTGCAACGGAGTATATGAACAGAGTGATCATTTCATTGGACGTCTGAACGGTTTTTTTAAGCGGCTTTTTACTGCCACTGTAGTATTAATTTCAATTTAATCGGAGAAGTAGTGGCACATATCGATAGAATCGTCGATTGAGTCTCTATTGAGGGTTTGACAGCATGAAAAACCAACACTGCGAGATATCGATATTCGCCGAGAATCGATCCAGCGGCTATAACTGTTATATGCAAAATGCATAATAAATACATCGCGGAGATATACTTGCATACGTGCGGAAAGGGAGAAGAGGCTACAAGTATATACGAGTATATGTAGTTATGTACTATGTAATATGTAGTATGTTCTGCATACGAGGACCGATCCACGAGTCCTCGGGCACATAAATAAGAGTACCTCTGCACAACGGGAGGCGTTACTAAAAACATTCCGATCCGATAGGAGCGTATTTTCAAAGCAAATATGCACAAACCGGGAACATCTCCTAGAGGTGCATGCAGCATCGAATCGAAAAAACTCTGGGCATATTAATTTCCACATTTAGGAACATCCTGATGTTGTTTGAAACAACATTTTGTTTCATAAACAATAACAGTGTTTTCTGCATTTCATCGTTTTTACATTCTCATCAGAGAAGGTATTAGATTTGTGTAAAATTTGACCCCCCCAGTTTTTGTCAAATGTCCACGTTTTGGGATCCCCTGAACCCGAAAAACATGTTTTTACGAATGTGTCTGTCTGTTTGTGTGTCTGTCTGTAGATTTTTAGTTTGTGGGCACGATAACTTTCGAAAGAATTGACCGATTGGATTGTCCTTTGGTATACTCTTTTAGTGTCCTAAAATGAAGGTCAGGTTCGTTGGCCAGCCATTTTGGATAAAAATTCAAAAAGTTGGAGCATTTTGAAAAATTTTGAAACCACTTTTTTTTTTAATCTAAAAATTTTAATGACGTATGTTCGTAGTACTCAAAAAGTCGAACAATTTTTCTGAATGACTTTTTTGGATAAATAAAATTGAAAGACATAACATTTTAAAAATCCAAAAAAATGAATGAAAACTTAAATTAGAAGCCAAACAACGCACGATATGAAAAAAAGTCTAAAGATGAAAAATGTTTTTTTTTAACGCTCTATAAGATCGGCATAACAACTTTTTGAATTTCCTTAAAAAATCTAAAATTCAAATCTTGAGCAAAATAACGCGAGATACAGAGAAAATGATAAAAAACATAATTATTGGCCTTAAAAAGATCTACAAGTTCTCCTTTGGTCATTTTTCAATAGGATGAGTAGTTTTCGTTTTAATCATGAAAAATATTGTTAAACAAAGCCGAGCGCGAAGCGCGAGGTTTAAATCAAATATCGAGCGCAAAGCGCAAGTGCCCTGATGAGAATGTGTTCCTTAAGGTCGATAGAGCCTTAAGTAAATTAGTTAACTCTTGTTTTCAAAGCTGTAATTTAATTTAATTTAAATTTATTTTAATTAAATTTTAAAAAATATATAAAAATATAAATTTCAAATATAAAAAAATAAATCAAAATATAAAAATATAAATTATATATAAAAAATATATACTTTAATTAAATTTAAAAAAATATATAGGTTCAAGCGTCCTGTAAAGCGCAAGCTTCACGAAGAGCACAAGCGCGCGAAGCGCGCAACACGGAGCGCGCGATGAGAATGTGATTTTTTTTTTATCATTCGTATTTATCATTTGAGTATATGATGTTATATATGCAAACGGGATATCAAAATTCATGTAATAAGTTGAATGTAATTTTGAGAAAAAACGGAGTTTTTTGAAAAGGGGGAAAAAAATAGCATAATAGTCAATTATTAAAAAGTAGAAGAAAGGGCAATGTAATTGATTCTAAAGCAAAATATCTGAATTCTATGAACAATTCTCTGTATTAGAGACAGTATTTATATAGATTATCAAATATTTCCAGCGGCTGCAATTTGGTTTCATTATCGATTTGGGCGGTGCACATTTGAATGAATCTCAATTATTGTTAATCCGAAATAAACATTGCAAGTTCGTGCATAGACTGTAATGCTGAATCACTAATGTAATAATCTGTGTGTTTTCAGGGGATTATTCGAAAATGTCGTCTGCGAGAGCTTTACTGCTGAGAGATTCACTGCAAAATTTATAAATGCGGTAAACCGCAAATATTCCTTTTCTCAAATGTCACATCAATTGCGCATGCGTATAGCACATAAATAATATCTTTTTAACATTTTAAATTGCGCGCGAATAGCAACCAATCAGATGCCGAGCGCAACTCATGCGTACTGTATCCCGTGAGATTTGAGGTAACTGCTGGTTAATATTGACAAAGGAATGCGGTTAATATTGGGAGGTTGTTAATATTGCAATGATTAATATTGGGAGAGTCGAGTGTATGTTGTTTCTAGACAAAATTCTCAATGTTCAGAGTATTCGAAACCTATTATGATCGTATTATAAAAATCTTAATATAAATCTACGAGTTAACTTATTTTAAATAAAAATTCTCATTATCTGATCGACTACCTTTAATTTATTGGAAAATATTTCAAGGAATTGGAAAGCTGTCATTCAAGTTATAACTATAAATGTAGAATTCTAAAATATCCGCCTCAATCTAAATTATTTACTCGTTTTTTAGTTCAAAAGAGAGAAGAGAAAATAGATAGTATTCTTGGAACGCAATCTCGAAATGATGAGCTGAAAATGCACCCTCCAGCAATTTCACACGTATTACCGCAAGAATGCAGTGCAAACCCCTAAAGGCTCCTGATATCGTTATTGCATTTTTTTCTTTCAGGAATATACGAACATGCCTTATATTTTTCTTTTTCCCTCGGCCAATAATGCTTTTATTAAATCAATTTCATTCTATAAATTTGAGTCCCATAATCAAGTATCAACAATGTGAATTCATTCCATATTTTTTGAAAGTTTACCTTAATAAATGAAGCAAGGTTTAGTGCAGGATTTTGAATTTAATTGGATCTTATTACATTTTGTTGTTACGTAACATTATTTCGCTGTATATATGGGCGGAGAAAATCGGTTGTTATGTGGATCATTAGTAATTTTACCAATTATGTACACCAGCAGAGAGTAAAACCGATGCTCGTATTTCATTTGGCTTGTTAAAACTTCATTTCAGGTTTGAAACTGTCAGACGTGTATCATGTTATCAGCTTAACAAACGCCGCAACATTTTTTTACTCTGGAGTTTTATTCAATGATTATGATTACTATATTCTCGATAGAATTCACTTTTTAATTGTAAAATTTAAACTGATTCTAATTTTAAATTACTTATTTTACAAAAATCTTAATTCACGATAAAGTAGATTAGCTAACATAAATTTTTATTCCCTATCAAATAATTCAAGTCAAAGGCAATCTTAAAATTGGTGTAAACAGAAATTCGAGGGACTATAACACTTGGAAAAGTTCTTAAATCCTCTAAAGGATTTCAAACTATCAAATTCGATTCGTTTGAAAAGAAATATTTGAGACAAGCAAAGACTCATTTTTTTTACTTCTTTTTATCACTTTTTTTTCTGCACCGAACGACAACATTTTCTCTCTCAATTGCAAGAGTTCTTGGCGCCGATTCAAAAGCGTGAGCATGCTGGCCCATCCTAATCGATATCTATGATGAAGGGCAGGCAGCGTATAGAAATAAGTGTAATCAACGAACTCAGTATAGACAATAGACATCGTGTTCGTTCTCAGTGATCGTTTCAAGCTATCCTCTTCGCGTATGTATGTGTACATTAATCGTACGTCCAATTAAAACTTTCCCATTTCAAAGAATAGAACTGAGCACGGATTAAAGTGCTCACGGGTAATAAAACTCTTGAAAGCTGTTATTAATCACGTTCCACCGAAGTCACATATTCATTCTAGAGTAAAAACACACGAGACCCTTCACGATTCTGACAAAATGTAATCGAGTTCATCTAATTATAATTTTGAATCGAACGACTCTGCAGTTTACAATATGATATGCTTTTGCGCTTTTCTCGATCTAGATTTTTTTTAATTTTGCCTATTAACTGAGATAAACGCAAAAAATCATAATTTTTATGGTTTTTTGATGATTTCATCATGAAAATAACATTCTCGACAATTTTCACTATCATATTCGTAAGCAGCGTAGCAAAATACATAAGTATACGGAGCCCGAAGAAAATCAGCGGTCCACTCTTTTCGGAAGTTTCCCACCACGTTTTACTGGTATTGTCGGTATTCCTTTACTAACTTGAGCAAACACAATTTTTTTTAACTTGACTTTTTAACTTTAAAAGTTAGAAAAGGAAGTGTGAAAGTAATTTTTAAAAGGCGGTGGTTTGGGAAAAAGAGGAGAAACTAATTATCACAAAATACGTTACCTGCGTAGTCTTGTACTTCACTAACGTCTGTAGTAAATTGAAACGTTGTTTTCATTACGTAATTAGCAATAGGAGGGGTGCGAGACTCGTGTAAACGTAATTGTCTCAATTTTCTGAACATAGACATATTAATCATAGTCGAGAGATCTCACCCTTTGCTGAGCAGTCATTTTCGAGACCCTTTGCGCAATTCTCTCCCTTTTTGGTTCATCCGCCCATTTACCGATCCGTTTCTACTTGCACCACTGTCAAGAGCAGGATATATTTCACGCTTAATGCCATTTGAAGGACATGAACCCTTCCCAGAGTTGTGTCTTTCCTTCGTGACTTTGACACGCTTATGGAAATGAGTAGAAATAAAAAGACTATGTAGAAGACATTATACCCAAGGTCTACATATAACTACATTCTGTATCTTTCAGGTTCTCTTGGAACGATCATGTCCGACTATAGCATGACAGACAGTTTTCTATATTGGCTGCGACTTCTTATATCCTCACGAAAATTTATACTCGTGAAAAATTATTCGATCTACTTCTTCTTGGCTCACTATTGCCTCCATCACTCCTGTTTATAATATTCTACTTTCCATGCCCTCAACACAAATACGTGTTTTAAGTCTCTTGGAGATTTCCCGACTAGGGGCCGTTTTGAGTTACTAGGAGCAGGTGATTTAAACTACACTCGACTTATGTGTTAGCTTACAATTAGAAAAGTAGACAAGCTGACAGATTAATTGCGAAATTTAATTCGGTAGAATGGGAAAGTGATGACAAAAATTACTTATTTCCCCTTTATCCAGGAGCTTATTAAATACCAAGCAGCATTATTTGACAACAAGAAATCAAAATTGGCTACGTTGCCCGGTTTTCAACATCAGGTTCATCAACACCGTAGGTTTTCAAAAATACAGCTTCTGAACGTTTAAATGAAAGATGAAAGAAATATATTTCTTTTTTTCCTTTCTTCCAGTGAGAATGGTTTGTGGTGACCTAAAAACACATTCTATACACTAAAAAAATCACAAAAGTGACTTAAAACCCAAAAACCCGAATATGTTTCACGAAGTCGAGAAGTGAAATTTTCAAAGTCTGGGCATTGGGATTTAAACCTAGATTATTTAAAATAGTTAACATATGAAGAATATTACATTTTACAAGAATAATAAATTGATCAATAGATACAAATATTAATTCCATGACAAATAATTGAACGCTTCACTGTTTGAAAATTCTTTAATTTTCAAGCATTTTTAATGTACACTTATAACTGAAATTTAAGTTTTTGGTAAATTGAATGAAATTAATTTACTTATGACTGAAATGTAAGGTATCTGTGCGTGGAAAGTGAGATTAAGTTACGTGTAACTAAAAATTAATGTACGTGAGTGAAAGAAGAACTTATATAAATTTCCGCTTTACAAAATCAATATTCACATTATTTTCATATTGTTTGTCTTTTTTTGTGTTTTAAGTCTCTTGGAGATTTCCCGACTAGAGGCCGTTTTGAGTTACTAGGAGCAGATGATTTAAACTACACTCGAAATTCTCAATATCAACGAAATTCAAGCCAGAGACGTTCGCAATATCAACCAAATTCCTTTTCTCAAATGTCACATCCATTGCGCATGCGTATCGCGTCATATTGCGGAAAAATTTGAAATGTCAAAAGCGTATTGAATAGGTTAAATGTATGTAAGTGTATCATTTTTCAAAGAAGAAGGATCCTGTTTAAAGATGGATATACAAAACAAAGAAAACTATGTGAGTAAATGAATTTAATTTGTAATTCTACTAATTTTCAAATCGAAATTAATAAATCTTGGTAAAAATGAAAATTAATTAAATGTATATTCAAGTGAGTAACATAGGATATACTTTATTTACAGAATATGTATTTAATTAATATTTATTTTTATCAAGATTAATTAATTTCGATCCAATGGACATTTTTATAAGTTGAAATGCCATTATTTATAACAAAGAATAAAAATAATATTTTTTAGCATTTTAAATTATGCGCGAATAGCAACTAAACAGATACCGAGCGCAACGCGTGCGCAGTGGTATCAAGTGAGAATTTAGGTAGGCGCTGGTTGATATTGCGAATGGAATGCGGTTGTTATTGCGAACAGGTTGATATTGCGAACGTTGATATTGGGAACGTCGAGTGTAGTGAGAAGCGTCTTGAGTTACTAAAAGACATTTGAGCTTTCAGGAGGCATTTTGAGCTAGTTGCAGGTGTTTTTAACTAATAAAAGCTACTAATAAGATGCGTTTTGAGCTTGATATTGAGCTTGAATTTGATTACAAGGCTTAGATTGGACCAATGATTTTATCTCTTGGCTAAATTATCACATTACATACATAATTCTGATTAATTTCCAAAATTTCTGAATCACATATATTCAAATATATAGGATGTACAAAAATGTAAAATTGAATAAAAAAAAGTCAATGTGTTTATTCCGGTAAGATGTGAATAGGTACCGCTCTAGACTTTCAAAGCTCAGATTGTTCGCCGCTCTTTGTTCACAGAACGAAGTACACATTACGTTGTATTTAAAATGCCTTCCTATTTTGCTGGCGCAATAATTATCACCTTCCTACCACCTCGAGTCTTTTATTACTCGCGACACTAGCAGATCCAGACCAAAGCAGCATTTACATTTCGAAGGCGATACTTTTACCGCGAAGGTGGGTAAAGGACCTTGTAATTTGAATGTTTTTAACCAAGGGTGCGGATGTGCGTAATTATATGTATGCGCTGCGTCGTTCTCCAGAGAGAACAGAACGTTTAAAGGGACGAAGCAGAGACGATCGATAACAAGGGTTGATGGAATCACCGACTGAGCGGTGGTGGTCGCCACCATCGCGACATAAAAATTAAAGGTCTCTTTCACCTTTTTGCAGGCTATTTTCTTTACCTTACGTAATATTTTTCATCTTCGTAAGAGAGACGATGCTCCGAGCGTCGTTCCACTAATGAGAAACGATTACGTTTTCTTCGAAGTAAAAGAACTCAGTCTATTATACAAATTCTGATACGTAAGTTCCTTCGCTCGAAAAACGAGCCAATTGAAATTAAGTCAAGATGAAAAGCCCGACAAGCTTTTCATTGGAAGCAGAAAGCCTACAAATAAATCATCTCCGAGAAAAGTGTACTCTTTTCTGAAGATTTTCTCTTTTCAATCTCTCTCGCAATTCAAATTTGTATTTCATTGGTTGAGAAGTTATTTTTTTATTAGCAAGAGTTTCAGTGGTATTATATTAATTAAAAAGAAATCGAAGCCTGGATTCTTAAATATGTAGGTAATTCGAAATTAAAAAGTGTGCGGGGTAAAATTGTTAATATTTCTTAAAATATTAGAAGATAAAATCCAAATACTATTATGAAGAAACTTTATTATTTTGCACATTTTTATTTTATTACATATATTTTATTATAAAACAAACTGCACCATTGATAATTTAATAGAGCTTTCGAGAGTCTACTCTCTTAATCATTTGAATCAGCAATAAGTATACAACTGATTCCAATCTAGTGATGCATGTCGATCGAGCCGATCGAGATTTTAACGAGCACGAGAAAGATGATCGTTTATTTTGAACAAAATATCGATCTGATCGTCTCGTAGAAACGAGCATCTCGTTAAATCGATCGAACCGAACAATAATTTAAAAAAAATGTTAATATAATAATTTAATGAATGAAACAATATTAATCGCAGTAAATTAACATAATCTCGTGTGGAAATCGCCGAGTATCTTCAAGGATAAGTGATTTAATGGATTATACGAATTATTTTTATTTTTTATACACTAGAAATATTTGTTAATAAATGACACTTTTTAATCAAATATTGGCATTTAATATAATCATTTTTTTTACTTTATTATATCTTTCTGAACGAAACAAATTATATATAATATTATACACTAGTAAAATATATTTAGAGCTTTAGTGAGGATTGTATTTTGTTTGACAGGAAATTAACCCACGAATTAAGAAAAAATGAAATTGATTTAAAAGGATAACCTGGCTATAAGATCCAAATTCTCCTTTGGAATTTTTTCTCCCTTGACATTATCGTTCTTTTTATTTCTATTAATTGATAAATCCATGTCACTTTCTTCATACATTTTATTAAAATTTATAGTTGTCAAAGTGTGGTATTTGACGATTTGTTCGATCGACATTTGAAGCGATATAAGACGAGCAAAAACAATTGAAAGTTCGAACTTATCGGTTCGACATGCATCACTATTCCAATCAGCGTATATACACTAATTGGAATCAGTGATATACTATTCCACTGATTCAGATTTAGAGAGATAGACCTCTAAAGAGTCTAGAAGAGCAGAGGATCATTCGCATCTGAAGGATCGCAGACCAGTTTGCGATTTAGGCTATATGAAAAGCCTTTCGAATTGTCTGTGCAGTATAAGCCACTAGGAAAGGTATTCAGCCCCCTTGGCTGTCCGTGGCAACCCCCTTTTATTTCCACTTACAACGCCGAGTATAATTCCCCTTCGCTCGTGCATCATACACTCACTTATTTTTGCGCTACAGCGAGTCGGTTGGTAAGCTCCGGGGGCACTTGCCTCCCCTAACCCCTCGAGATCTAAACGCGGAGAAAGTCGCGCCTCATGCTCAGATAAATTATTACTTTCGTCCTTAGCAAGGCGATATTTGAGCTAATAGGAAATCACGGAGGGCTTTGGGTCATTCTTATGCGCATAACAGTCTTACAAAACGACAAAATTTGACGCTAGTCGTAGACATCTGTCTCAACCCAAAATAAACGTCTCTCTTATTAGATATTGATTTTGATTAATGATTTTATTCGTGTATGATCTTTTCTTTATGAGATAGATATAAACGAATTATTTATACGACTCTCTTAATCTGAATCAGCGATAAGTATACCACTGATTCAAATCAGCGTATATACGCTGATGAACCAGTGAATTTCGCTGATGAATCAGTGAATTTCACGCCCTCTATCATCTAAATTTCACTGATTCATCAGTGGAACTTTCGCTGATTGGAATCAGTGGTATACTTATCGCTGATTCAGATTTAGAGAGGAGAGTTTAAAGTTAAATTCCAAAGTATGTATAATAGAAAAAGAGAGCATTTGTAAATATTGAGAATATTACTCTTTTTGGAGTTTATACGCTATTTTTCAAAACAATTATTCTGTTGTAGATACATATGGCCTTCGTTATATTTCAACTTGGATGTAAATTATCGATTTTTATTATCTCGTAAAAGAAAATTCTGTGTTTAAATGAAGTCATTAATCAAAATACTGATCGACATGCACCTGCTGTATTTTTTACGGTCCTACATATAATTTTCGATGATCCTTAATATTTGGAACTATTTGAAAAAAATTTGAGTAGGACTAATGCTAATTTGATTGGTAATATCCTAGGAGATTTTTAAATGATTTTTAAATGACGGAATAATTTGGTTATACGAATCACAAGGGAGTATGTGAAAGGGCTCATTCCTCTCGAGCGTGGTTTAACTTGTAAACTCCGTTTAAATCAAATTTGGTCAATTAGCTGTTTGGACCCCTATCTAATGATCAATGTGTATTCGAGGGAACCATTTCATATTGCAGCATCCGAAACATAAACTCGAAAACAACAACGTATAAAATAAAACTATATTAATATTAATGGTGCTAAGCCTTCATTTAATTGCAAAGTTTATAAAAACTAGATTATTCTAATTTCGATATAACATTAAACTTTTAATAAATTTTTAATTATATAGTGACAATTAAAAAATTTTGTATTGTTCTTCAAGGCTCACCATTTATTTTCTCTTTAACTCCCCACCACAGGACCAGCAAATGCACAAGTCGCAAAAAACGTTTCACAATTGCACTTAGTAAAAAAACACTTCACTTGACACTGTGATATTAAAAAGGATCAGAGAATTGAACTGATATTTTATCGCGAGCGCGTAACGTGTTAAATTTGTGTCTAAAAACTTTAGTTCTTGCATGACTTCTCCGAATGAGAATCAAGTCCATACTGGAAGACAAAGATTTTGCGACCTTCGAGCCGAATAAACATGACTACTAGGGACAATCACCACAGGTAGATATTTCTAAGAACTATAAATGTAGAGAGGAATAAATAACACACTGTTCTTAATTTAAGTTGAGTGGAAAATATTTTTCCGTAAATTTTATATAACGAGATACTTAATTATATTTAGATAAGATATTGTATTAGTATTTTTAGTTTAATATTTACTCTTTTCAAATGAATATAAATTGATTTCGATTAGAAAATAATAGTGCGAGTCTATTTCAAAGTCGCTATCTATTATAAGGAATCGCATGGTATTTACTTTTTATTCTACATGTGAACAACATAAGAAGTACGCATACAAATAAAAACATATAATTATATTTGCTATTAGTATACTGAATGATTAAATAAGAAATGTTTGCTTTATGTAAATATTTGATTGTAAACATACTTCAACGCCTATGATAATTCGCATGTTCTATAAAGAACAAAATTAATATAAATATTAAATATGTACTTTAAAGCTAAAATTAAAAAATTCGACGATTGAGAATCTTGAATGATTTATAGATTTGAAAGTATTAATAAAAATTGCATGTCTCTCTTTCATGTGAATTCTTTCTTTCTGTGAATTCTGGTTTTGAGAATATTTGAATTAAAAAAATCATCTATCTAATTTTTATTGCTTATTAATTTTTTAAAAACTCCTTTATCAAATATTTAAAGTAAACTTAGAACTTTCCAAATGTCGAAATACCTTCTAAGTCGTAGCGTCACGGCATTCGAAACGAAATCGTTTTATAGTCAATAAAATATCGAGGGAGCGTTCTGGCATTTTAATAAATAGGCTTTAGATACCATTAGCCACGGTTCGACTCGTGACTCACGTAAAAAGAAGGGATGAGTAAAAAGTAGGGTGGGGGTGGATCGTGGAACAGCTCGCCGACAAATTAAAACCGCCATGGTTAAATTAACGATACCCTCGGTGTGCCAAGCGTCTAATAAAACGAGGTACTTTTTAATATGGGGTCGTACAACGTTTATGTTCCTGTATAGAGTAAATCGACTGTGATGGCCAGTTGTGTCTTGCTTTCTATTTAGAGGAAATGTCGTCATGCACTCATTTTATAGAGCCTTGTTCAAATTAGTTCGGCTATATTACATCAAGTCGCTCAAGTAATTACGTTCTATGATTAAAAGTTCCTCTTCTCTTTCTGAATATCATCCTTCCTTTTGATTATTTTTATCACTTGGAGAGAAGAGGCGCTTTAATATTTACCAGAATTAACGCCTTGTTTAACAATGGAGGTAGTTTCACTCTTTATTGCATTGCTCATTGTTTATGAGGATAATTTATGAGTATAATTTATGAGTATAATTAATTAAATTTAATGTAACAGAAGTTTTTGATGTATCATAATAAAAAACTTTATTAAGCAGAGCCTTAGGGCTTTATTTTTATTGATTTATTTTTACCTCGATTTTTGACGCTATTGAAAGTAGAACGTATACTGTATGTATAATTTTCAACGTTTGAAATAATATACATTTTAATTGATTTTGAACAAAAATTTCTAGATTTCCTACTCTTGCAATCTTATTTTCTGTATATAAAATCTTTCAACCAGAAATGGAAGAAAACCTGTAGAAAAACTGGTTAGAATTTAATGGTATAATGAAATACATTTATCTTTCTATTGCATTCATTATTCTTATTTATTCCATTAGGAATTCGTTTAAACTTCAGACTTAAATGAAGAATACTGTTCAGTGCGCTCTCGCCTCCCTTTTGTTTTGTCATGTTTTCTGGTAAAGCTAAACAAGACACCTGCTACCTCTGTTTGCGCTCTCATTTGATATACCTCAATGCAAGTTCAGCAGTTCCGAAAAAACGCAAGTTTCTCTCCTGAATTCGAGCTTCAGTGGCCCACGTATGTCGGCAAGGGGATGTCGAAATTAGCACGTAAATCCCTATCTTCCTCCCCTGACTCGCCACGACCCGTGCTTGCGCCCTTGACGATACGTTTCCGTTAGAGTTTCACGAACAAACGCGTCTGGAATGAAATTGCAAAAAATCCACGCTTTCGCGGATAGGTATATGCTCATTGACGCAACAGAGAAACTTTGCAAATGGTACTTATCGTAATTTTAATCTACTTTGCAATGCTACTAGTTGGTTGCAAATTAAACTTACCTCGTCGCTCTAAAGGTACCCGTGTAGAAATTTAAATCCGGGCACTACCAGGTCCTGATAAGGTTGCCTTATTTTACTTAAGGTCCGGAACCGTCAATCCTATCAGGCCCATATAGTGTTCTGTAACGCTCAATGGTAAAAGGACCGTATGTTGCCAACCTTAGACGGTCCGTATCCTAACCTTACCTCAGCCTTTAAAATACGTAAGGCTCTTTTCCGGGCCGTATTTAATTCCTATCAAATTCCGTAAATTATTATTTTTTTATTATATAATAAATTACGCGCTTCAATAAAAAAAGCAAATAAAAATTTAGTGCCCCACTTTTTTCAAAGCATTCCCTGATAACGAAATGTTTCGAAAATCTCGCATACACATTTTGTTGTTGTTCTTGGCCGCCTTCACTGATCCTTATTGGCCTATTACACTTAGAAGTTACAATAAAAAATAAAAATAAATGTTATTAATTAAGAACATGATTTATACGTAGAGATATTATGCGTATACTTATAAATAATCGGTATTTGTAAATTTTAACGCTTTTATAACAAATAAAATTTCGCACGCAACGCGGAGGGGAATCGAACGCACGACCTACGGGACACGAGTCCAGCTACCTAACCATTACCCTAAGCTCTCGAGATGGTGGTCCCACATTTTTCCACGGTATACTCATTCACACACAAAGATTAAATTTTTTCGAGATAATTTAATCAAAAAATGCATTTGAGTTAAAAAAAATAAAATATATTCCTATATTTTTAGTGTTCACTTTTACAGAAAGTAAAAGTATTGATGAAAAGTATATTGTAGTAATGATTGATATAATAGGACTAGCAAAATTCTATTTCATAAAACACTTTTAATTAAATAATTTAAAATACTATTTAGTCAAAAAAATATATTTTAATTATAAATAATAAATTATTTAATTTAAAATCTTCTAAAGTTTGCACTATACTTGTGTTGTTGTACGCCTGATCTTCAATACATTTTTATCCGTATCCTATCAGGGCCGTACGTTTACCTTACTTACGGTATAATTTAGGCTGCCTTACTTAATAATAAGGGGAGCCTATCCGGGCCGTAAACGGACCTGATCAGGGCCGTTACATAAATTTGACAATCAGGCAGCCTGATCCGGACCTGGTCCGAGCCTTTTTTAAAATAAGGCTAAATAAGGCAATTTCCACACGGGTATACGGTTTCACCTTCAAAATAGTATTTTGAATGATACTATATATTTTGCAATGATACAAGTGGAGAAACATGTACTACTACTATATATACTACTTTTTGACACTCTTGGCATCTGTTTCTCTACACTTGCATTTGAATGAGATGAGTATAGGGGAAGCAGTGCAACTAACGCCATCTGTCGGGATAATTTGTAGAATCATCCCAAATTGGTACTAATTATTGCGTCCAATGGCATTAATTGTACTGTTTCAGCTATACTCATCTCACTCAGACGTATGAGCGGAGAAAGAGAAGCTACATGGAAAAAATAAGTGTTCCAAATAATGGAAAAAGTTTGCGAAATTTTAACAAAATAGCAGTTCACTTTTGGACAGAGCTAAAATTTGTCAGAAATTGGAAGAGTTAACTTTGTAAAGTTTGATATGCAATTTTGTTAAAATATGAGATAAATTGACGAGTCATTAGAAAAATGTTTGTGAAAATTTGAGTAAAAAGGAAAAGAACTAGTGTAATAGTTATTTATCAAAGATTCGAAAGCAGTTTGTGAAATTTTAACAAAGTGTTATTCCTATTTTCGTAAAGAGTGTTGTCGATTCGAAAAAAAAAATAGATACGTTTTTGTTTACGTGTTGAATGTGAGTGGACGTTGAGAAGGTCATACATACATATTCATATATACACAAGTCTTATAATGCCTAATTTTGAACACAAATACATACACATCATATAATATCCTACATATAACTATAACTAATACATATATAACGCTATTGGCTGACGCACGCTACACGCTGAGTCTGTTTATTCGAATCGCTCTTATATACTAAATTCATGAACCGATCACCACTTGCGAGAAACAGATCAGTGATGGGTCGAAATTTTTCGAGGTCCCGATCCAAAGATGAGATTTTTGAAATTTATTTTGAAATTTTTGAAAATATAAAAGATAGTTATATTTATATATCGCTTTGAATAATATATTTATATATCGCTTCATATATCGCTTTGAATTAATTAAAACTCCATAAAATCACTTGAAGTTAATTTAAATTCACTAAAATCACCTAGAATCGCTTGAAATCCCCTTAAATTCATTAATATCAATTAAAATCCCTTGAAAAACTTTTAAAAAAAGTCTTGAAACTCGCCTAATTCTTTTGAAATTCTTTAACAATTCTTTTAAATTACTAATTTTATCAGTATTTCATTAACAATATTTTATGAATCTTATTAGTATTTTATTACTATTTTGTTAATAACTAACGTTATTAATATATTCTTATATTGAATGACTATTTCTTCAAGTATTCAGTTCGTCGGTTGTGTGGTCACGGGGTTATACTATGGTCACTAAACCAGATAAAGACAATCAGGATACCATATTCTGTCACTAACACAACCGAAAAATACGCGGAAGAGAGCTGAAGTGAGTCAGCGTAAAACACTTTGTGAAAAATTGTAAAACTTTTTGAGACTCTTTCGTTGACTAGCAGTTCACTTTTTCGTTTCTGTGTTTGAGAAATTTTCTATTCCAATCAATTTAAAAAGTTTTATTTAAATTTAAATCATTCTGTTTTTAAGAAATTGATAATTTTTTTTAGATATTGTGACAAACTATGGAATAAAAATTGGAAAATTGCTGTTCACATAATGAATGTCAATAATTCGTAAAATTTTTTCCAAATATTCGTAAACCTAATCCACTATTTGATAAATTTATACGAAATTTTGTTAAAATTGGGGTCTGTCCAAAAGTGAACTGCTATTTTGTTAAAATTTCGCAAACTTTTTCCATTATTTGGAACACTTATTTTTTCCGTGTATGTATGTGACAAAGTATATATTTTTGCACCACTCTCTGGAAATGACTAACTTTGTCCACATACATGGAGAAAAAGTGAAGCTTTTCATGCTCATTTGAGAGACAAGACAGCTGATAAATACCCCGATTTTTAATCAGTAAACAACATAAACATATTACAATTTAGTGTTAGCGGGAAAAAAGAGGATTGATTATAATTACAAATATTCAATGTTGAAAGTTATCAAACTGGAGAATTGTGTTTTGAAAGCATTTATGCAAACAAAATATTGTTCACAACTAGCCCTCTCGACATACAAAGGTATATTATTGCAAGGTACGTTTATTTGTCTAATATTGTATACATGGAGCAAACATATGAAAACTAATTTTCATTTTCCGGTTAAGTTACTTTAGTTCGCTTATAAAGCTGCTAAAGCTCGTACTTCGGTGCGATGAAGAAACATAGTGCAACTATGTATCCTGTTTAACCACGCTATATTCTTTGGTTTATTGATTTAAGCTGACGAACCGTTGTGCTTTCCCGTCTATAATAAAATCGCTTAAAGTTACTAGGAAGTTACTAGGACAGGAGAGAGAAACCGGTTAACCAAAATCGAGGGCTGATGTGGCCCGCAGGGCTTTTCCGGTAGAGAAGCGCGCTCATCGCAACTGATTCAGCGGGTATGTTATTTTAATATCCAACTCACACATGTAGGTTCATATTTTTATGTGAAATCAGTGGAAAATTACACGGGTAATTTTAATCACTGGGATTACCCTCAAAAAATTAGATTTGGGTTCCACTTTACAATAATGAAGTTACGAAACTTAAAATGACCTGAACTCTAGATTATAGAGCCAAAAAATCTAGTCGGTATAGAAGATATGCTTCAGGTAACATAAACTCGTACAAAAAGTTTTAAAATTAATAAAATTTCATGCTGGTAATCACTGCAATCATCTGTAGTCTTTCAGATATAAAAAAACCACTTAAAATCACTGGAACCACCCGCGATCCCTCAAAAATTACTATATGTAGTCATTCGGATTACAGATTCTAGGATTTAGAATCGATTTATTTAGAATAAAGTATCACAGAAAAAAAAAGGATAAAGTTTACACCGATTTCAGGGTAAAAATTCACCGCGACAAAAATTAACCTAGTCGAATAAACTTTACACTAAAAGAAGATAATTTTAGGTTTTTAAACTGTCTCGAGATAATTTTTCACTGAAAAAGCGTCGTCTGCTGTGCGGTTCACACAGAGAGAAAAATAACAAAGTGTGGATAAAGTGGGTCTGAATATCAGGACATCAGATTTTAAAAAACGTTGTACTTACTTCAATTTCATAAAAAAAAATAATTGTATTTATCTCGGACTAATAAAAACGTATTTTTCGTTACTGAGAATAAAGCACATGACAGTTTAACACCGATAGAAAAATCGCCATATTCACCGATCTTAACCATCACATGATAGATAAGTTGTGAGATCCGTCAGTATTACAGTTTAACATGGCGGATTGTTGGTATGTCAATTGCTTTATTCCCAGTCACGAAAAATACGTTTTCATTCGTTCACGGCAAGTGTAATTAGTTTTAAAATAATAATTAAATAAGTACAACGTTTTTTTAAATCTGGTATCCTAATTTTTAGCTCGAATTTACTCATATTTTGTTGTTTTACGTATTGCTGTTAAAGACGTAGCAGACGACGGTTTTTATTCCATCTTAGGATAAACTTTCGCCAAATAGCGTGTAAACTTTAACCGCGGAAAATTTTATCTGCAACAAAATTTAACCATAGTTTTTTTCTGTGATGGCATAAAGTTTCCACCTCTCAATCATTATTCCTGTTCAAAGTAGGTTTGCATATGTTTGAAAATTTTTGGCGAGAGCCCACCGGAAATACGGAGTCGCCAGTGTGTAGTAACAACGGAGTTTTCTGTTGGCTCGACAATGTATATCGCGGACTGAAACGTTCAGCTCGTTAACAAGATTTAAGGATAGAGTGCAAGCGCGACCTATAGATAATACAAAGGAGAGGCCACTGCCCGGTAGCCTGTCTACGCGCATTATTTTCCTTTATACATACCTACATACGTATCTATATATGTGTATTGTGTATGAGGGTAGAATCGCGTTTACCCGCGTTTGCGAAAAGCATAAAGCACGAAGTAAACGCCGAGGCCGAGTGGCTTAAAGCAATTATTTTTAATGCACGAGAGATTTATGGTGTAGAAGGTCCGCACCTAGAGAAGCACACATAGGGAAACCCTATCTGCAACCAACTAGTCAACTACGCCTTTCCTTAAACCTTTTTTCTAGCTCAAATAATAATTTATCTTTTCCTTAGCACGTGAGAAATCCAAAAAAATTGATTCCATGTTTTATAATGTAAAAGAAACTATCAGCACTTTCAACTGCTTTCTGCACTCAGAAAAAAGTTTGTTTAAATCAAACAAAATTTGTTTGAATCAAACAAATTATCACTTTGATATGGGGTCAATCATATGTTTGTTTGATCCAAATAAATTTCTTATTTGTTTTTATTTATTTCAATTGAATAAAATTTTGTTTCATTTAAATAAATTTTTTGTTTAAATTAAATAAGTTTCTTGTTTGATAGTTGAAAAAAAAATGAATAATTGTTTTTCAAAAAAAAAAGAAAAAAAATGAAATCGATCTATATTATAGTTTCATTTATCTAATACATACTCTATAACTAATGAAAAATTGATTTTTTCGATATTGCGAAATTCGCGTCGGAATCAGGACTCGAACGCAAGACGCGCGGGAAGAGCAGAATTAAAACTCGACACTCTACTCACTACGCCACGGAGACTGATAACTTATGGTTGAGAATCGGGTGTATTTGAATGCAAACAAGTCTTTGACAATGTCATTTCTTAACATCTCTAAAAGTTTATTTACATTATATTTTTTGTTTGAATTAAACAAATACTTTGTTTAAAATAAAAATATATACTTCGAAATATTATTTGTTTCAAATTAAACAAATCTTTTATTCAAATCAAATATATATTGACATATATACCAAACAAATTATGTATTTCAATCAATAAAGTGAATATTCTTCATTTATTAAATTTAAATAAATGTTTTGTTAATTGAAGTAAGAAATTTATTTCGTTCAATTATCTGACTTCAAACAAATTTTTTTGTTTAATTTAAACAAACTTTTTTCTGAGTGTGATATAATTAAGCATTTTATATTCTTAGATTAAAGATCAATTTTTAAAACTGATAAATTTTTTATGGGTTGAATAATTCTAAAAACATGACCTCTTTGGAGGTGCAGATCCCTTTGAAATAAGCTGTTCCTTGCACCGGGTCGTCTTTCATTCTTGCCTATAAATCTGACCGATCTTTCTCCGCCACAACTCGAATTATTCAAGCTCGACCCCCTTCGAAGAAACGCAGCAGCAATGATCGGTGAGAAGCTCTAGTTTGCCCGGTGCCTGGAGGCTGTATTGCCAAGCGTTTTCATTCTTTTCCCCTCTTTTTTTTTTAATGATACCAACTACGAAGCCATACCGTTTTGCGCAAAGCGGAAGTGAAATAAATGCGCGCTTCTACTTTCTTCTTTTTCCAACCCCCATCTATGAAACCTTGGGGTGCCTTCCCATTGCCTTCTCTTTCACCTCTCATCAAACCCCCAGTTCTTTGAAAAAGCGTTCCAGAGCAGTAGAATTAATTAGCGACGCCCTCCTTGCAGTAGATCGAAGAATATTCGCTCCGATGCGCAGTCGGCTACCCAACTAGTATCGCAGCAAGAAGTCAGACGGAACGTTGGATGAAGTTACGCACTGGGAAGAGTTGAGAAATGCAGAAAGGGATTGTTGAGAGCAATGGGTGCAATAATTATTATCCAGTTTGTCGTTTGATTCCAGTTAGATATCCCATCCAGATGATGGATGGGTTTACTAGAGAGAAAATAGGGAAAGTGCAAAAAGATTGGCGGAGTGAAGCTTCAAGGATCTGGGAGGATGCGATGTGAGATGGAAATCTCATTAGCGAACTTGACTCTTGAATGACACTGCTTCCTTGCTAGCTTTCCTTTTAGACAAGAAGTTAAAACTCCCGAGAAACAACTATTTTGATGACTCTATAGTTCGCAACGTTTTTCAAGAACGCAAGTCTAAAAAATTATTTTTACGCTCGAAACGTACACACTATACGAACTACCTTAAAAAAAATGCAGGTGAAACCCATCTCAATTCGGTAGGGGTTGAATGTGGGAATATTCAACTAGAATACAGCCAATGAAAATAGTTTCTACTTACAATCGTGAAGAATTGAAATTGTAGAATATCGTTAACTTTAAGAATAACTCACCTGTAACAAAAGAGAAAATTTTTTTTTCAGAATAGTAAAAAATGGAATGAGTAATTAAAAAGACAAGAAAGAATCTTTGAAATAATTTCGAGATCTTTTATTAAAAGACTCTCCAAACTTGGAATAAATAAGAATTTATCCATTTACGGAGTACAAAAAGAAGAAATAAGATGCATCATGGTTATCCATTACTCTTGGATTGAATTGAATCGAAGCTGGAAAGATCGGTCGTTTGGCATGACGGGGAAAATATGGTACCTCGATACCACAATCGAGAGCACTGCAGGTCCCTTTCGACCTGAGGCATCATTACACTTTAACCTCCAATCTTCAAATCGTTTACCGTCTTGTCAACTCCGTTTTCTTTCCAAGACTTGGGAAGTCTTTCTCCAAGAGTTAGGCGAGGAGCCATAGTACGTTCGATTCCCCGGCGAGTCGTGGCTCCACCGTTCCTGATACTCGCTTCCGGTTCCGCGCTGGGGCTCAACCGGGAATCGAATTCGCTCTCTCCGCGCTACCCGCCTCCACTTTTTGATTAAGCTATGCATACTTGAAAACGTTCTCCTGCCACCCTTTCCATCTGCATCGCAACTCTTTTTCTCTCTTAGTCTTTTTCCTTATCGTCCATACGACAGACAAAAAAACTAGGTTAAAATGTTCATGTAAAAGTTAAATCACTTCGTTTTGTCGTATTATTTCTTTCTTATAAAAATCGTCGGAAGCAAAATTTTATGTATTTTAAAATAAAGGGTAATTTTCAAGGATTGACAAATTTATTATTAAATATTAAATACAATTTAAAAGTTTAAAGTTCTATAGTAAGAAAGGTATAACTCTTCAATTTTATGAAATTCAATAAATAGGTGATTAATAAAGAACAGAATTTTAGAAATGAGAGAAGAGAATCTGACCGACTTGCTCGATGCACCGACGTTGGTCGGTGATATTTTTTCTCGCCAGGACCCACGAGAGGCCAGTGAATTATACGAGTAATAGTCCGAATTCCCTAGATTCCCGACGTCTGCTCAGATTCCACGGTGTGGCGGCCATAAGTAAGAGAAGATAAAAATTATTTTACCGAGGATCTTCTAAGCAGAACGAGGAATGAGGACAATTTTTTTTCGCAGAGCTGCTTATGCTTAATTTATATTAAAATTTATGTGCAGAATAATTTCAGTTTCTCTTATTAATTCCTTTAATGCGATAATTTCTGAAATAATGTTTCTCTATTCCTGTTCTGCAAAGACTTCATCACCGCTTTCTTTCCCTCACACAAATTATTTTTGCCAAGCCATTCTTTGTGTGAATTCCAGCCTTTCAATTTCGACTTCCAGATAATGATCATTATTTCAAAAAATTCTGCGAATACTTCTTAGAGCAAGTTCGAGTCTGGAGACCCTTGGTTTTCTCTAGAAATTTTTCCGTTATTCTTCCACAACCAATAAGGCTATCGGGATTTTTCCACTAATTATGTGTTTGGCGTTGGAAGTCTTTTTCTCCGTACATACGATATATATAATAATATAAGAGTAGAGTGTGAGGAAAAAAGGGTGAGACGATATGAGAAATAATAAGGAGAGAGAAAAGGGAGGTTTTGAACAGCGTCGATGTGACAAGGGGTCGGTGGACAATTTGCCAGGAATTTCGAGAATGCAACACCAACGATCGGCGCGAAATGAAATAAACCAAAAAATATTAATTTAACCTCGACGCGAAGGTAGTCAAGATTTTTCCACGTTGTAAGTCCTACAAGTATGTAACGTTTTCATGAAAAAAATTTTCCTCTTTAATAAGGAGTTAATTAATAATACTTTATAATCTCTCAGCAAGATTATTATATTTTTTCCCGAATTTAATTCGAAATTTTCAGGGTGTCTAGTGATCAGAGAATTGGAAATTCCCGGCTTTTTCCCGGTTTTCTCCCGGTCTTTTCCATTTGTTCCTTGGTCAATTTTTTTTTCCTCTAACCAATCTATAGTTGCCTTTTTGTGAAATTTGAACTTTTTTTTTTTAATTTCATAAAGTAGAAATAGAATAAAAAGAAGATAAAGTAGAAAAAAAGTCTATTTTTCAATAAAATACAAAAAATTCCCGGTCCTAAATGAAATTCCCGGGGTTTTCCCGGTTTCCTGATCCGCTAGACACCCTGGAAATTCACAGACATGGCAAAATATTTTCAAGTTTAAAATTTGCTAAAACTAAAATAAAATAAAATCTGGTAAAAAAATCAGAAAATTCTTATTTTTCAGATTTCAAAATATGGTATAATTCAAATACTATTTTCTCTACTACTTTTAGCGATAGTAGAACTTAGATTGTTAAGCACACATAAGAGAGGCGATAATGCGAAATGTTTACGTTCTTTTCCTGGTTTTAAATTCAATTTTCATTTTATCCACCGTGAAGTATAATTTGTTACTCGACCTGGGAAGATTACAGAGGAGTTAACAGGTCCAGGACGATAGGTGAGCGAGTTTTAAATAACGATTAGACCAAACTATTACGTGCTTATCGCGAATTACATAATGTTCCGTTAGTAACGATCATAAGTTGTTAGAATCCGTAGGTGGCGTGACTAGCCGTGGTCGAGATTCTTCCTTGTGTATGTTACAATCCCACTTATACGTGAATAGATGCAAGCTAGGTAACCAACGGTCAGTGAGTTTCAACTGGAACTTTACATTCTGCAAATTGGCGCTAAGCCAATACGCGTCGTATCCTCTTTAAGTACAAATTTCTTTCCCTTGAATTTCCCGGACCATTAAAAACGAAAAATAAAGAAAGAAGTATATGGGATATAACAATGGGGTATAGCAAAAATTTGACTTTTTGGATATGATTTTTTTGGCAGAAAACGAATCTAAAACTTAAAAATATTTGGTCACACCTCCTGTCTCGGTCCATGCATTTAGGGGTGTGAGAGAGAGTGTGAATTTTTCAAAGACCTTGATATCGATTTTCCCCGATTTCAGAGTCGTTAGTACAAAGTCCAAAGGGAAAAAAATAACTTAGGGTTCGTTGTAGGAGCTAGGTGTTAACAGGTCTATTGAACAGGACAGACAGAATCGGATTCAGAATCAAGGAATCGTAACGGACGGTACTGAGGAAAAGCAAAAAATTGTTTGCCGCGTAATTAATTGAAGATTAGGGCGAGAGTCGACGTACTCGCCGGTATCGTACGCGTGCAGTGGAGCGTGAATTTCTCCCTTGGGACGGGGGGAAGATGCGGAAAAAAGGAAAAAGATTACCTTTTACGAGGAAACAATATCGAAGTCTTGAATCGTGTCCATAAATATCAGGAGCAACCTCTTGAAATCCTCGTAACGAAGTTTCATTGCTCTTTTTTGTTTGACAAACAGTTATTAGCGGTTCATTTCTAATATATCATTTTATCGAGATCTCTATCTTCGTTTGACTTGTTATTTCTGAAATATGAACTATATACCTTCTAAACAGGATTTTTGTAAATGGTTTAACAATTGAATGGGAATAAAGCACATGAAATTGCAAAAAAAGGTGCATCGAGAAGAAAATTCTTGTTATAAAATAATCTGCTATTCCGAACGGAATTTTTGTAAGGGGAAAGCGAAAAGAGCATTACACGTAAGTAAGTTCGAAAAGACATTTCTTCTCATCGCTGTCTTCACTATCGTGATTGCAAGGCTTTTTCCGTGTAATCTTCCTTGATAGTAAAGCGATATACAAAAGTCACGTCATGTATACGCAGTTCCAATACATGGACGTTACACGAGCCACTTTGGACCGCGATCGTTTGGAAAATATATTTGAGAATTACGGTTTCTATGAATAAGAATGTTCACGATGGCGAATGGGAATTATAATACGACTCACCCACCAAGAGCGAGAGGATTTCTCGTTCGATTCCCGTGGGATGAATATTAAATAACTAAAATAGTTTCATTCGCACTGAATAATTGAAATTCTTTAATGATTACAACACACTTTTTTCTATTATACATTTACGTGCCTTTTCCATTTTCATGGCTTTTTCAAATGTTCATACATACGTTCTCCATATTTATGGATTAATTGACCCGGAAATATCGCCTTTTAAAGATCGATAAAAAGAGGAATTTGCTTTTAAAATGCTTTATTATGATGAAGTTTAAGAGAGAATTAATTTTTCGAGAGTTCATTTTAACTACTTTGTTTTCATACATTGTTTTATATTGTCAAGAGCGTCTTGGATCACAACATTCAGACAATAAAACACGAGGCTTCTAGCCGATTTCACTTTACGGCGAAGCAACTTGTAATAGAACTATGAAAGCAACGACAATCCTTCTATTACGCGCTTTTAGACTTAAAAAAAGCACTCTTGTGACCCTTGAGACCTGTCCATATACAATTCTTTTATTGCCGGCCTTACTTTTAAGTAACATTTCTTGCAACTTTTAAATTCTACGTCTCGACTTTGTTGCTCTATAATCTCATCATTTTCAATTTATTTTTTACTGATTTAGAAAGAACATTTAATTTTAAAAGAAGTTTAATGTAGTTACTCTCGTAAATTAAAAGTGCCTGCATTTTTTAACAGGCATAAACTGCGAATAATTAGCGAGCGAATGAAACACGGTTAAATTATCAAGAAAATTAAATTTTAATCAAAAAATTAAAAGGACATAGGATAGAATTTTTACCGGATATAAAGAAAAAACACAAAAGTGCAAGAGTTCAAAGAAATCCCCTGACAGAGAAAATAAGTAGAAAAGAGTGTTCAAATGGTCCAGTAGTAAAAGTCAATCTCGGTCAGACGAGTGGCGTAGGATGAGTTTAGATTCGATTTCCTTAGTTTATTTCCTGAAAACTATGTCTTATATTTTCAAATCGTTATATATGTCTTTTTAGTACAATGAAAACTTTTTAATTAAAATCGTTAAACTGAAAATGTCTCTCCCTCTTATCCAGCCTTTCGTCCCATAAATATTCAGTTTGGAAATAATTCAATCTCTCAGCCCCTTGGAAGGGCGCGGTCGTTTATCGTTCTTTCGTGCTTTCTCTCATGGAAACGATACAGTCTCGTGTTTGCAAATCTTAGGAAACACAATTTGACGGAATCATTTACCCCGGTAAACAAACTTTATAGACTCGAATAATTCCCGAGGAATAACATTAAGGTGTCCTATCTTTACAAGTGCCGAGAGAAAGTGTACCTTTATTTTAGTTGGCAGAAGTGGAGAGACTTTGAATACGCAAATGAACGTAGAGAGATCTGAAATGAAACACGCGCAATTGCGATGAAACCAAATATTTGGTTGGGAATCTTGTGAATAAAATTGTATTATTAGGAAGGAGAGGCTTAAAATAAAATATACGTATTTTCATCAAATATTTATAGCAGTAATGTGTAACTAAAAATATTCTTCTAAATTCATTTCATTCCTTTAGATTTTCCTTAAATTTTTTCAATTATTTGAAGTTTTTGCTTCCTCATGGAGGAAGCTTTGTAGTGGTGACAAAATCCAGTTTTCTAAAAAAGGTTTTTTTTCAACATATTTTAAGGTCAATATATCTAACATGATGTTCTGAAAAATTGTCCGGATGTGTGTGTGTGTGTGTGTGGATTTATGTCACGATCCAGCAATTTCTTGAAAACGCGTAGAGATAAATTGATGAAATTTTGCATAGTTATTCCACTATATACCTAGTTGAATTTCTTATAAGGTTTTAAAAAAATATTGAATTTTACCAGTTTGGTGTACTTTTATAATTTTCATAAAATTCATTTTTTCACTATAACTTCTCAAATATTCAAAATTGAAAGCTGATGTACGGAAAATAAAGATTCCTGGTGTCGAGACGAATCAATTGACTTATATGATTAATGCATTTCGTTAAAAATAAGGATGTTATGGTTAATTGTATTTTCAAAAATTAATGTTACGACTATAACTTTTCAAATAATCAAAATATTGACTTGATGTAAGGAAAATAAATGTTCTTTGCATCGAGACGAATCGTTTGGTCTATAATGTTATTTCATTTCATTGAAAAATAACAAAGTTATGGTTCTATTTAATTTAAAAAAATTAGTTTTTCAACTATAACTTCTCAAATATTCAAAATTCAAAGCTGACGTAAGAAAAACAAAGGTTCCTTGCGTCGAGACGAATCGATTGACCTATAAGATTAATGCATTTCATTGAAAAATAAGAAAATTGTGCTTTATTGTAATTTTTGAAAATGAATTTTTCGAATATAACTTCTCAAATAATCAGAATTTAATGTTGATGTAAAGAATAATTAATGCTTCCTCTATGAGGAAGCAAAGTGCTCATTGAATGAGCACAAAAGTTGATACAACTTCACAGCTAGTTTTTTTTTATTTTATTGGAGTGATTCTGAATTCTCGTTGAATTCTTTTCAATTCTTTTGATTTTTTCTTAATTTATATCGAATTTGTTTGAGTACCTTTGAATTATTTTTAAAGCCTTTTAAATTCCTTTAATTCCTTTAAATTGCTCTGAATTTCCTTCAATGATTTGGAATTCTGTTGTTTATGGAGAAGGGAAGGGTGGGTTTTTCTAAAATTGACTTTCCAATTTTCCCCTTTCTCACAGTTCCTAAATTCTCGCAGCATGACATATTTGACGTTATAATTGTCATTGATTTCAAGAGATCGATTTTCGTTTAATTTTAAATAATTTCAAATTAGGAATTATAATTTTTCATTTCTTTTGTATTCACATAAAAATGTATTCTGTAATTTTCCGATATTAATATATTGTTATTTTTATTATGTTGGATCATTTAATTTAAGAATTGCTTTCTTGTCCCTTGGGGATGCGTGACAATTTTAATCTATTGATGTGTGAACGAATCGTTGATGTTTAAAACGTCAAAATTACACGATTGATTCCGTGAGCTGTACACCATAAAAAAATAATAAAATCCGCTTCGAATCGGATTGCACGTAAATGAAGTAACAGGACACGAGGCAGTCGAAAATTCCTGTCTGAGTTGCAGAGTATTTTTGGTAATTAGAAGGAATCGATGCCATAAGGGTATAATAGCGTGACCTGGCACTAGGCGCAGAAGCGACGGTGATGTCGTCTGAATGTTTATAAATTCCTAGGTATTGGTCTCGGGTGCTCACCCCAACAAGCACCGACGATAAGTGTTTCAGTTGGCGATGCTATTGTTGTCTAGCTGATAAGATCTCACGCTAAATCTAAGCCCCGGTCCCGGTCCTTGCAGGGACAGTGTGAGTTATGCTCGTTGGTAGCACAATGAGAAACTCGAGACACGTCGGCGAAAGGGTGGTTGGGGGTGCGGAAGCAGGCCACGACAGATTTATAGATGCCGAGGCATCACGCGAGTCGGAAAATCGTGCACCACCTATCATTTCCTATTTCTTTTTTTCGCCAACGGCAAGATTACTTGTACTGCACCGGAAATGCGGATCTACACATAAGTACTTCACAATCCATGGGGTACACAACTTTTTCATTCAGTGCAAAGGGTTATTGAATCAATAGTTTGAAATAGTCCTGAAAGGCTATGATTTTCACCAACTTTTATCAAATCTGAAACACTCTAGGGATTTTTTCCCCTGTGGATTAGTCAGCACTCCGAACTAAATGCTAGCAATAAATGCATCCATTGTTTGCCCGGATGTGGCATCGAATAAAGAGGAAGGGCCTAAAGATATTGTCCAATTTCCACAGAAAACCTCGTCTCGGCAAATTTATTAACTGTCCTTTCACTAACTTCAGTACGATACACTTCATTACATTAATGCCTTTCATCTAGCAGTATCTTGCTAGAAAAGACGTGTACCTCCTTATTTAGTCCGTATTTTCCTTTACGGCTGTAGTCTGGAAAAGGGAGTAAGTAGGTGCAGTCAACAGTCCCTTAGGACATATCGCCATTTACAAGATTTGTATCGCCCATGGGCGTGTTTCCTTTATACCCTTGAATTAAATGTATATTTCTCCCTTAATCATTTTTATTCGTCTCTTTATTTTTTGACTTATTTGGAATAACTAAAAAGTCGAGGATTTGTTTCAGAATAATAAAACGGTTTGGAATAAATTTTACTTAAACTTTCATTAAGAGACTCGCGTAAAGTTTTATTTAGGGTAAATACGAATTTATTTGAAGCGAGTGAGAAATCTAATCTTTATTTGCAGGAAATAAATCGTCCTTCGGCTGTAATTACAGATTCTGAAGCCATTCTTGAATGCTCTTAAGTCAACTCTAGGCAGAGGGGACGGTCCAGCGCTAACAAGTCGAGCCTCAGTGCCTCGTATATTAATTACAGACTATTAATTGCAAAGTGGATTATCCATTGACGAAAGATAGAATCTCCACTCTCTCAAATATTGCAGACGTGTGGAACGATTTATTTATCCAGAGGGGATAATCTTATTCCCCTCTTATCACTTACCTTGCCCCTCTTGTCTCAATTTATTTTCCGATTCTGCTACACCACTGAGAACTAATTTCAAGCAAATAAACATTTACTTTTTAATAAAGCCTAAACATCCTCTCACGAAGTCTAAGTTTCGAAAATTTAATCATCGAATTAAAAATTTAATCAATGCTGACAAATTTTGTGAGATTACAAAAAAAAAAATCAAATTAATTGTTGAGATATCAAAACAATTCAGATTTTAGCATAATAGATTTCAATTAGAGGTGTGCATCCATTCCGGTCGAATTTTTAGTGCAAATTAGTACTTTTTTGGCCATGTTTAAAACACTGAATTTTTTTAAATTGAGTTTAATTCTAAAAGAGTTTGAAGCTTCTAAGCTCTCTTCGAACGTAATATTTCTCGAAATCGAAATTACTCAGTTGAATTTTAAATTAAACCCACTTTCAATTTCAAATACAACTGAGTAATTTAGATTTCGAAAAATATTACGTTTGAAGAGAGCTTAGAAGCTTCATTCACTTTCAGAATTAAACTCAATTAAAAAAAATTCAGTGTTTTAAACGTAGCCAAAAAAGTACTAATTTCCACTAAAAATTCGACCGGAACGGATGCACACCTCTAGTTTCAATGAATTTAACAGAACTATTTGCCCTAGAATGAATGTGGGTACTTTTTAACCTGTAAAAGGTGATTTTCATTGAAAAAGTAATATATAGTTTGCACAACAATAATTTCAGCCTATGACTAGTTACTCAAGGGCACCAAATATAGAGAATCACTTTGACGGAAACACTTGGAACGCCGAAGGAATATCCTCTTAGCACCATCAAGTACGCGACAAGCCCACAAAGCAACAACGGAACTATTTGGTGTATGTACAGAGTACATGGAACGTGGTATATGTACAAGACGCGAATATAGTTTGGCGTGCACACCAGTCTAATAAATAGTAATTAGTGGCATGGTAATTAATATAGAGGGGCAACGATGGAGGGTGAGAGAAGGAGTGAGCGAGAAAGGGATATATGAGGGATGAAGCATGAGGTATAATGGAAGGTACATACTGCAGAGGGAGATGAAATCGAAGTAGAGAGAAGCAGGGTGAACAGTCACTGAACACTGAACAATGCGACCCTTGCTGTCTTACTAGCAATGAATTTACTCGAATAGGTCGATTACACTGAGAAAATTTTCATTTTACGCTTTTGCACGCTTACTCAACGATAATCCACCTTTTGCATTAGAAACTCGCGCAACGTGGGAAACTCCCAGAAAAGCATCGAGTAAACATTTACTCGAGTTCAACCTACCCCTTTTCCTCTCCTATCCTACCCCGCACATGTAAACATAGACCTCGTCCAAGTTCACACGAAAATACGAGAGAGACTCACTTCCTGAACGTGTTTTCCCGCTTCCAACATAACGCGAAAAAACATTCCAAACTAGTAGCTTGTGTAGTTAGTGTTATTTCTAACTTACACGGAAAGTTAATGATTCTTCTGCACTTTGAGGGCTGATGTCTGTAGATTTTATCCGACAAGTCTCAAGAAAATTGAATAAACGCAAGATGTTATATAATATACAATGTCTAGTGATACTTATATATAAAAGAAAAAAGTCAAGAAAGCTGAAGTCGAACTTGACATTTTCATTTCCCACCTCTATTGTGTGCATACAAGAATCGAAAAGGCACATTCATACATAATGTTTTACAGTGGGTACTAGTGCCTCTCGTAAACAGAAATGATTGCCGCGTTTCAACATCGAAAGGGCGTATAGTGAATCCATTAGGTCGACGAACGACGGAAAATAATAGCAAATGAAAAAGAGCTCGAAGCGATCAATTACATTACGAGAGCTTTTTCCAGTGCCATTAAGGGATTAAGCTCTGATACTAAGGCGCCTTACGATCGCCGTGGTTAATCCTGGTTTCGAAATTCGTCGGTGTCTTATATACTCATCCTCGACCCAGTTAATGATCTTCCCCTAGCCAATAAAAAATACCACCACTCTCGAATAGACTCAATCATTTTCACCAAGGAAAAAAACAATATTCCACCTTATAGCTAACGCTAAGCACAAAATATTGCGACTTTTACATCAGCTGATAGGGGGAGATATTTAATGTAGCGTACAATAAGAATTCAACTTTTCTCGCCTTGTGAATTGCAAATTGAAATCCTTACGAAGTGGCATTTCTGCCGATACAAGGTGTCGGGATTACACGAGACAATATGCCACGTGCAAGGACAGAAGATCGTAAAATAGGTTTTCCGTTTTACGACGACATAGAGCAAGACGCAATATAGTTGTCGCTTAATGACGCTCGGGACCTTTGGACTAAGTTTGTACAGTCCTTCTTAGTTCCTGAAAGTTTATTAAGAGCGCTAGTGAAGCACTTTCTAACTCGTACTTA
Organism: Synergus gifuensis; assembly: GCA_904066015.1. Classification (NCBI taxonomy): domain Eukaryota; kingdom Metazoa; phylum Arthropoda; class Insecta; order Hymenoptera; family Cynipidae; genus Synergus; species Synergus gifuensis. The sequence goes on along the minus strand of CAJFCO010000125.1, from coordinate 370,109 downwards.
CTTGCCAAGATAATTATGTATATGTCTCTAAACCAAACTTACTCCTTCTCCTTCGACGTACGTGACGTCAGTCAAGTACACGGAGAAACTTTAATTATCAATTTTTACTTTTCTTGCATATGTATAGATCATATAGTAAGTTATAATTTAGGGATAATCGATGTTCTATTACAAAAGTTCACATAGTGACACTCAAATTGTAGTTGTGATATATTTTTAGGAAGAAATCTTAAAAATTGTACACTCTTTCATATTGGGAATAAGAATATTTCAAAATCATTATAGTAAAACTGGTCACGTGGTCTTGAGAATCATGCTGAAAAAAGATGGAGACTCTACAAGATTTCCCCCTCTAAGTGAAATTCATTTAGACTTAGTCACGATAACTGAAAGGAGCCACGCTTAAAATTTATTCCAAAAGTTTCTAGGGCATTTCGAAAAAAAAAAAAAATTTTTTTTTTCCAAATTCATTAAATTTTTTTTATTCGCTTTGTTTCGCGAATAAAATATAAAAAAATATTTCTGAAATGATTAGAAAGATATTTGTCATCGATTTTAAACTTAAGGTTTCGTTTTTTGGAAGAAAAAACTATAAATCTATACCTGAAATGACGTTTCACTTGAGCTTTATTAGCCTTTTCAATCGTAT
>CAJFCO010000125.1:349281-364460 GCA_904066015.1 Synergus gifuensis | reverse complement strand
ATTATCACTCACCGGAATAGGCTTCAGATTGAACAGGTTCCGATGGAAGGGTGAAGTTACCAGATGCATTTGGAGGGCAGCCATTGCGGTTTTGTTGCGAACGCAGGTTATGTGTTGCGTGCAAAGACGGACCACGAGGTGGTACCTCTGGTGGTGCCGGTTCCGGTGGTGAGTCTCTACCGTTGTCTGAAAGAACGAAAGGGCCAAAATTGTTTAAAACAATTCCAAGAATCCACTTCATTTTCATACATAGTTCAACACCATTAAATAGAATGAGTGCCTAACACTCAGAATTAACGAAGAAAAGTCTACATGTAAGCTAGCACATTGAAATGGTTTTATGTGCAATCGTATATATGAGGATGATTTACATGAATGAAAATATATAATAATAATAGCAGAGATTCCCTCATCGATTTTCCATTAGAAATTGTTCTAGCATCGATTCTGCAACTCGTAAAGCTATAAGAGTAATAAAATTGAATTGATACTGATATTGTGTGAGCTTCTATTGTTTGCGGTGAACGATACTGATCGATGAATTCCACGCTTGGTTAGAGGATGATTCTCTACTCGGAAGTGTGCATAAATTTAAGTCGAATGTGCCTCGATTGGTCGTAGTAAATTAAGCAAAACCGTGGATGGCGACGCAATAAACCGATAGTGCCACGTGTGCGGTTACAGTCTCGGCCATAGTTGTGCACAGTCACGTTTCCGTGACCATATATGGATATGCATACATTCGTGAAATTAGAGCAATGTGTAACCATTAGGGGTTGTTAATGTTACAGAGAACATTATTGTAAATCAAGGTTAACTGCAACACAGCAGTCTATCGCGCTTTCGCGAAGCTATGAAACTTGCCTGCGGTATGATCCCGGGTACTCGATAATGGAATTTCAGTATCTAACGCGTCAAATTAAAATCTCCCATTTCAGATAAACCAAACTTCGATTAACTTTAGCCGCTAGAACTTCATGCAGAACTAAATAAGTGAGTTTCAAACGAACACGAATAATGAAATGAAGCTGATGAAATGCGACTTTTAGGAATATTTAGGTGTGTTATGAGTTTCGAGCGCCAAGAAATGTTTTGAAGAAGTGAAATTCACTTTGAATTAGAAGAATAGGCATCAATTGCTTAAGTACTTTAGAGCTTTTCACTCTCCTCCATTATTTCTCTTTATCATCTGTGACAATGTTCGCGATAACACCACTACGTAAGCAATTCAGTGCCGACCTGAATTACGACCGCACGTTTTTCACAAGTCACGTACGTACCTGTGAAATAGGCAGGCACGACCAGACCTGTGCGGTAACGAATGTACAAAGAGGAAACTATTAGTGCAATGCTACAATAAAGTTGGTGCAAAAAAAAAGCTATAAGTACAGCAATAAGTACGGCAATAAGTAGGAGAGACCGGGGCTAGTTGGTAAATTTTTTACTTATTGATTTTTCAGAGCTTTCCTTTTAAATTTAAAAAATTTCGGTTCTCACCATATAAAAGTGTGTACTCTTGGTCAGAACTGAGAATTTTTTCAGGCGTTTATATTAACTATTGAAAAAATGGTAGAATATTTTTGAGAGAGGTGACGAATTGGCCAACTTATCCCGAGGACGGGGCAGGTTGACCACTGATGAAGGTGATAATTAATAAAATAGTCATGTTATTAATTTATTTCTTTATTGAATCTTATATTTCAATCTTAGCCTATTGTTTACCATATTTTTATAACTTTTTAAACATTTAATTCTAAGTTACAATAAATAATTCAATTTTTCTTAGCTCGTTTTACCAAAAGTTTTTTGTTGGTCGAAGCCACCGAAGTAATATAAACAAGAAGAGTTTTTTTATAACTACACGTGGAATAATAACGTAGAGGTTATAAAGCGGTTTGACAACATTGGCCATAACTTGCCCCCAAAAAAATTGGTAAACTTTCCCCGACTATGTTTTTTAAAATTAAATTTTTTTGTAGATTAAGGAACCCAAGCAATAAATTCGAATGATACACCATTTCAAAGCTCTTGATATGGACAATTGAAAATCATATTTAGTTTTGACAATATTGATTATTTATTAATCATTACATTACCCGCGGTGGCGTTGTTTAAAAAAAGAGCCTTTGCCAACTTGCCCCATTGGCCAACTAGCCCCGGTCTCCCCTACAGTAATTCTCTTAGTTAAAGGGATATATATATATAGACTTATAATGAAATAATTTTCCATTATAGATTTTCCACTCAAAGAATTCCAAAATAACTGGATCGTGAAAGTAATCCACAAACTTGAAAATTGTCTTGTAATGTTCTTAACTCTCTATCTCTAAGGAAAACATTGATTTAAAGTTTAATAATCATTTAAACTTTAAAAAACGAAATTTTATTTACCGACTTTATTTTCGTGTTAAATTAATTAAAATACCATCCGTGTAATTGTGAAGCTTGGGGTTTTATGATAATTTGTCTCGCTTTTTTGCAATTTATTTTTGTAACTGAAATTGTTTCATTATAAAAATACCGTTGAAAGCTATTTAGATGAGGTTCGTTCTAGTAAAAACAGTGCCTGAGGCCCGCTACATTTTCATGGTAAAATTTTTGCGGAAAATTCTCGTCGTTGTTAAAGCTTTAACATACATTTTTGGTTAACATCATCGTTGGGAAAGTAACTAACGAAAACTGGTTAGAGTTATATTTACTGTTGAAAATGAATAAAGTTAAAACGTAAAATAATATTTTTAAATGTGAAATATGTCTCACTTGAAGTTGCATTCATTTCGACTGAGTCTAGTTAAACAATTCACATTTCATTTGTTTATCTCGACTAATCACAACCAAAGACATTATAATGTCTTTGTCACAATTGACGTTATTGTTTCACGTGAGCATTAACGGAAGGAGTGAGAGGTAAAACAGATCCGGAAGGACAGTAGTGAAGGCTCAGGTGCGAATTGACCATCGGGCAGTGTTGCCAGACCCGAGTTGTGGAATTGCGAAGGCGCAGGCTCCAAAATGTGGATTTTATTTTCAAAATGCGAATTTTCTTTCAAAATGCAGAGTTTTTGACAAAATAGATGTAAAATTCATATTGCTATTTAAAAACTGAAGAAAAGTCTTCAAGCTGTATAATAGCATCGTATTATACTCATTGCAATGTATAAATAAATACAAAATACCCTTTCTTGTAACTTGTAAACCTATCTGCCATAGTTTATCCGATTGTCGGCCCAACCTTGAACCAGAACTGGGCCGACTTTGGGTCGCCGTTCGAACTTTGGCAGCCGATCGATTTTCGCACCTGGAGGAAGAGGAGATGAGGGAGAACGAGCATATTGTACGTATACTCAGCAGTCTCGATACCTGCAGTAATAAGCAGTAATAATTGTTTAATTAAATTGCAGTGTGAAACGCGCAATGTGTTTCTGTCAACTCCAGCCGCGTCCGGCACGTATCTCGAGCGACTTTACCGTCGAAATATACATTCGTTCCAGTTATTGAACAATTCGCCGGCAGTGCGCGACAATGGAGACACGTGTAATGCGTAATTACGCAGCCAATATGGCTCCGGTAAGAGAGAAATAAAAAATAAAAAAACAAAACAAAATGGGAGGAAAGCCACGCGTAAAACTGCACGACAAGCACCTATAGGTACGCATGCATGCTTGTCCTACCAGTTTTCACAATATCACGACACTTCTTTTGTGATGTGAGTGCATTCATTTCGAATTGCTGTCATATGGAACCTCTGCACGCGCTCTCAATTGTCATTCGGCGCGGAGCTGTCGTGCATTCGTTTTTTTTTTTTTTTCAACAATTGCTGCACAAAGAAGGTGGTGCGTAATCAATAGTGTTTGCAAAAAGGAAGGCATAAAGCGTGGTGTAAACCTAGGGAAATCGATTTGCGTCGATTACTTTTATTTGTTGGCAGTGTCCATCTGCTACGTCAACGATTATTGTTTTTTAGATATATTCGAACTCAACCTATCCAATTATTACTGTATGTAATAAAGTTCTAAATAGCATGAAAGCGATGTGAAAATTCTATTAAGGGTTGAGCTTTGAGCAAACAAAGTCGTAAAAAATCAAAATCTTTCAATATTAGCGGCATGGATAGTGAAGTTATCAACCTGAGAAACTATATGATTTGATAGATTTTCTAACTAGAGCTATTCAAATTATAATACATAAAAGAAAACACTTACAATATAAATGTAAATAAAAATTCACTCAGATTATTGCAACAGATAGTAATTCTACTGTATTTGTTTGGATGAGCGTTTGTGTCATAGACATTGAATTTTGTCTCTACACTTTCTATTTTAACATTTTATTGTATCCAGTCGAGTTTAAGAGTTTTGGGTATTTTATGTCTTTATGGTTATCTTATGGTGTACACTTTTAAGCAATATTCGTAGCATCTTTCGCGGAACAAACCTTAAGAATTGTCAATCGGCCATCGGCACACCGTGTGCAAGCTCTAAGATAATCCGCCCCCAATAAACTTAGAGTACGGACAGCCTTCCATCAGTCCTACTCATTTTTTATGATACAATCCAGGATTGCCAGTTTTTGTAATAACTTCCCAATTTAAAATGTTATTTACCTTCACCTTGGCAACATTGGGAATTTAGCATTTAAGATTTAGCTCTCAGCATTACTGTTAGGATACTAACTCGTCAGTCTAAACCTACCCTTGAACAGAGTACAACCTTCGTGTATTTCTACTCTGATTCATTTTCATACTCTCACTATGTTACTTACTATTAGCACATTTGTAATTTACATTTTAATCAATAAATAAATAATTGTTAAACTTATGCGAATGATACATTTTTTCAAAATAGCACTTTTACCCGTGCAAATAGTATTATTACAAGAATCCTAATTATTTCGCAAAAATGTTAACCTCCTAGTAGCCACCCTAAAGCTAACAGAACGCAGTTTTTCATTAATTTTTCATTAACATTTTCAGCATACACTTCTCACCTGGAATGTAATTAATTTTATCCCAATAAATGAATGGATTCTAAAGGGTAGTTGTAAACAAAAATGCAACGTATGCGTGAAATTTCTCCGCTCTAATTAACACGTTTCATGAAATAATTCAATTTTTTGCTTGTTTGCTGTCCAATCCTAGGAAATTTAATTCTAGTCGCAGATTTGAAAAGGGGGCAGATGATCTCAGTGGAAAATCACTGCCATGTTCCTGGAGTGGCGGGTTACCGTTCATTGAGGTGGTTGGAGAGGGTCAGTCCGACGTAGTAACGGTTGGAAGGTATCCGACAGTGACTCGACGTGGTTAGCGACTTGTCTGGGTAACTCGATTCCACGGACTGACGCTTCCATTCGAAAATACATATTCATGTAAATACGAATTATTTCCCACAGTTGGGACGACGACAGTATCGATCTCTACTTGCATTGATCTGTCTGGCTATGCTACACTCTATTCACTGGAAATCCCAAGAAGCATCGAAGTTCGATTGCATGATTCTTTTGAATAGTTTATTTCATGTTTAAATATAGATTCTCCGATAAAGCATCGACTGGCTAAACACGACGAGTCATTCATTTATTCACTTATTGCAATATGGATAATGCACACTTAGGTACGTACGATAATCAATAGAAGTCCACTCAAATAATCATATAGAAAACACGAATGGAAATTTTAATAATTACATTTTATACTACACATTTTATTATACTTGTCGTTACATACATTAGTCTCGTGTTAAGAAAGTAATAAACTAAATAATTATCGACTTCTGTCTCTCTTCGAATTTAATTCTATTATATAAAGAATTCAGAAGAAATTTAAAAGAATTCAAAAGATGTCAAAAGAAGGTAAAAGGATTGTAAAGAGATCAAAAGAACTTTAAAAAAATCAAGGCGAATTCAATAAAAGTTAAGGACAATTTAAATTTTCAAATGATTTAAAGAGATTTATTTTTCAATTAAAAAATTGCAAGATACTTTAAATGATTTTAAAGAATTTTAAGGAAATTGAAGGGATTTCAAGGATTTCAAGATATTTTGAGTGATTTGAAGAAACTATCAAATTAAAATATTTTCAGTTTGCAAATACTAACTTTCCTTATTATTTTAATTATCTGGAAAAGATTTTCAAACTGAAAATAATCAAAAATTATCCTATAATTCCAATGACAATAATTCTTCATGTGATTCAACTTTGTCAATAATTGAAAGAAGATGAAAAGGTAAATAAATAATCAATAGGTGATTACTGGTAACTTTTCCCTTTTCTATGTTTTTTGATTATGCATTTTTAAAAAGAGATAAGTGAAATCTACTCGGAAATCTATGAAAACAGATGCAATTTGCTTAAGTTTGTAAATTTCCGAACTACTTAGCGTTTAGGGTTGCATAGATTAGTTACCAGATATGGTGCATGGAGACGCCGTCGTATCTGATATCGTTGAACGTTACTATCCTCCATTAGTATGTTAGCTTTTCAGCTCAGAGCCTAAGGTAATATCAGTCGTCTTTCTAACACGCTAGAGTGAGGGTTAACACAACTAAACTCAGACCGTTGGGAACTATTTGCTAATATACTCCACAACATACCCCCATTAGGCCGTAGGGACATTCCGTCGCTCGATATCGCATCGGCGATTCTGCCGGCTTGAATTACGTTAATTACGTTAATTGCGATCTTAATAACGGACTCTGGGTATAAAAGTCGATTGCTCACGAGGGACGAGAACGATTAAGCCATTGCACATATACTCAGTCCGATACTCTTCATTAAAGTAATTATATTTCAAGCATCTTCTCAAATTACTCTATTCTCATGCAGACGAGATCAAAAATTTTTCACTTCGAGGTTATTGGAAGAAAGCTAAAATCTATTTCTACTATAAATTATGCTGGAAGAAATAGATTAATTTTCTCGTTTTTGCATACCTTTTGCTACTATACAAAATAATTGAGAAATCTATAATTTTTGAAATATAGAAACTTGTAATCCCTTGATTAATTTCAGAAATCTCCATATGTTTCGTAAAATTCTTTAAAATTCCTTTAATATCCTTTAGAATCCTTAAAATTACTTAATATCCTATAAAATCTCGAAAGATCCCTTAAAATTATTTAAAACCCCTGAAATGCCATGAAATCCATTAAAATTCCTGACAATGCAATGGAATTTCGTAAAACTCCTTGAAAGTCCTTAAAAAATAACTTAATATCTCATAAAATATCGTAAAATATCTTAGAAGTATTTAAAATTCTATAAAATTCCGTAAAATCCCTCGAAGTATTTTAAATTACTTAATATCTTGTACAATATCTTAAAATCCCTTTGACATCCTTTAAAATCTGGTTAAAATCCTTTAAAATTCGTAAAATTACTTGATATTCTTTAAAATTCCACAACCTATCGTTATATCCCTTAAAATTACTTAAAATTACTCAAAATACCATATGAAATCCCATTAAATCTCATAAAATTCCTGAAAATCAACTGAAATTTCGTAAAATCCCTTGAGTCCCTTCAAAATCCTTTAAATTACTTAGTATCTCATAAAATATCGTAAAGTTCCTTAAAATTATTTAAAATCCCATGAAATGTCATGAAATCCATTAAAATACAGAATCTGATGATATTCCTTAAAATTTCACAATCCATTGTTATATCCCTTAAAATTACTTAAAATTCTATAAAATCTTATGAAATTCCTTAAAGTTTCGTAAAAGTTTTTCAAAGATTTTAAAAGATTTTAAGAGATTTCGTACAGAGACTTTAATAGATTTCAGGAAAATTCATAGGATTTTAAAAAGAGTTCTAAGGAATTTTAGGAGCTTTGGAGGTAAAAAAGTAAGGGATTTAAAAAATTGTTAAAAGATTCTGAGAGATTTTATTTCATTTTAGTAACTTTTGTGGATTTTTAAAATAGTTCAAAAGAATTAACAAAAGAATTTTTCAGACATTGTTATCAATTTTACTAGATTTCAAGACACACTTTTAAGAATGTCACTTTCATGATATTCTAAGTGATTTTTAAGGGATTTCAAGAAATTTCAAGTATTTATAATGAATTTGAACAGATTTCAATCCATTTAAAATGATTTTAAGGAAGTTAAAGGAATTTGATGTGATTTCAAGATCTTTCAAGTAATTTTAATGAATTCCAAGAGATTGTGAAATATTTTTAATGATTTCAAGATGTTTTAAATGATTCTAAGAATTTAGTGAAGATTCTAGAGAATTTACAATTATTTTTTTTTAAGATCTAAGAAGAATTTAAAAGATTTCAAGGAATTTACTCAAAGTTTCTAGTTATTTAAAATGATTTTAAAAAGGTTATAAAAATGAGATTAAAAATATAAAAAAAAATTTACTATAAAAAGTTTAAAAACTTTAAAAATTAAAAAATTAAAAAATTAAATTTAAAAATCTTTTAAAATTTTAGGATATCTTTTAAAAATCCTAAAAATCTCTTGAAATCCTTTAAAATTCTTTAAAATGCCTTATAATTCCAGGAAATCTTTTAATAATCACTAAATCACTTGAAAATCCTTAAAATTTTACGAAAATTTTCGAATTCATGAAATCTCTTCAAATACATTCAAATTCGTTAAAATCAGTAAAAATGCTTTGAAATATTGTGAAATTTCTGAAGAAACCTTTTGATAACAATTTTAAACTCTTTTTAAAATCCTTTAGTGTTTTTATCCCTTAAAATTCCTTAAAATCGCTATAAATCTCGTTAAATCCTTTTATAATTTCTGAAATCTTATGAAATCTCTTTAAATCTCTTAAAACTTCAACCAAATTTATAATCCCATAAAATCTCATAATTCTGATGGTAACTGATCTGTAAATATACGAATACATATACATATAATATATTAAAAATACAAGTATTAATACATTAAAAACTGATATGAAAAAACACATGAAAAGTTTACTATAAGTAATCTTTTTAATTTCTCGAATAATATTCACTAACCTTAGGTATATATCTTGAAATATTTTTTTGCTTCACTAATAATTTATTTTTCACATAAAAATAATTATTTTTATTACTTTAAATTATTTTCTATCTTTATATAACCTTTTCATTAGTAATCGTTTGGCCAACAAAAATAATCTGAAGATAGTTTTCAAATTCGATACATTCACACAAATTGGCGTAATTTCCAAAAGAAACCAATCAGGTTTTCGACAACAATGTGTTCGATATATTGGTAACATCTCTTCTTTAAGATAGGATTGTAAGAATTTTATTATCTGCGAGAAAAACTGATTTAGCTTAAAATCATAGTTAAACTGGCACTTTCGTGCCTATCAGTATTGAATCAATTCTGTAAGAAAGAGAATAAAAAGTCGTAAAAATCACTCCGCGTAGAATCAATCAGGTAATAGCCTCTTCTCTTCTGTTCTACTCGGAAGCGCCGAGTTCATCGAACTCGAGTTTCCAGGATATTCTCAACCTTTAGTCAGAACTTTCAACAAATCTTCATCAGTTGTCCTTAAATTCTTAAAATTGCCTTAACACACTTTCAGAATACGAGTGTAAGGCAAAATTTCAATCACAATATTGTAACAACATTAAAATATACCAGCGTTTGACAAGAATAAAATATTGGTCTCTAACTTTAATTCAATTGAAAATTCGGAATGTGATCTAAATTTCTCAAGTTACCATATTTGCCTCATTTCGAAATTCAATACTTCTATGTGCACCAGTTACGAAAGGCGAAGATGAAGTTAACGTTGTAAAAGGGGATATTGGCAGCTGGTAGAAAGGGGTACTGGCTAATTGGCAGGTGGGTGGTGTGAAAGCCAAGTCGTAGTCGGCAACGGGAAACGAGATCTAGTCAAATTCGCTTAAAAGTTAGTCGACGTGCGACAGCTGGGCCTGCGCGGCAAAGCCGCAGAGCTACTTTCCTATCTCGTGGTTTGAAAACTGCGTTATCAGGACCGGGATTCATTGGATAGGTTGGATACGCCCTTGCCAAAGGCCCCGAGTCGAACGACCAGGAACCAAAATGCTCTTGGCATCCAAAGCAATATAGTGTCGTTCGCTAACTTCCAGGTGACCTCCACTAACTAGCCTGGCCGCGGGTAACAGTTAACTATGTTACAACACTCTCAGAGAAGCAGACAAAGCCGTTTGGCGCGTTCAAGTTGACAATGGGGACCAAACTCCACAGCAGAAAGTCCCTGCTTATGTAATGAGCCACTGCGTAAGGCACTTGACTTGTCAATTACTCTATTGTACACGCAATTCGGGTTAATCCGTCCGTGGATGGTGAATTCCGAGGGACTTGGCTACCCTTTCCTAATGCGTTGGTGTTGCTGATTGTTGCCGAGTTCTAACGCGATTCTGATTATTATGTTAGAGAGCTTCTGCACCCTCCGTGCATCAGCTAATGGTCAAAGGTTAAGATTGGAGGGTCTGACACAAACAGACAAAATTCGAATTTTAGATTTGCATATCAATGTACAAATTTTTTACGGAATCTTACAAAGTTTCAAAATTTTAAAAGATGCTCTAACCAATCCCAAAGTAGTGATGCATGCCGAGCCGAGAAATGCTCGTTATCGTTCGATCGTGCTCGGTTATCGTTAAATTTGTCGAACCGATAAGTTCGAATTTTCAATTGTTTTTGCTAGTCTTATATCGCTTCAAATGTCGATCGAACAAATCGTCAAATACCACACTTTGACAACTATAAATTTTAATAAAATGTATGAAGAAAGTGACATGGATTTATCAATTAATAGAAATAAAAAGAACGATATAATGACAAAAGGGAGAAAAAATTCCAGAGGAGAATTTGGATCTTATAGCCAGGTTATCCTTTTAAATCAATTTCATTTTTTCTTAATTCATGGGTTAATTTCCTGTCAAGCAAAATACAATCCTCACTAAAGCTCTAAATATATTTTACTAGTGTATAATATTATATATAATTTGTTTCGTTCAGAAAGATATAATAAAGTAAAAAAAATGATTATATTAAATGCCAATATTTGATTAAAAAGTGTCATTTATTAACAAATATTTCTAGCGTATAAAAAATAAAAATAATTCGTATAATCCATTAAATCACTTATCCTTGAAGATACTCGGCGATTTCCACACGAGATTATGTTAATTTACTGCGATTAATATTGTTTCATTCATTAAATTATTATATTAATATTTTTTTAAAATTATTGTTCGGTTCGATCGATTTAACGAGATGCTCGTTTCTACGAGACGATCAGATCGATATTTGGTTCAAAATAAACGATCATCTTTCTCGTGCTCGTTAAAATCTCGATTGGCTCGATCGACATGCATCACTATCCCAAAGACTTCAAACTTGTTCTACCAATACCTTGGAAAATCTTTTAATATAGATTCCAAAATAATTAAATGTCTAAATAATAAGCTAAGGACAACTTTAATTATATCCACCAAGAAATTATATATAATATTCACCATTACTAAGATGCAAGCGACCATGTTCATCAGGATAAACATTTTCAGACCGATCACTTGCAGTCGAACTACTACTCAAAGCACTTCCATGACCCCGACGTGTTCTTCGGCTCAAAGTGCCTGCACCTGCAGAACTTGTTTTTTTCGTCGGTGCAACATAAACAGTTTCACCTGCAACATAAAAAATTTAATTAAAAATACTGTAATCCATGAAAATATTAATACCTAGAAAAATTAGAGACGGAAAAATGATTAACCTCAGGGTACCAAAATTCCCAATAATGAATTTGGACTGAAAGCATTCCTCATTTTATTAACATTCAATGGATAATTTCTCGGATTCTTATAATAAATATTCTCTCCGACATTTTCCATGTGTTCAATTAAATTTCATAAATATGAATTTCAAAGTAAATAACTCGGGCGCTAAAAGCCTCTTTGCAAAAGTGAAAAGAGAGGAATATTTTCTCTGTGGAGCACATAGCTAACGTCAGGAGACTAACATTTCTGCAATTTTTCACAATTTTTCCACGGGTTGTAGTTCATCTCAAAGGGCGACAAGGCTAAGTAACCACGCAACACAAATATCTGCCTCTAGGGCGACGAACTGACTCAAGCAAGAGTTTTGTTCAAAGAGGTTCGACTTCCTTCTAGAACGTGCATTTAAAAATGAAAATTTGAACGAACCGTTGCCACTCCGAGACCTGTCTGACGAAATACTGCCATTATAGTGATGGCGTCGAGAATTCGTGCTTTCGAGAGGAAACGGGGAAGCCTGGCGATGATTCGGTGTCAATGTCGGAGGAGGAGTCGGAAATGGAGTAGTCGGGTTGTCTGTTGTTGCTGCTCCCTCCGTGTCCGATCCGGTACGATAAGAGCGATCTCCACCTGAAAAAGAAAAATAGAAAAAACGAGAATAAAAATAAGTGCCTACGTTTCCGACAGGAGAGAAATTTTTAGTTTGAATAAATTGATAGAAATGTCAGAGTATGGTCGTATGTTGATGTTCCAGTTGGTGCTATCAGAGATTGAAAAATAATTTCGAAAATAAGCATCTCATTTTCCTGACACTATTCCAATATTCGAATGTCGGCTTGTCCCACGTATAAGACCATTTTGCAAAGAGAGGTAAAAACATTAATTATAAAGGAGAAGTTTACTCTCTCTTCCATCTGCGACAAGTTTTAGTTGACTTCGTAATACAAACACGGAAACGTTTCGATGGCTGCAAAGATTCGTGATCTCTAGTTACAAACTCGTGCGAGCCAGAATCTCGAAAGTAGGAAACTCACTTTATGCTTTTATCGATCTTGCGTCAACAATGCAAGGTCCGAAGTTAAAAGGTTTACTGAGAACTATCTGACCAATAAGTTTCTAATTGATTTTCCAAAATAGCTGATGCGCTTGTATCGGAGGATTCTCGAAATTCTCCGAACAAGCTCGAAGTACTTCAGATACTACACTATCTTCCGATTTTATAGTCTTCATAACGGTGCATTACTTTAAGAAGCGTATATGTACACTACGTTTCGAGCACTTCGATCCACATCGTTGCTCTGACCTGTATTTGCTTAATGCATTAAAGTTCAGGTCGTCCGTCAGGTTTTAACATCAGACGGTTTTATTACGCGACAAGAAGTCGTAAAATGGTGACCAGAGAATAAAAATTTCGTAATGGGAAATTAATCTTTTATAAAAAAGAATCACCGATTTTTAAACACGTAACTTATTCTTGACATAAAAAATGTGAAGGAGCAAACTGACAGAATTAAGACACCGTACTTCATTATATGAAGTATATTGTTTATTGACGCTTGCTCGATAATTCTTTATAGTTTGATGTATCGGCATCTCGCATAATATAATTTCACGGAAAAGTGGGAGGGGTTGCGATTCTAATTTTCTGTTAAATTTCCTTTATCCGTAGTCGAACAAAGGGGCCAGATCCTGGCTGGAAAAGGATAAAACGCAGAACCGCGGTAGGCAATAAGGGATTGAATCTTGTCGGTAATTAATGAGAAAAGTTTTGCAAATAGCCTTGAGCACACTTACTAAATGTCTGGGAATAAGAAAATGAATCCTATCGACAAGCAAAGTATCCACAGATTATTCTTTGTTGCTGTCATCTCTGACTTTTCAAAATACATTTACGCAGTCTGGTTTCCTTATTGAAAATTTTTCTCATAATTAGCTCATTTCTGTGTCCATGATGTAGTCAGCTTACATGGAAGGAAATGAAAATTACAGAAAACCAGCTCTAGTTCTTCTATATCCTAATTGTCTCCTCATTTACTAAATGGTACACAACCAACATGAAATCCCAATGTGAGATGTCATTTAAGTGTTTACATGCTACACGTGGCGAGTGATAAGCGAATCATTTTAAACGCCAGGATGACGTTTTAGAATCCATATATGAATTAGAAAATCCAATATATAGTGTATAAGTGGGATGGGAAGGAAAGTTGACCGTGCACGGTAAGAGAATATAAGGGAGGATGAGAAAGTCGTAGAAGGGGGATGAGGATGAGGTCGAGAGAAGATTCGTGGAGAGAAGAGGACATAACGCAATTACACCTGGGGTTGATGTTGAGCTTGCTCTCGCGTTCTTATACGCAAAGGGGGTGGTGAATCGCTGAGGGGGAAGGAGAAATGAAAAAGGCAAAAGGCAAAAGGAAAAGGTTATAGAAGCCGACCAACGGTTGGTGGCAAGATTGAATATGAAAGTTTAATGTGAGCAATATCAGCGGCACTACCTTGGCCCACGACCACTCACTCTCAGGCGTCTCTGTTATACATAAGTATTACCCACCTTGATGTGTATATGTCAGTAGTATCGTGAGCATCCTTATATCCTTAACCCGACTCGCGAAACAAGGAATGTTCTTGGAAAGACGTCGTCCTGATTCTGAAATGGCTGGAGGAATGGGATATTCGCCAATGCTAGCTTTCTTTGAGCAGGGATTACACTTACCTTCCAGACTGAAATCGTTCTATGGATTTTTGAAGATACACTCTCAGATTCAACTATGCTATACAATCTGGAAACATAGATTTAGAGGACGAGGCATCTATGAAATAAATTGATTTTGATTTTTGATGATAAAATATAAGGAATACTAGTTTCCCACCTTCACTAATACAATTATGCAATTGATTCCAAAATGGATTTCTACACAGCCCAGGTAGTGATAAATGATCTTTCTTTATGATTCAAGTCTCCTTTGGAACAAAGGAAAAAATTCATAAAGAGAAACATAATTTGTCCAACACCCGCGATGGAAATGCGACTTCGGAGGCTCATCTCGAGAGGGAGAAGTTGTCGATTTCTCAACTGATGACGTCACAGTGGTAGAAGTGAGTACTTTTCCCACTAGTGGGAAAAGTAAGTGAGAGAAGTGTGGTTCGCGTGGTTGAAGTGTTGTGGGCAGTCGATGCAGTAGATCCCTACAGTGGTGCCATCAGACGTTAACTAAAATATATATTGCAAAATTGTTTGTGTTTACAAATAAAAAATTTGTTGTAACTCAAGATTTTAACTCTTAAAAAGTAAGAGATTCATGATATATGTAATAAAAAATTTGTTTTAACAAGATTCGTTTTTTTTTTAATTCGGGGAAAAGTAAGTGAGACAATTGTGGTTCGCGTGGTTGAAGTTTAACCTCAAAACATTTGCTGATTGCCTCGACATTATTTAACTCAAAATTTGTTTTTTTTTAT
>CAJFCO010000125.1:314855-341816 GCA_904066015.1 Synergus gifuensis | reverse complement strand
AGATAACCACCAGAGTAAGCACCATGCCGTTTCTCACAAGTGCAAACATTTTCACCAATTAGTATATAAGGAATCTTCAAACCTCTTCTATCAGCGTAATTTACTTGCGATTTGCGATGCGTGTGTTTTATATTTGTGTGCGTAATATGTATATAAGTTAAGGTTGAAGTTAGTATAAGTGTTACCTCTGCGAATGTATGTTTTAATTTGTGCATTTGTGTGTTTATAATCTTATAATTGTGCAGTGTGAATTGACGGAGATTCACGACGGGTTACGAATTTATTCTTTCTCTTTTCGTGTTTTCGTCTATTTTTTTCGCATGACTCATAATTTTTAGTATAGTCTTTAGCAAATTTCAGAATCCTTTATATTACTTTCTGATATAAATACCCGATTTCCCTAAATCGTAAAAGGTTATATTAAATTGTAATATCGATTTTAACGTATTATGTAACAAAATTTCTTTCAGTGTAGCATTGACACCATGCCTACTTGAGAATGCCTATTGTGTCACTATAAACTCACTAGTGCGCTTCGGTGGACCATGTTGTGGTGGCACCTGCTGCAGGGATCAACACAGGGACAGACCCACAGAACTATATATTTGCACTTACGGTTATGTAGGCCTGTACTTCGCATAATGAAACACGGTATCTTGAGCTAAGTTGCAATCCTAACTTAATAGAGTATACTAATTCAGCAGTTTACCAGTGATAAGGAGTTTATGCCTCATAAAATATGTGTATCATACGCGCAATGCGTATATTACATGTATTATTCGTATAATTAAGAAAATAAAGTGCAGAAAATGACATAATGTCATCATAAAACTGTTGTTAGATGTTTGAAATGATGTTTGTTCCAACTTCTCTCTGAATTTTTAAATAGTGGTGTTACCTAGTACGTAATAAATTAGTAAATTTTATACAGTGCAATCAGCTTTGTAACGTTTCACTCTGAATTGGTGCGTTTACCCAACAAAACTTTATTTGTTAACAATACATCATCATCGGGAGTATGTGAAGTCGACCCATTTAGAGGACTATAAACGTCCAAGCTAAATGCGAATAATGTGAATAATGACGTTGATTTCCTGTCACACGAAATTACCAAAAGATTGATGGGCAACATGAGTCAATGTTAATGATGAATTATAACGTTCGGGAAAATTTTAAAGTGCTAACTCTCTACTGTCACTCGTTTATAATTAATTTAAGTGCTATTTATATCAGTCATTTGTAATCTTTAGCAAAAATTAAAATAATTTTATAATAAATATTTATAAGCAAACATTTTAAAATTATTTTTTATGTGATACTTCACCAATCATAGAAAAAGGAGTACGTGGTCAGTAAACAATAGTTCCGAAAGACACAAGGGAATACAGAAACTTCATTTCGAGTTTAGTGACATAATATATTATTTCTTTTGAAAGAGGTAGAATAGTCAACGAGGATAAAGTAAAATGTGGGTTTGTAGAGTTTCCAACTTAGCGTTTTGACGGCGTTTCTGTACATGTAATCTGAAATTTATTCAAAATTGTCCCCCAGTCCTATAAATTGTAAATTTTCATTCTCTCCTGATCTTCTCACAATGATAATAATCACATCTTGAATTTCTTTAAATGTATAATTTATGCAGGAAATTCTACCACTATTCATTTATCAACTATTTAATATCACTGCCTGTAAGTAGTTAAGATCAATTATAGTCAGACAAATTATAGTTTAGCGAAAATAATTGCTAGAATGAAGTTTGAATGTTGAATTTTAAATAGAAATACTACTAATATTGTTGAAAATAATTAAATGATTATAAAGATGGAAGCGATTTGCATATATGTTTTATAAATTCGGAGAGTAAACGTAATGCTTATTTTGAATTAGACGTCAGAAGCGTTTGAGCCCTTTTTCCATTACACTATTATGGGAGCAATATAGACTTGTCAACGTCAGTCTTATGCAGGTAAGAACATCTTTGCGCTCATTACGAATTTACTTTCGTGTCGACTCGTCTCGCGGAAATCTCCAGAATCCACCCTTAAGCAGGTACACTGATCCGATGCTCTTTGGAGAACGGTAGGTAGTCGAAAATACGGGCTGACATGAAAAGCCAAGGGAAGAGGGTGGACTTTCCCAATCTCCTAAACTCCCTCGAATCAGAAGCTTTGAGTGCGTTCCACGCTAACGTCACTTAGCGTGGAACTTGGCGACTCTTAACACTTACCAAGAGGTTACGGCAACCCATGCTAACTCTCTTAAAGTAGCTTACTTCAGATTTTTAGTCTTTAATAATAATAATATTATTAAAAAAATTGTGGAAATGATGTTACCAAAAAGAAGGCTACTATTTTTGGAAACAAATTCATCTAGAAGACTTTTTGTTACAGATTATTTCCACACCGAAATCCTCGTGAAAATCACAATTTTTTTTTTGTATGGCGACACACACTTTCCTGACAAATGGTCTCAATTTATAAAACTGTCAGAGGTCCAAATGGTCGCTAGATTATTAGAAAAATAAGTTTGATCGAATTAATGACGGGAAAGAGTGTTCGATTATAGAATAATGAAGTTTTTGTAGCCATTAACTAAAAACAAAAAAAAAACTAGCATTTGTAATTCGCAACGTCATAATTTACTATCTGCCATTAAACACGAACTATGTATTACGACAACGCATGTTCACCATTTCATCATTTAATCATCTCGACCAAATAATTTCCGTCCCCTCTGTAGATTTCACTTGTAATTCACTCCTAATGACGTATTTGGACACCGGTACGTTACTTCGACTAATTGTCCCATCACTATAGCAACAGTTACACTGACGACCTTGACAATTCTCCTGAATGTAGAAATTCGCATGAAACAGTACCCACAATCTAGCCCTACAGCAAAGGCCGTTGCCCCGAGTCTCTTTTGTAGAGGGCGACACTCTGAAAATGCCAGACCAACAGGAATGGAGATTGGGATGGAAATGGGAAGTGGGACTTGAGAGGGAAACGAAGGGACGGGAATTGGTGCGAGGGAGTGGTAATCGGTGCCCACTGAACTGGAACAAATGCAGACAGACACGAGGTAGAGTTCTCCTGTCATGAGTCGATTCATTTCTCCAGTCATATAACATAACCATATATTATGTATCGATATCAGTATATTATTAATCGAAACTCTTTCTACATTTACGAGCAATCATTTTCCTATTTTATGCTTCTACGAGACGCTTTAAAGGATCAAGGAAAATATTGAAAGTATAAGGAAGTATACTAAAGTACGAATACATACAGGAATAAATTTATACCATATTCTTTCATTAAAAGCTGTTCAAATTTTCAAACTCGTTTGGCTCACGCCTATGTCACACTCCCTCTCCATTGGCCACGCCCACAGTCACTACAAATGACCACGCCCACTAGAAACACCCACTACCCAAGTGCGAAATCACAAACGGCCCAACGTTGGCCCAATGACAATGCCCATGTCATATCCTTGTTTATTGAACACGTTCACAGTCACGATCAACAATTTAATTCCTACTTCTTTTTTCTTTTTTCTTGCTTCCTCATAAAGGAAGCTTTGTAGTGGTAACAAAAATCCACTTTCTAAAAAAAGATTTTTTTGAACATATTTTAAGTGGAATATATCTAATATGATGTGCTGAAAAATTGTCCGGATGTATGTATGTGTGTATGTCACGCTTTTAACGATCCTTCAATATCTTTAGAACGCGTATAGATAAATTGATGAAATTTGACATATTTATTCCACTATTTACCAAGTTGAATTTTTTTACAAGGGTTTACCAAAATATTTAATTTTACAAGTTTTGTACAAGTTTTACACTATAACTTCTCAAATATTCAAAATTTAAAGCTGATGAAAGGAAAATAAAGATTTCTTGTGTCGAGACGAATCGATTGACCTATATGATTAATACATGTCATTAAAAAATAAGGATGTTATGGTTAATTGTATTTTCAAAAATTAACTTTTCGACTATAACTTTTCAAATAATCAAAATTTTGACTTGACGTAAGGAAAATAAATGTTCCTTGCATCGAGTCGAAACGATTGGTCTATAATATTATTTTATTTCATTGAAAAATAAAAAAAGTTATGGTTCTATTTAATTTTCAAAAATTAGTTTTTCAACTATAACTTCTGTAATATTCAAACTTCGAAGCTGACGTAAGGAAAATAAAGGTTCCTTGCGTCGAGAAGAATCGATTGACCTATAAAATTAATGCATTTCATTGAAAAATAAGAAAGTTGTGCTTTATTGTAATTTTCGAAAATGGATTTTTCGAATATAACTTCTCAAATAATCAAAATTTAATGCTGATGTAAAGAAGACTTAATGCTTCCTCTATGAGGAAGTAAATAATATATGCTTACAGGACGCAAAGTGCTCATTGAATGAGTACAAAAGTTGATACAACTTGACAGCTAGTTTTTATTGTAGAAAGTTTAAAATGAAAACTCCAAGTGATCGGGAAAAGCTCAATCAACTAGGAACTTGTTTCGTCACACGCCAAAGCATGGTGGAGAGCAGAGAAACTAATTTAGAAATACCTACTGCTTTAGTTAGCACCTTCTGGGAAGGTTCAGTGCGAATGAAAGAAAGCGAAGGGTGTGAGTGAGCTTCTAAGCGTTTGATGGAATATGATGGACGAGCTCGAGAAACTCCCGTTATTGCTAAGGCCAGAAGGGAGTCGCAGAAAAAGGAGTCCGATTCCGAAGTAGCCAGTTCAAGGTTTCAAGAGGGTGGAAAAAAAGTGGGAAACGAAAAGTTTTCCAGTGCCTCTGATGTCCGTCGATATATCGACGTCTAAGGCGCTGTCACGAGTGATTATCGAATGTCTTGACAGTTCGTAAAATAAGAGGAATTGAAAATCGAATAGTTTTCCTCCCTCGCTTTTTTTCAAGTTATTTCTTGATCCACCTGCTGTCCTACCTCCTAGCCATCTCTATTAATAAAGGATGGATCACACAGGACAAACTCGTGGTTTTAATTTGTTACGACTCAAATGAACATTCGGTTTATACATTTTATGAATGCTTTTTTAAAAACTCACCGTTATACTGTTGGGCCAATAGGGAGGCGAGAACTTGGCCAGGACTGCGGGCACCTATACTTGCTGAGGAAGTGGGCCCAACGCCATGACGTGTGTTGTCTTCTTCGTCACTACTGGATTGCGCAGTTCCACCATATCCGCGCCTTTCTCGCCATTCCAGGGACCGTTGACGGCGCAGTCCACGGCCCCCATTCGAGTGCCCACGACCCAAGGTACCCTCACCGTCCATCACTGCAGCATCTGAAAAACAAAATTAAAGGGGGTCAATCATGTAACTGTACCATTTTCCCACTTTTTCATTATTCTTAAATTGTCGAAGTATAATACGTTTGAAGTTTTGAACAGCAACCTTTCTCGTTTATTTAAGAGTATTTATTTACCCTAGGTTTTTGTAAAAGACAAATTCATCGATCTCTGAGAGTACATTTAGTGACGGCTGGTTAATATTTATTATCACAACACAAATTGTAATACAATTTAATTTGTCTTTTTAGTAGGTCAACTACAATTTCGACAGTTAGCAGCTTCCCATTCACTGTCGAAGACTTCAAGTGTTTATACGGTCCCGCAGATAATTGAGAGCTCGAATGCCTCTTCTGATTCCCATGGTGACAACCTTGCTCTTTGAGTTGTTATACTAGTCGAGAGATGACTGATTGATGTTTGAATACGGACTCGAGTGGAGCCGCTGGCACTCATATGATTGTGAAGATTTATTTTTAATTCGTTCAGCTATGACAAGGAACTTTTGCAAAAGCCCGCTTCCTTATTTCCCTTCTTCAATTTCTCATTTCCACTTACAAATCAAAAAGCAATGGAACAAATCATTTCTTCAAAAGATTGCACTCGATTTGGAGAAACCAAAGGGAGAGGAATGTGATGAAAAAGAGAAGGAAAAACGAAAGTCAAACAAGACCTCCATTCAATTAAAGAAAATAAATTTCTTCAGTTTACTGTTCAAGTTCTCTGCAACCGAGGGGATTGGTTAGGGAATTTGCTGTGTAAATAGTGTACTATGATTTAATTGAATAGAAGTAAGGCACAATTGCGAGGTCATCAAGGAGAGAATGTGTGGATTCAGTATCAATTCAATAAAAGATTGTGGTCATTGCTTTTTTTATTTACTTCTCTACCTTATTTTAAAAATTGAGACACTTTCTTATCTTTTATCTTTGGCGTTGAGTAGAAGAGTAAACATTTAATCAAATTTTCAATATACTTCAATAGAATGTATCTCCCCTTAGATCAGAAATAGTATACTTTATTTTCAATTTACTTCCTTCCGCATGTGAAATAACCAAGAGGGAAGATCGACGCATCGAAAAATGACTGGCAACACGTAACGAGGAGATAAAAAGGAACGCCTAGTACAATTTGATATGGTGCGCAGGAGCGTAAGGTGCCTCTCACAGCAACCACTTTCCTCACTTGTTTCATTGCGGCTAACAGGTCGCATCCTCTGCACGAGGGTTCTTTGGGGTGTTTTGTTTTGTCAGCCCTTTACGTTCTTCTTTTCCTATAGGGTAAACGTACGATGAACATGAGAGGCCTATCGAACCGCACTTAAGTGTGGGGACAAAAGTACCATATATTGGCACGAAGAGCCAATGAGGACTCAATCATCGAGTTACAGCTGCTAATGGAGCCTTCAGCTGACTCAATTTTTCGCAGATATGTTAGATAATAAGAAATGTTCGTTTTTCGAAAATAGAAATCATTTGCGACTATAATTCTAATCACGTTTTTCAGTATTACTTGTGCACATCTTTTTAGGAATGATCGATCAACTCATGATGAAAGTTTTTCTACGATTGTTTCTTTACTTTTTTTTTTATTCGCGGTACGCTTTCCTAATACCAATAAACAAAGCAATGTCAAGTCACGCGCATCGCATTTAATCTTCTCGAAACCGAACTTGATACTTATAGGAAAACTTTCCCGTTTCATAGTTGGTATACCGCCGGTAGGAGGAGCGCAACTTTTGGGCAATAATATACACGTGCGACCAGCCTCGACGATAAGAGCAACTTTTTCCCTTCAACTTTCATTTTCGACTTCGCGCCAATAATGGCCCATCGGCACGATCCCCGATTCCATACATGTCGTCTGCTTTTTTTATATAATTACATTCCAAGAACCAACGGACACAATTTTATTACAACCTCTTATATTTTTGCCTTGATCGGTTATGAAATTTTCCATGACTATATTATATTGCTTTTTAATCCCATCTTAAAAAAGTGGTGTCACGAAATGTCTCGAAAATCTCGCATACATGGTTGTTGCAAACCTGATTGGCTTTTGAATGACTTGAAGTTGAAAAAAGAAAATAAACTAATAGCGCAAAAAAAATTCAGAAAAACCTTCGAAATACTTTAAAATTCGTTAAGATTTCTTAAAACTCCCCAAAACCTCTTGAAATCCTTCAAAAATTCATAAAAACGATTAACATCATAAATGTCTTTAAATCCAAGTTGAAACTCGTAAAAAGCTTCACAAATGCTTCAAATTCCATGAAATCCTTAAAAATTCTAAAAAATCTTTTAAAAATTAGAGAAATCAATAAAATTACCTGACAACTTTAAAATTCTTTAAACCCCATAAAATACTCTAAAACTCATAGAACTCTCTTGAAATCTTTTAAAATTTGTGAAAACTTGTTAAAATTCTTAAAAACTGTTAAAAATATTCTTTAAATTATACGATAACATTTAAAGTTCATTGTCGTCCTTTAAAATCTAATAAAATTATTAGAAATTTTATGAAATCGTTAAAATTCTATACAATAAAATCTTCTAAAAATCATAAAATCCCTTAAAATTGTTGGAAAACTCATAAAATTTCACAAAATTCTTTAAAATTACATAAAATATTTTGAAAATTATAAAAATCTCTTGACTTCTTTTAAAATTCCTGAATATTATATTATAACATTTATTGTAAAATTCCCTAAGGTTCCTTAAAATACTGTGAAACCCTCTGAAATCTCTTAAAATTCCTCGAAACTTCATAAGATTTATAATCCCTTCAATTCTCTTAAAATGTTGAGAAACCTTTTCAAATCACTTAAAATTTCATGAAAACCTTCGAAATTGCTTAAAATTCGTCAAGATTTCTTAAAACTGCCAAAAACCTCTTGAAATCCATTAAAAATCCACAAAAATCATTAAAATCACAAATCTCTTGAAATCTATGTCAAAATTAACAAAAATCTCTAAAAATTCATTAAAAAAAACTCTTGGAATTTCGTAAAATTTAGAATCTCTTAAAATCCTTAGATATCTTATCAAATTTCATGAAATCCTTAAAAATGCTACAATATCTTTTATAATAATTAGAACAATCTAATAAAATCCCTTAAAATTTTACCACAACCTTCGACATCCTTTTAAATTCTACAAATTCTTTTAAAAATCATACATGTATAGAAATTCTTTTGAAATCCCTCAATAAAATTATCTGAAAAAATTGAAAATCTTTTAAACCTCATAAAATATTTTAAAACTCATAAAAATCTCTTGAAGTCTTTTTAAATTCATGAAAACCTTTTAATATTCCCATCAGAAACTTCTTGAAATGCTTTAAATTTTACAATAACATTTAAAGTCTCTTCACGTCCTTTAAAATCCATTAAAATTATTAGAAATCTCGTTACATTCCATGAAATCCTGAAAATTCCATAAAATCTTTTAAAAATCAGAAAATCCCTTAGAATTATTAAAAAATCTCTTGACTTTTAAAAATCCAGGAAATTTCATTGTAATATTTAAAATTCCTTAAAGTCCCTTAAAATTCTTTGAAACCTTTTTAAATGTCTTAAAATTTCTCGAAACTTCACAACAGGATTTAAAATCCCTTAAAATCTCTTAAAACACTCAAAAACCTTTCCAACTTACTTAAAATTTCACGAAAATCTTCGAAATCGTTGAAAATTCGTTGGAATCTCTTAAAGTTCTCAGAAACCTCTTAATATTCCTCAAAATTGCAAAAAAATTTAAAATCCCTTAAAATTCCTTAGCTTTAAAAATTCTCTTGAAATTTCATGAATTCCGTTAAAATTTCGCGAAATATCCTGAAATACCTTAAAATTCTACGAAATCTTTTTAAAATCCTAAAAATCTTTAGAACTTTGTAAAAATCACTTTTGAAAATGGTCAAAATTCATGAATATTCCTAGAAATCTCTTGAAATACCTCTCCAAAAAAAGTGATGTAACGAAATGTCCCTAAAATCTCGGTTAAATTGTTGTTTCAAACCTACTCTCTATTTTGTGTCTATACTTTCGAAACCATTTTAATACAAGTCGAAGATTTTTTTCTTATTAGATCTCTATGATATTTTTGGTGAAGATTTTCCAATATTGTATGAACATTGTAGCAGTGAAGCACTGATTAAAAGTGTGATTCAATAACTTATGTTATACGATGCAATTTCGAAGATGAGATGTAATAAAATAGATTAAAGTGAAGCTAAGATGCCTGTCAATGGCGACGAAGCTTTAAACAGTTTTTTATGACGTCTCGTCAGTTTGCCTTGGATAATAAGAGTGTAAGAGCAGTAACGGGTGACATACGAGGCAATCGACGAGTATGTGTCAGCTTTCATATCTTGGTACGTTTAATGTTATATACAGGCTATCATATGTATTATCAGCCCTTAATGTCAAGTCTCGTGAGTTATAGCAATAAGAAGTCTCCATGACCGACTGGATAGTCGGCTTTATGTTTATAACCGCCTGTAAAAACGTTCTATTAAAACGACGGATGTCACGCAAAATGGTAGACGATGCTATGACGTACAATATGATGGAATTCTAACGCCAAAGTATTCTACAAGTAACGTGAATGTTACTTCCGCGTTTTCGATGTAAAAGAAGCTTTATACTTTTATTTATAGTTGAGCAAAATATTTTCTGATGAAGAGAAAGTGATCTCTTTTCTTTGAGTGAGACCTGCAAGCGAATTTCGCAATAGAGTGACAGAAACTTTGCCTTTGTTAGCTTCTCAATCTATACTTATTTTCAACTATATAATCGCTCATTGTCTAGGTGAACGTGGAAATTCACTTTGTATCCAATTAAATGGCTCCCTTCCTGTATCTTGTCCTCCCGTTCCTCCTGTCTGTTGTGTACGAGCCGGAGGCAAAAGCAATATCCTATCGGGACGACACCATCGACCGACACTCCTGCAGAGAGCAAGGATAACGAGACAACGGATAACCCTGGGAATAATTTTCCATGACTTATCTCCAAGTTTCTCCAACGTTTGGCGCTCAAATCAAGATCCTAGGAATCAAGTTATTAAATTAGTGGTGTGATCTTATTTTCGATTAACTGTACTGAAAAAAAATTTACGTTGGTTCAAGTAAACACATGTACTTGGTCGATTCTACTTGAGACAAATTAATATTTCTTTACCATAAGAAAACGAATTTCTAGAATCAAGAAAATAATGGTATCAGTAAAATTACTCGGAACAATTAAATATATATTAGAAACAAATAAATATGTAATTATTTCCATTTAATTATTTACTTGTATGTAATACATATAATTTATTAGATCAAATAAATATTTTCTTAAGATGAGTAAATGAAAGTATGAATTTCTCCTTCTTGAATTAAGTATATTGTTTTACTTGATACAATATAAAAATTCTTGGTTCAAGAATATCACAATCATCATTTATCATTTAGGTAATTCTTTATTCACATTAAAATCATAAATTCTTGGAATAAGAAAATTATATATTCAATCTGATCATATATTTACTAAATTTAAGAAAATATGTACTAGTTCCAAGCATTCCGTACCAAGTACTTATTTTCTTGGATCAATCTCATATGGTATGGTCCGTATGTAAGATGACCATATTCTTGATCCAAGATTTTTTTTTTCAGTGTGATTTTCGATTGAAGACAAATGATAAACTATAACGTTGGAATGATTCTTTGGATGAACTAATTTTCAATAATTTTAATAAATTGATTTTAATAAAGTTAGATTAACCAAAAGTTGATTTTCATATTTAGAAAATTGCTTTATACAGCTTTGGAACGTGGAGATTGAAATAAAACCGATTTCTCTTGCGGAAGGGATGATCGATGAGGGCAAACAAAGTCTCTTTTAGGCGAAAATTCTCTTTGGGTAAAAACCAACGAATTGATGACCAGATTTGATACGTAATGATGTATGCAGGGTGGGCCAGAGTCTCGTGAGGGACGCGTGTCGGGCGGAGGTGATATAGTGTGTAGTGGCAAAGCAGAGTTTGCTGAGGGGGACTTATTACGTCCCAGGAATTACCATATAAATTATCGTGTGATGAACCAACGCCGCGCGAAATCTCACCCGGCCTTTGTTGAGGTTTCGGTCACAGTTAATAGGCCGAACCCGAGGATTCTCATCTGGAGGACGGAAGTTATCGGTAGCACCTGCACCGATATCCAATCTACGAGCCACAAACAGGCTTCAAAATTCGAAATTCGAAATCCTCTACCGAGGCAATTTACTGCCAGATATATGAAGTTCATTTTTCGCGTGATGGGAAGTAATAAAAATTAAAGTTAATCCAGAAATTGGTTAAAGTCAAGCTTCATCAGCCACAAGATGAAAAAGTGAAGATATTTTAAAACGAAAATCTTTCAGAAGCAGTTTAAAGAATTCTGGATTTTTATATTAATATCCTGGGAAGAGATATGCTAATTAGTTCAATCAAGTAGAAACGCCAGCTGCCTTCATCTCATTTTCTTTTCCAACCTGGTTTTTTTAGAGCCTTTTAAAGTAGCTAAAGCCAAGAAACGTTTTAACGATCACGAAGGGTTTTTATCAAGGGTAATGTTTTGACCGTCGAATGGCTGTCTCTTGACGGGTGGAACTCGGTAAGCTCTCGATGAATATGCAGAAGTCTTTTGGAAGCATATCTGGCTACAGAAGCCTGCAGGATATCTATGTTTCATGCATTCAGATGCCCTTCTTACATGCCAGCTAGACTTCCTGAAAATGGGAGTCGAACGACATCCTCGTTTCACGTTAGCTTCGTTAGATGCCGTTTATAAACCCGGTTGGCATTTCTTGGGAAATCCCTGCCACGACGTGCTGTGCAAGCCCTAGTCGACGATTCGTGACAATGACTAATCCCTCCAAATCGTCCGAGGAAATGGCCTTTAGGTCGTTGAATCGCCATGAGCGCTCCAGTTTTCAGATCTTCGAGAAGAATAAAACTGGCGGCATGAAAGGCGAAGTGCGCGAGATAGAGGTAGTTGGGACATCTTAATGAAATTTATTGTTTGTATTATCTTTGTGAATGAATAATGAATCTAAATTTTTCATTAACTCCTTTTTGTCGCTTTTATGGACTCATTCAATGATTGCTAAAGATTATATTATGAGGTTATTCAATAACAGATTTGTAAGCAAATATAGCAAGCACTTAAACGTCTAAAATTTTATGATTATGAAGTGATAAGTAAATTGCCGGTGGGGTAAGGTTAATTCGACAAAAAAAGGCCTATTTTCAAGAATTTTTTTTATACGATACAGATAATACTGGTTTATTTCGGTAATATGAGCTCAAACGCTCATAACTTCGGTAATTTAGCTCCAATCGACTTGAAATTTTAGTACAACATTCTTGACATGTTGTACATTCATTTAAAAAATGAAAGAAATGCAAAAAAAAAGTTTAACCCCCCGCCCCCTTAAAGTATTTTCAGCTCATTTAATTATGATCTAAATTACGATGGATTTAACGGGATTTGTTTTTTTTTCTTAATTTATGATCTTCAAATGAATGGGATTTTCTATTTTTAAACTAATTTTCTTACAAGAGGAAACATTGATTAAATAATAATAATAATAATAATAATAATAATAATAATAATAATAATAATGCTCTCAGCATTTGAATGTTCTCGAATTTGAGAAATTTTTTGAGAATTTATAATCACGTTTGACACTGATAGGAATTGGAAGCTAAATTAGAGGTAGGTATATAATTGAAACTTATCATATTTGCTGCGAAGGTAGAGCTGCGGGTTAATGAGATACAGTCCCTGACAGCAACATACGGGAATATATTAAGGACAACCCTAATGCTGACAAGTATGCGCTTCACAGGGGTCTACTGTCTATAGTAGTATCGCTCTATCGTGCGACCAAGTAATCTACGAGGCAGTTTCATCTTCATTTGCCAAATGGTCGGTAAATCCGAGACTCGCGTCAACGGCTGCGGGAAAGGCGCTTTAACCCCAGAGCACGAATCGCGGAACTAGTATACCGTTACGATGGGACTTAACTGCGATGTAAACCCACTTTGGGCCGACAGTATAGGCACTTTAACGGTCCCTCTGTTCCAAATTACCCGGCCATCGTCGTCACCACGATATCTTCTTGGAATCTGTATTTGAAGACAATAGATCCATTTCTAGAGGTTTGATTAGTCGCAATAACATTATTGGATCCTTCAAGGATCTCTTGAGCATCTGGACGAATTAGGAGATTAGTCTCCCTCGGAAAAAAGGGAACCAATTTATCAACTTGAGGACTAAGTAACTAAGTTTCTGAAAAAAGGTCATATTGAAATAAGTGTTTATTGACCGGGTTTGGAAAATGGTAATAAAGTAATACTCTCCTATATTCATTTCGGTTTGATTGATAAAATTGTTTGAAAGAATTGAGTGGATCTCGATTAAAATATTAATTCCATATTCTTTGAATAAAATCCCCGTAAATTACGACTGGTGGAAACATTGTGATAGTAATTCCACCAGTAGATTGGGTAATTTAATGTATTCGGTTCGTAAATTATAATTGAATTTTTGTAATTACGTGCCGAACCGTGTAGTATCTCGATTCTCGACACCCGTCAACGCCTCGTCACTGATGCCGACGCTCGTTAATATGATAATTCACTTCCAAAAGTGTAGCGCTAATGCATGACGCCGATAAATACTTTAACAAATATTCCGTTTGACCGGAGCGCAATTGTTGCGAGAATAATTTTAAATTATTCAGAGCGAAGGGTTCCTCTCAATTTTTTACAGATATTTTTCAAATCCTGGCAAATTATCAAAATCATTTTTAGAATTCCACTGGCAATATGTGTATATGTATATATGCAGATTCCAAATGAGTTATATTAAAACTACTTTCAGAGTAAATTCTAAATGTAGATCTCCGAAATATTGGTTTTAGACTTAAGTGCTAACAGCGAAGTGTACTTTTGTGCAAACGCAAGGAATTACCTAACAACGAGGGAAATAATAGCGACATTATATAATATAATTTAAGTAACGTTTTAAGCAACCAGAACACATTTTGACACTAAGCCTCTTACGTCTATAGAAGATGAAGTAAATTCTATGTTCTTTCCCCTGCACTGAGAAAACTGTTTGGTTCGGACAACAAAACTTTTTGTTGCTATAGAAGCAACAAAAATTGTTTGGTTGTGCCAACCAAATCTTGGTTCTTTCAACAAACCTTTTGTTGAACCAAGAAAATTCATTTAAACCAATTTTGGTTGAATTAACAAAACTTTGGTTGGCTCAAAACAAATTTGGTTAGTACAATCAAATAATTCTTGTTGCTTCTGTAGCAACAAAAAGTTGTTTTGTTCGAACCAAACAATCTTAAAGACACTCAAACTTGACAAAATCGTTTCAAAAGTTTCGCAAACAAAAGCTGCTTAGAAAGTTTAAAACTTTCCATTATAATTGTTTTTTTGTTGCTTGTTATCAGCCTCTCCTAAAAGACTTGCATAAACACTTTTGAAAAGTCTTTTAATCGAAGATACTCACAGTGACGAGTCAGAGCAGTTGTCAAAAGCTGCTGATCAATGTCCCCAAAGTCAGAGGCACTGAAACAAAAAGGAAAAATGGAATAAATATCTAAAATAGAGGATTACTTCATAAGAAAAAATTTTTTCTTAATGTGGGGTGAAAACCGAGATGAATATGGTATCTAGAAATGATACGTATATCGAAGTAATGAAACATTTAAGTATCCGCTTTGGATATATACGGGTGCCCGGTGCGGATTGCGGATACCCTGTGCATGTTTGATGCCGGAAGTACTTCAGCCAGGGGTACCATCCTCCCTCCGACTGGCTGCCTATAATCCTACATCCCCTACAACCCCTGTCTCTTCTAACTCCCCACACCATCCCTCGCGCCGACACTCGCGCGTTGCGGTTTCCGCAACCTCCGTAGGGTCATTAGCCAACCATTCATTATGCAACTGCGAGGCTGTATTACGTCAATATCGGAGGTGGTGCGGATTCGGGTGCTCAGGCGGGGTCAGAGGCAGATTGTTGGTCCAATCGATAACAATGCACCATGTTTACAGACCGGATAATCAACAGACTCAGGATTCTACTCCTCCTACCTTATGGCATCAAAGATTAAGCAAACGGGAATTAGACTTCGAACCGTAAACAGATACAAGATTCCTTCCAGCGTATTATTAGCATGTGTTGATGAAATTCGCTTGATGTCCTACATCTGCAGACTTTACTGATGTTGTTTTTTTATTCAGAACCTGAAATTTACGAGCAAAATGGTTGCACAATTTTTGATAAGTCAACTGAGAGGTCTTATGCACGAAGAGACTTTCCTTTTCAATAAATGATTTAAAAAAATGTTTGAAAAGAATTCCAGAATAACAAAATACGGAAAAAAGTGTCTTCATTACAAAAATTGACTCGCCGTTAGAAATAATCGGATGGAGGAAAAATAAAGTAAACTTTTGCGATCGATTTTATTTAAAAATATTGTCTTTTAATCATACCACCTTGATACTATACCATCACGTTTGGTATTAAAGATACAAGACAGAGCTTATCGAAGGCACATTGCATTAGCCTCGGCAGTGAGATACCTGAACTTGTCGTTCAGATACCTGAACTATTTATTCCCTATTTTTTTCCTGACAGAATTAAGTGTGAAATTTAATGAAGTTTTTGTCTTGCACCTGCAGTCTTTTGTGTGTACTTTTCGCGGAGCAGCAGAAATACCACCAAATGACCTCTTTTTTCTCATTCCTTTCTTCCTTTTCTCTCTTTCGACTCCCTCTCGTTCCGCCAGTTTCTTTTTCGTACACCAAGAGAACTTCAAGGCATGTAGATGTAGGAACACCAAGAATGGTAAAACATATATGATGCATGAACGCGCGAACAGAATCCGCGAGGTCGACTTTACAGAGAGGCGATCGAAAAAGTGAGGAAGAGAAAGAGAGAAGATTGTTTAGAAAAGAGAGAAGGAGAGAGCTAGAGAGGGAACAGGAAGTGGAGGTTACCGCCGTCAAGAAACTTTTGTTTAAAATTGGAATTCCTTTGCGGCTCGTTGGGACAAGGAATGCAGATGGAGCATAGGCGACAAAGACTACCAGCACTTGAAACGAGGAGCACGAGGGGGGAAACGAGGCAAAGTACGATATTGTTTCGTCATAAAGGGAGACCGCTTACCTACGGATAAGAAAACTTTTAAGGAAAGCCTCTTAAACGTTTACTTTGACTTTGTATGTGCGCCGAGAAGATTATAGCAAATCGTCCGCGTACTCCATGAACGCATACGGATTTACAAAGTAGTAACTTCTCCTTTTGTTACTCCACTGAAAGAAATTTAATATCAATACTTGCTATTTCAATATTCATAATTGATCAAGACGATTACGATTTAGGGAAATCGTGTAAATATACAAATTATTGTTAGCATACTTACGAAACTTTAAAATTCTTGAAAACAAGAATTGGTATATTCAATAGCAAAGATTGATATTTTATGTATTACGAACGTAGAATAATAAAATTTGATAATGATATTATCCAATAATATAAAAGCATTTACAGAAATTACCAGCTTGAGTTACATATGTTAATAGAAATATTCTACAAATTAATATAGACGCTAACAAAAATTGTAAGCTTCAGTTGAGGAAATTGTAAGTCACGATATTAAAAAAACCGAATAGCTCCGATAATCTCCAGAGGTCAGCCGAATTCGCCGACCGTAGCGCTCGCGATGTGAATCGAAGTTTCGGAGAACTTTTTGTTTCTTGATAACCACCAGAGTAAGCACCATGCCGTTTCTCACAAGTGGAAACATTTTCACCAATTAGTATATAAGGAATCTTCAAACCTCTTCTGTCAGCGTAGTTTACTTGCGATTTGCGATGCGTGTGTTTTATATTTATGTGTGCGTAATATATATATATATATATATATATATATATATATATAAATTAAGGTTGAAGTTAGTATAAGTTACTTCTGCGAATGTATGTTATAATGTGTGCATTTATGTGTGTTATAATCTTATAATTGTGCAATGTGAATTGACGGAGATTCACGACGGGTTACGAATTTATTCTTTCTCTTTTCGTGTTTTCGTCTATTCTTTTCGCATGACTTATAATTTTTAGTATAGTCTTTAGCAAATTTCAGAATCCTTTATATTACTTTCTGATATAAATACCCGATTTCCCTAAATCGTAAAAGATTATACTAAATTGTAATATCGATTTTAACGTATTATGTTACAAAACTTCTTTCAGTGTCTCAGTAATAAAAGCGTTTGATGCCAAAAACAAAGATTCCAACCCTGAAAAAAATTGTATCTCATTTATAGTACTTGAAGCTGCATTTATCTTGCAAAGTATATAGTACACTGCATTTATAGTCCTTTATTTTGAACTTTGAAAACATATCGACTTAACACTGTTGACAGTTTTATAAAATACAAAAAATTTCAAAGCTTTTATATTTGGAAGAGATAAGGGTTGACCTTTGGGGCCGACCCCAGCCGAGACAGCGGCACTCGTGTCTCGCGATGAAAAAAAGAAAAAAGCTAAAAAAAACATAGAATGGAGCTTCATCGCTGAAAATGCGAATATAAGGACTACGATAAACAAACGTTAATCCACAAATCCTCTGGCAAACGGCGAAAAGCACGCTCAACATAGAAGACCAGCCAGGACTCGAGACGAACCGGGTCGGGTGCGTCTGTTGCAATATCGATAAAACATTGATCCTCCATTCGTGCCTGAAGCCTGCTATCTAGGATTCAAGTAGCGTTAGACGAATCGACGAAGCCTGGGTAGGTGCACTATACATGTACGAGCAATACTCGCGGTCGATACTGGATTAATTTTATTTCCACTGCTTTTGTTTCCTTTCGCTTCGAGAACCCGAGACGTGCTGCATCTACTTTCATTGTATCTCAGGAAAAGTAGTTCTCCACTCGAGGTTCCGAGCATAAATTATAATCTTGTTTCCCTTCTACATTAAACTAGATTTCTTGGTCTTGCTCTGACGAGAGATAAGACATTTCTTATTTTATTGACTTCAACTTCGTGGACGAGATAATTCTTTTACCTGATGACAACTTAGTTTTGCAAGAACTAGATTTATTGACAGAACCTACGGAAGATTTTATTTGACTTTATTTTATTTCGATAAAAGTGTTGAGATTATACGAGGAAAAGATGAAAATTCATAAAGTGATGAAAAGAACAATCTACTTTATTATTTTAGAATTCTAGTTCCTATATGTAGTTTATAACGTAATTATGGCGAGGGTAAACGAAGAAAGAAAGTTGCGGGTCGGCTTGTCGTCCTTTCTAGCTGACCGACAACGAGGACAGCACTTGCTTAATTAATTTGCAGGTGCCTCACGTCCCCTTAGACCGTAGTGCACTGTGTGCTATGCGAGCACTGCTGCTAAACGCATTAGCCCGCAATTATCGAAATTACACCCTGGAGTCGGGGAGCCGAGTCTTCCAACGCGGTCGTCTCCTAAGGTATAATATATACCTAGATATCCACCTACCTATATGATCACTGTGACCCACCATCACGGATACTTGGGTAAGTGCCTATCTCGCTAATTATTTGCATGTAACCTCCGACCTGGAACTAGAAAAGTTAACGGTGCAAAGGTACAGAGTACTCGCGTGCAGTTCCTTCTCTAACAAATTGATTTGCGAGTGCTCTACCGCCGACGATGCCACAATTTCAGTCCTGATCTTTCCTTATTCATGCCCTT
The DNA here is from genome assembly GCA_904066015.1 of Synergus gifuensis. Classification (NCBI taxonomy): domain Eukaryota; kingdom Metazoa; phylum Arthropoda; class Insecta; order Hymenoptera; family Cynipidae; genus Synergus; species Synergus gifuensis. The sequence continues at coordinate 322,704 of CAJFCO010000125.1, read as the reverse complement.
TGCAGCTCCTAAACGTCAAGTCTTGTTCTTCTTTTCGCGAGCCTGATTTAATTTTAAGCAGCAAATTTAGAACACTCGTTGGTTGGTGAAAGAACTCTATCTTACAGGCATGTAATGTTTGCTACATGTAAGGCTCATTACAAATAAAAGGTCATTTTCATGTCCCCCTGCCAAAAAACATATTTTTAGTATTTTTTTTTTTGCAACTTTTGTGATTATTATATTAAAATGAAGTATTATCTACTAATATTCAAACTTATGAATGCTAAAAATCAATTTAGAACTGAATGGCGGACCCAAAAGCAGGCAAAATGTCCACTACTGTCAGCCTCGGATCCAGAGGGAGGGACAAATCGGGGCGCCTGCCCCGGGCGGCAATTTCAGGGGGCACAAAATTCATATGTCTTAAAAAAGTCAGTTTTTTGAAGTCATTACATAATCTCAAATTCTGGAGGGAAAGGGCGCGAATGTCAATTTTTTGCCCCGGTTCGATCAAATCCTAGATCGGCAAGTTGCTCAGGAAAATCGAAAAGTTATTAAAATAATTTAAGTCTTTTATAAAAATAAAAAATTATAAATTTAAACTCATTACGTACTATGATATTTTATTAAGAATAAATAACTTTTATTGTATATAAAAATTATGCATTATTACATTATTATTATTACATTATTAAAATATTCTTTTCAAACAAAAATGAGAAGAAAAATTCATTTTTCCTGCCTTTTGGTTGATGTTTTGGACTAAATTGGAAATAAAACTTGATTTTGCACATATATTTATACTTATTTGATATCTGTTACTAAAAAATGACAAAATTTACAATATTTTTAATAAAATAAGGTATTTTTATGTCGAGGCAGAAAATTTTCAGAGTTTTTTAATTTCTGCCACAAAACGGTTCATCTTTAAAAATAATTGCCTCCAACTGCGTGACCACTATGATTTTCGTACATTTGACATCTCAGACAATAGAAAAAAATTCGTTTCGAACCCAAAATCGATTATTGCTATCTCAACATTCATTGTAGCCAAAAATGACCTTTTATTTGTAATAAGCTGGCTACAGCATTTTGAGCAGTGTATGTACATTTTGATGAAAAATACGCCATGATTCATGAAGTTGAGACAAGCAGGGGTTAAGTAGGATTTCTCTAAGAGTGGGATCCCAACTTGGAACGAAAGTATGTAATGAATGTGAGTATAAGAAATATGGGATTCTGATATATAAGATTATAAGCGATCGATTTCTCATTGGTCGTGAAAAGATCTCCTTAATCGTATTTAGCGAAAGAGCCTAGCAATCCCATCCCGTGAATTTCAATGAGATGCAAATCCCTGACGTTTAAGATCCATCCACGTTACCCACCGCGAAAGTTTTATTCTGAATTATTATGGATAAATTATAGCATCTACTTTTATCCGCTTTTATCCAATTTCTCGCTCGTTCGTGCAAAACGATGTCAAATAACGCGCACTGAGCAGTGTGTTCAGAATAATAACGAAACGAAGTCAACAAAATCACATAATACGAGTCTAAAACGAAGAGTTGACTAACATGCAAATATACTTTCAGCTCCTGTTGATCCCACATAATTTATGTGATGTTTGTGATTGATAAACATTTTTGCTCAAGAATAATTTTTTTAAAAGGCAAGAGAGAGATTCGTTGCTATGGACACTCAGAAAAAAGTTTGTTTAAATTAAACAAAAAAATTTGTTTGAAGTCAGATAATTTTTTTTCTTTTTTTTTGGAAAAAAATTATTCATTCTTTTTTTTTCAACTATCAAACAAGAAACTTATTTAATTTAAACAAAAAATTTATTTAAATGAAACAAAATTTTATTCAATTGAAATAAATAAAAACAAATAAGAAATTTATTTGGATCAAACAAACATATGCTTGACCCCATATCAAAGTGATAATTTGTTTGATTCAAATAAATTTTGTTTGATTTAAACAAACTTTTTTCTGAGTGCGAGTTTAGCTTCTTTTTTTTCTTCTGCATCGAGATTGAGTTAACAGAATTAAATATACGAGGAGAAAAGAGGAGAAGCAAGTCGAGTAATTTTTGCAATTATTCCTAACAGCTTCGTCTCACCAAGAACGTCCTTCCAGACTTTTACCCTGATGAGTTACCAAGGAAGGGCGTGGCTGATTCCGTCAAGGAAATTTCGTGACGAGTCTCGTCGGAGTGGTGATAAAGAAAAGTAGGCCGCACGAAGTTACTTCGACTTGGAACGGTACTTCGGATCGTTCTCGTAAAGACTTCACGATTGAACAATATAATTGAATCGCTTTTTTCGAAGAGCCAAGATAATACATACTTGTTAGGAAAGACTTTGGAAACTATATTGAGAAAATTCAGAAGCAGAAAACTTTTATAACAGTCACTTACATTACGGCGAGACGTGCCGTTGAAAGAAATACTTTATTTTCCGTTCATGGAGAATGCGTATTCCACATCTTAGATTTTACAATAAACCCTAGACGTGCAAAAATGCGAGCACGTAAAATTTTCCTCTTGCAAAATATTCTCCACTGAAGACATTGTTTAGCATTTTCAATATAAATTTAAACAAGCTTTGAACTCTTCTAAAAATATCAAAAAGACCAGAAAAAAATGAAACTGGAAGTTTCTCGTAATTAACATTGGATAATTAAAATAAATATTATTCAAAATACAATTTTGCAGGAGCTTTGAATATTTTTCCACACATAAAATTTATAAAACGTTTATTACAACGGAAGCTACATGAGTCGACATATACAATATTACCTTTTTCCCCTTTTACGCGCACAGCCCTTTGGGCTTTTTCGTAAAGCGGGGCAACCTTTGTGCGCGTATAAAATAGCGGCAGCCCATTTGACCATAATTTAATGAACAATTTCGTGAAGCCAAATCAAGATAAATGTATGAATGTATCTAATTTTGGTCGTACAGGGTCGACGCGACGGAGGGATTCCATCATCATCGCCTATTGCAAGTGATGTAGGGGATATAGAATGCCAAATATGATTATGGCAAACACGTTATAATGCATGGCATGCCTCGTAACGGAATTCATTCTCCTTTTCAGGTGGGTGGGGAAGCGAGGCATTTCTCTCTCCGTATCGGACAATCGTCGCTCCTCATTTGGTGGTGACAACATTTGAGCCAATGTTATACATATTATTGCAATATGGGCCGATACTGTTAACTGGGAAAGTTAGAATTGATTTAAAACTTAACGAGCTTCCCTCGTTTGCCCACTGTGTACTCTAACATAAAGTTCATTTACACCCAGAAAAAAGTTCTTATTAAATTAAAGAAAACATTTTTTTGACTACGTTTTTTTGATTTAACACACAAATATTTTTATATTAAAAGAAAATTTCTTTGATTTTAATAAATGACATCAAGTAGTTGCTTTCACTTAAAGAAACTATTTGTTTAAATGATTTATTTGATTTAAAACAAAATTCTTTTGATTTAAGAAAGTTAATAGTTTAAATGAAAGAAATAATTTCTTTAGAGTCAGTAATTTGAAATAAACAAATTATTTTTTTGAATCAAAGAAAGATTTTCTTATAATCCACATCATTAATGCAGAATAAAGTGTATATAAAGAAATATAAAGGTCAAATCAAAAATTATATTTCTTTAATTTAAAGAAACTTTTCATTTGAAGCAATCAAATATTTCTTTAATTTAAAGAAATATTTGCTTTGAAGCAACGAAATATTTCTTTAATTGAAAGAAATTTTCCGTTAAAATTAAAGAAATATTTCTTTAAATCAAATAAAAAAATTTAACAAAAAAATTTCTTTAAATCAAACAAATGTTTCTTTGACCGTATATCAATACTAGAATTTCTTTGATTCAAAGAAAGTTTCTTTGATTTAAAGAAACTTTTTTCTGGGTGTACTCAAAATAATATTCAGAACAGACGAGAGACTCGAAAATGGTATCGCATCATAAAACTCAAATTATAAAAAAAAATTCTCGTGACTTAATTGTTAATTTCATCATAAATCTTATACGGTGAAAATACCTGGTTTACGAGATAAGCTAATAAAAATTGAATAAAGACATAATTTCGTTTCTTTATACTTTGAATTCCGCACAATATTGTGCAATATTATAGGTTTCTATGAAAAATGTATTACTTTATATGGAATTTGTTATTTATTTTTCGTAGGTCTGAAATATTTATTGTCTCTTTATGGTTGTAATTATTTATTAATAAAAGTAGCAAGAAGAATGTTGATGAAGTAAGTAGTTAAGTACATAAAATCAAGGAGTAGCAGTAGTAGCTGACAGCACCACAACTCATCCTAATTACATCTACCCTCCTACCCTTCTTTCCGGATTCAAAAGCTTTCCCTCCAAGAGGGTACACTAGCACTTAATTACTATTGCCACCGGACTTACCGGTTAGAGTTTGGCACATTGAGACGTTTAACTGTATTATTTCCGCTGCGAGACAATGTATACTTGCTTAACTTGATTTATTACAACACTCGGAAATTTTAAGAATAAATTGAACTGACGTCATACTGTGTGCGCACCTTGTTTTTTTTCCTTCTATGAGCATCGATTTAGATTCTTCATTTAAAAATCTGTTAACCAGATTTTCGACAAAAAATTAAAAAAAAAAATCATGTACAATTTGGGCACTTTTAGTGAAATTGTTCGTGCCAAGGAAGGAGTTACTAATTTATCTATTAAATTGATAATTAGTTAGAAATCACTTATTACTACTTCATTAAAGTTTTTCATAATTAATAAGGTGTAACAACAGGAGTTTTATGCAAGAGTTTGTATAAAGTTTTCAATCTTATTAAGGTTCTTAACATCCTCAAGATTGGTCTGCGAAAACCTTAATTCATTTGTATTTTCGAAACACCTGCTCTACCCTAGATCAGAAAGTATCGAATGCGATGATCGATGGAAAATTATCACAAACTTGTTTCACTACCAGAGCAGATTATCACTTTATCCTTCAAAAAGTTGAATAATCATAGGAAAAGTGTATAGTGATTATACATCAGTCAAGTTACATCATTTATTACAAAACTTTATCGACAGATAACGAAAATATTGACTAGATTGAAAGTAATTATTATAAGAGGAGCTTTATCTAGAAAAATCTAATAGACTCTCGAGTCTTTAAAAACAGTTTTCCACATTTTATCTGAAAAAGTTACCTATAAAATAGATTTTCAACAAACGCAGAGACTTGCTGAAAAGAAAACAATCTCCGGTTCATATTTTTTTTTTCTTGTATCAGCCCCTTAGTGACCAAATGGGCCCCAAGAGGATGCTTTTATTATATTCTCTGGACCCCTGTTAGCTACACCACTGGCAGATAACGATGTCGTCACGGTGCTTCCGAAGAGCACGTTCAGAAAAGAATACATCCGAAAAGCTTCCAGACGAGGGTAACTGTGGGGTGAACCGCAAGGAATTCACGACTAATGGGGCGGATCCTACTTAAGGGCTTGTAAGACTTTGACTCTACGATATACCTTCATGTCTTTCGGCCCATTTCAAATCCAGTACTTAAATCTGAGCGTAATTGAAATGCATTAAAAATTTATTCGTACAAAGTCGGGGATGAAAACAATGTCACCAAAGCAAGTGCTTACGCCTCAGAAGTTATGAGTGCGTTTACAGTTTTACAGGAGGGTTGTTGTCCCTCGTACATTTACTAAATCAAAGCAAATGGGTATACAGAGAAATTATTTGCATTAATTCACATTACCCTAGAATTGATCCCAGATATTTCGACGGAAATTATAATTATAACGAGATTATATTGGAATGCCAGTGTTTACGAATCAGAACTATACCAGAATGGAATTGTAATTACAATACGGATGAGACAGGATTTAGTTATTTTGCGGGAAGCGAGCTTGATTGTTCCTATCGGCTCCTGCGATAGACGTAACTATCTGCTACTTTAATTACCCGGACGATTAAGGTCTCGGAATGCTCGGGTTTCCTCGACATTGCTTGAAAATTAGTCGCTACTATAATACCCTCGAGGCCCTAAATTGAAGGCTCCACTCCGCAGCGATGGCATTTTACGATTTGGAATGCCGCTAAATCGATTTCAGGGTGAGGAGAGCAGTTTCTTGCCGTTTATGTAAATCACTGTAGTTTACAGAGTAATTAAAGTCATCCAGGAAGAAATACGAATAACATTGCACTCACTTAAGCAGCCATGGACGCCACTTCTCTTTTATGAACTGGAAACATTTTTTCTATTGTAGACCGTTTATTGAATATTTTCAAATTGAACTTAAAAACATTCTAATTTAATATCTTACAATTTCAAAATCTTGCTTAAAACCTTGTTTTATCTTCAAGATTACAAAGGGGGAGGGTCTCTAAGGCAGGTTTTGGTCCCACTTTAGATTTGGCCCAAAAAATTAGAAAAAATCCATACAGTATCTACTAACAATAAGAAGTCAATTCTACCCTAAATGAACAACCCTCACCACCTTAAAAAATGAAAACGTCACCGCTTCTGTGCAGTGTTTTTAGAGAGAAACTCCAATTTTAAAAAATCAGAAAAAATACATACATAGGTTTTTGGGGTCGCTAATTTCAAATCCGAGGTACATTGACCTCCATCATATCAGATAAAAAGTCATTTGAAGGTCAAACTACAAAAAAATATGATAAAAAAATCCAGAAAAATACATACATAAGTTTTTGGAAACGCTGATTTCAAATCCGAGGTTCGTTGACCTCCATCATATCATATTCAAGGTCATTTGAAAGTCAAACTGCCAAAAATCCGATAAAAAAATCCAGAAAAATAAAGGGGGTGAGGGCTGTCCGTTTAAGGTGGAATTGACTTCTTATTGTTAGTAGATACTGTATGGATTTTTTCGAATTTTTTGGGCTATATCTAAAGTGGGCCAAAAACCTGCCTTAGAGACCCCCCCCCTTTTATATCTTTTGAATTTTAGTCTCAAGAAATGAGGCAACATTTCGAGTTCTTCAGTCAATATAATGTTCCTATAAAGATTTAACTTTGGAAACTAAAGTTTGAAAGCTTTCGAGTCTAATGTAACCTTTTTTTATTCTTAAAAGATCGTTCAGAAAGTGGTTTCTCATATGAAATTCAAACTTCTTCAGAAGCAAATTATGACAATCACGCTCGACGACACATGATAAACGTGTTCAGCCACTTTGCTCTTCCGAGAGCGGTACAATTTATCGTCCCGTAACTTTTGCTTACATGTATTGTATATATGTGGGAGTCACTTTCCCCACGCGAAAAGTGAAATTGAAAACGCGAAAGAAGGGTCTTGACTAGCAAAATATTTCTGGTTGTGATTTCTTGATTTTTTAACCAGAGTGGCAGATATTTTGTGTCATTTTTGGGGGCCCAAAACTAAAAGGAAAATGACTTTTAGATAGTCCTATAGTAAATTTTTCCTTAATCATTGTAAAAAATAATTTTTTCAGTCATTTTTCAACTGGTCGAAATAGAAAAATATAGAACTTGGTCGGGAGTATTCTGAAAAATGTTTCTGGAAGTTTCCCGGAAGTAATTAAATATTCTTATTATAGGGAAAATTTAGAAGCACGCAGAAAAATTTACATTTGATCCGACTGCTTACTGTATAACTTTTTATTGCAAATAATAGATTTTTGAGATGTGTTTGTTCTATTTGGTGTTCTGAAACCTGTTATATATAACACATTTGGTAAAAATGCGTTCAATATAAATAAAAATTTCATTCCCATCGAGGTACAAATTTTAATTATTTTCGGGATTCCCATTTATAGCCTTTATGGTTACAATAGCTATATATCCTACAATAGTTCGTCTTAGAATTGTAACAG
>CAJFCO010000125.1:285414-314845 GCA_904066015.1 Synergus gifuensis | reverse complement strand
TTCTATGGTCTTTTTATACTAATTATAAATATTACTGCTATTACTGCAAAATAAATGCTTATTTGCTAAGCCTGAAAATAAAACCTTATGCCCTCTCATAGGCTAGAATCAAAAGAATTGGGAAAGGTTCTCGAGAGAGGCGAGCAAACACGTAGAGATTTCGATAAAAGTAACAAATTTATTCAGTTAAATAAACAGCAAATTTGAGATGTCCCAGCACGGAACGGATGTGGAAATAGACTCGATATAATCCAATGTTTTTTAAATCAATGAGACGCGATATAAACCAAACAATAGACTCACAAACCGAGCAATGCTAAAACATCCCTTATAAACTTATTATAATCATTAGAAATTGAGATCGGATCCCTCAAACTATCCTCGAGTCCCTTTCTGAGATCGCTAAGTACAAAAGGTGGTTCAAAATCTTCATTAAAACAATTCCAATAGGCTCAGAGTTTTGACAAGCTAGTACCCTTCCTCGAGGTATTCGCAACTAACTATTCGCGATTGCAAAGTATAAAGCGTTTCAAATATGAAACCCTCAGTGGGTGTGATCACGCTGCGATAGTATTAATACGAAACCGGACCCTTCTTAAATTTGGCCTTTGCGTGCGCCGAGATTCTACCCTTCTATATTTCTTAGAATCCCTTACGAGCCGTGAGTACGATTCAACCCCTTCAAATCCTCGCAGCTTGGTACAGCGTACACAAGGATTTGATTTTTTTGACCGCGAAACTAGAGAACTTTAACGAAATCCTCGCAGCTTGGTGCAGCGTACACGAGGATTTTGTTAGATAAAAAATTGCGGGCAAAAATGAATGCAAACGAAGGAGGTGTATCAATAGCTTGGAACAGCGTGCATTGATACCCCTCAAAAAAGAAAAAACTACCCTTCAAATTAAAGGATAGGAGAACAGAGTTGCTGAAAGAAGATCCTTAGCTTGGAATAGCGTGCAAGGGTCTTCTTTCCTATATCTACCAATTAGTACAGAGATCCAGATGGTGGAGTGGTGTGACTCTGAAGATGACGTCGAAGTCGTGGAAAAAACTGCGATGCTAGTCGAAAAATTCCGAGAGTTCAAGGCGGGTCGGTTGAGTTGGTCAGGCTGGTGCTCGACCACGATAGTGGGCCAGCGCCCGTGTCTTATCTCCATTGAGATTTGCGTGGTTTCTGGGAAAGACAGGTAGCCAGGTACCTAGCGTAATTGTGCGTTACTGCTCGTGGATCGATAATTGATCAGTCCCAGGTAGTACTCTGCCGTGCCGGTACGCACAAGGTGTTGTGCCTATAGTCAGGTGCTATGGGGTACGGTATAGCCAGACCGTTATATAGCCCCCTTTTCAAAAAACTCGAAACTATGAGAGTTTTTTGAAACCAAAACTCTAGACAAGAATGCCCATTGTCGAGATTTCTCCTGCTGTAGGAACATCCTTGTCTATTCTTACTTTGCGCGTTTAGGTGGTAGAATGCCACTCACATTCTCCCTTTCATGGAAATCATGTCCAAAGAGTTCGAGAAGCCTCTGGTCCAAAGATGGCCTTTCTACTTCCATGTCGTAGAATCCCTCATCTTCGTCGTCGGAGAACTGTGGGATGTCAGTGCCAACGTCGATGGTGTATCGTGGTGTCCATGGCTCGGTCTGGGTCATTTTTTGTGCTTTCCCTTTAGGTGGGTTGTATCTTCTCTTCTTTGTTATACTTCTCGCCACCCCCACACGAACTTCTGGTAGGTAGTCCTGGAACCGTATGGTACTGTGTTTTCCTTCCGAGACCTGGATGGCCACCTCACATCGATCCGGCCAGTGTATCGAATCTGTCTGGGTGGAAACCTCCATTCTATAACAAACTAGATACATTTGTTAATCTAATGTGCTGACAATGAGATCCGACAACACAAGGAAAGAGAAAAAAGAATCTTGAGGATGTCAGGTTTAAGTTTGGTAGTATTTCCTCAAGTCGTTTGCATGGAACATGCCTCGTTCCTGCCCATCAATTGGGTTGGAGATTTTATACGTGCCATCACCAACCCTTGTTTTGATGACATATGGTCCATCAAAAACTGCCATAAATTTCGCAGTACGTTTGAGGAACTTGTCGGAGAGGTTGTATGCTTTAACTAGCACCTTTTCTCCCACCTCATATGTCGTGAAGTCCTTTTTAGCATCGTATGCTTTTGCTCTTCGAGCCCCTTTGCTTTTGATTAAATTCCTTATTATCATTAGCTTCTCATCGCGGGAGGTTGCTCCTACTTTCTCAGCCCCCTTAACCCATTTTTTCCAAAAACGAGTAGGCGGTTTCCCGAGCATAATTTCTATAGGCGTAGTCCCGGTAGTCTCATGGTGAACTTCATTAATTATGTCTTCTATAATTTGAAGTTTAGAGAACCAGGAAGAGTGAGCGTGCTCCTGCAGAAGAATTCTAAAAAATTTTGACAATTCACGATTCACCCTTTCCACCATATTGGCCTGTGGGTGGCGAATCGATGTCAGGGTATGTTCGATACCTTCGCTCCTTAGTTTTTTCCTCCATGTTTGGTTAGTGAATTGTGTGCCGTGGTCGCTAATTATTCGCTTCGGCTTTCCCACCGTCAGAACATAATCTTCGAATATCTTTTTAATTGTTGCTTGCGTAGTCTGTTTGCGCACCGCATAAAATTTTACATATTTGCTAAATCCGTCTAATACGGCGAGAATATATCGGTAACCGAATTGAGAAGTTGGTAGCGGCCCGTAATAATCAATAAAAACCGCTTCCAATGGCTCCGTCACAATTATAGGCTTATACGGAGAATAACTACTACGGTTGGATATTTTATTTTTTTGACAAACATCGCACACACGCAATAATTTTTTCGCTTCTTTATATAAATATGGGTAGTGAAAGTCTTCCGCAATCATCATTTGGCATTTCTTGGCCCCGATATGCCCATAAATTCGATGGCACTCCCATATTAAATTATCTACGATAGATTTTGGCAAATGGATTTTCCAGGCATCCTTGCATTTACGGAAAAGTATGTCCTCCCTCAACTCGTACTCCTTGTGGTCCTGAATTTGATTAATAATTGGTGAGAGCAACTGATCGTTCTGCTGAGCGATTTTTAAATTTTTTAGGTCCCTTTTAATAGAATATGTTGGGTTTTTTGCCAAGGGATACATACTTATTATTTTATCGCTTTTCTCACGATTTTCGTCTACTCCCACAGTTTGTCTACTGAGTGCATCGGCGATTACATTCTCTTTACCCGGACAGAACTCTACTTCAATCGTGAAGTCTTGTATCGCCATAATCCACCGAGTTAGTCTACCACTTAATAGTTTGCAGGATCTCAAAAACGCCAAAGCCATATGATCCGTTCGATGAATTATACTAGAGCCCAGCAGGAAATTTCTAAATTTTTGAAGGCCCCAAACTAGTGCCAGAAGCTCTTTTTCTGTTGTATAATAGGAGACTTCTGCCCCTTTTAGCGTTCTACTTGCACATGCGATTATTCTAGGATCGCCATTTGAACCCCTTTGATAAACTACTACGCCTATCGCATAATCGCTCGCGTCAGTTTGAAGGTAAAACTTTTTCTTAGGATCTGGAAAATGTAGCATTATTGATTCGCTGAATAAATTTTTTATTCTTTCGAAAGCCTGTTGGTGATGAGGTTCCCACTTCCATGAAGTTCCCTTTTTAAGTAGTTCCAAAAGAGGTGTTAATTCTTCTGAATATTTGCTAGTAAATCTAGCACTAAAATTAACTGTCCCCATAAATCCTTGGAGCTGTTTTTTATTTTTCGGGGCTTGAAAATCCCTTATTGCCTGCGTTTTGTCCGGATCAGGCCTAATCCCTTCAGACGAAATGATAATCCCAAGAAAACGAGTCTCCCGCCTTTTAAAATCGCATTTATCGAAATTAAGGGTGATGTTATGTTGTTGGAAACGCTGGAAAACTAGTTCCAAATGGGCAAGATGCTCTTCTTCGTTTTCAGATGCTATTAACAGATCATCGACGTAAGAAATTACGAAATCTTCCAACCCCTCTAAGACGCGATCAAGACCTCGAACAAGCGCTGCCGTACTCGTTTTTAAACCGAACGGGGTGACACGATGCTCATAGCATTTTCCCCTATATAGAAACGCAGTATATTTTCTAGATTGCGGCTCTAAAGGGACCTGCCAGAAACTCATGTTTAAATCCAGGCTAGTTAATATGCGCTTATTCCAGCATCTCTGAAACAAAACCTCCATCTTCTCTGTTCCTTCGTGGTCCTCTTCCAAAACCTCATTAAGCTTTCTTGCGTCCAAACAGACCCTGACCTTCCCGGTCTTCTTCAAGGCCACGACTAAAGGGTTGATATGTGGACTATTTGAACGCTGTATAATACCCCATTTCATCATTGTTCGAATCTGTTCCTCCACTTCCTTTTGGTACTTAATCGGCGTTGGATAACTCCGCGCAATTGGCAGTCTACCATCCTTTATCATTAGTTTATGTTGATAGCAGTCAATCCTACCGGGTATTTTTGTAAATACTCCTCTGAATTTCCACAAAAGGTTTTTATATTTAATTTTCTCGGAGGGCGTGATCGTTGATTGTTCATTTAGTTTGTCAGTCAAATGTTGCGAAGTTAATATGTCTGGATCCATTTCTATGTTCCCAATTTCTTTCGGCTTTGAGTTTTCCAGCTTTTCATTAAATAGTTGTACGCTTTGAATATTTTCCCCGGCGTGTACCGTTAACGTACTATTCTTGAAGTTAATTATACTCTCGAGTGGTTTAAAAAAATCCACCCCTAAAACGCAAGATTTTGTAAGTTGGGGAACAATTAAGAATACCCCCTTATGAGATAACTCTCCTATCTTTAATTCCGCATATATTTGTTTTCGCAGTTTTACAGGCCTGCCCCCTGTCGCTCCTACTATGGACATCCCGACCACCGGCAATGTTTCGCAATTACTAAACTTCAATGAATTATCATCATAATATACTTCCGAGAGACATGACACCTGGCTCCCTGTGTCCACCAACGCCCTTATGTCGTCCCCTTGGACATTTACGTCCACCATGGGACATTTAAATCTTTTAATTTCTTCCGAGTCCTCTTCCTCTAGAAGTTCTTCCCTAAAATTATAATTAAGGGTGTTTATGAACCGCGATACTATTATGTTTTCCTCTGTATCGTTTGTATCGCAGAAAGATACAGGGGCAATTAGTTTTCCGGAACGTGATCATAAATTGTTGGATGAGGCTCTCGTGGTTGTTGTGGTTCTTCCGCCATGGCCCTTACGTTCCTTTGAGTCTCAGTCCTTCGCTCCTGTTGAAATCTGGGGTTTTCATTCGTACGACGATTGAAAGAGTCGTTTTGTGTGCCATTATTTCGATTAGAAAAATCGTTAGGCGCGCGATTGCTTGAAATATTCGTTCCACGATTAAAGGAATCGTTATTATTATAACGACGATGAGTAGGGTCGTTAGGACGACGATTATAATTTTCATTGTTGCGATTATTATCGCTACGTTGTCTATTGTTGTCCTGATTTTGTGGAAATGGTCTTCGGTTGTTATTATTATACCCTCCGCTCTCTGGATATCTTTCTCTGACTGAAAGGTCTTGTCGCTGAGCATTCATAGGACCGGACCTATCGAATTTCTCAAGCAATTTCAGGAAATCCTCAAAATTTGACAGACCCCTTGCTAATACGGCAGTCCTTATCTCCTCGCTGTAGTGACGCGAAAGTTTTTCAATAATTTCTGATATTTGGGGCGGACAATTTAGGCCTCGAGCCTGTCTGCACATTTTCACAGCATAAGCTGTCATTGTGCTGTCCGAGCTCGGTCGATACACGCCAAATTCTAATTTCGTGCGAATCTCGCGTTGAACTGTGTCCCCCCAGTACCGTTCCTTAAATTTCCTTGAAAACCCTTCCAAAGTATCATCTTCGGATTTCACTAAATCCCACCAGTCCCTAGCGGTTCCTTTAAGGCTGCTTCCTATCCAGAAAGCTTCCTCTTCTGGTGTTGGATTAATCGCAATCCAAAATTCTCTTAGTTCTTCTAAGAATCTAAGAGGCGATGTCCCTTCATTAAAAACGGGTATCTTTGGAGTCACTTTCAAGGTTGAAACCCTTTCATAAGGCCTTGAAGTTCTGCGTAATGTGTTGAGGCGCTCATCCATGTTCCTTTGGCGAGCATCCAGTTCCTGAATTCTTGCCTCCTGCTCTCTTCTTGCGTTATGTGTAGATTCCAGCATTTGATTTTGGCACTTCAGCGTTTCATCGACTAATGTGCCTAGACGTAACTCTGTTTCGTGTATTCTGGCATTATACTGCCTTTGACACGCGTCTATTTGTAATCTGGATGTATTATTCATCCTGCTTTCTGCGTCTTCGATTTCATTTCTCAAAGTCGCAGTAGCAGTATCGAGTCTTCTATCGACTCTATCTATTTCGCCCTGATAATCGTTGAGCTTTCTTCTTAATTTTTCTAGGTCCTCTTTCAGCCTCAGAAACTGTCTATCAGTCTGAGATTGTCTATCAATCTCCCTTCTTTGTAATGGAGATTCCCTTCCTGGCAAGACCGACGCATTTTCCATTTCTTCCCTAACGCTTCTTTCATTTATCGGCGGTCGCAGACTTTCTACATTAAGTGCTTGTACACCTGAAGCTAACTCATAGTCATCATTATCAGTCAGGGGTGAAGTTGGTTCCCCTGCTGCCCCCTGATCTACCTGTATCGGTTGTTCCGAAGCTAAGGGTGCGCTCGTACCCTGCTCTGACTCTACGTCCTTAACCGTGGCTTTACCGGTACGTGTTTTCGGCATTTTCTATATCTTTATGATCCGATTTCAATCTCTAAATTACGCGAAACTTGCGATCTCTCGAGCCCCACACGTTGGGCGCCACTGTAACATTTCTATGGTCTTTTTATACTAATTATAAATATTACTGCTATTACTGCAAAATAAATGCTTATTTGCTAAGCCTGAAAATAAAACCTTATGCCCTCTCATAGGCTAGAATCAAAAGAATTGGGAAAGGTTCTCGAGAGAGGCGAGCAAACACGTAGAGATTTCGATAAAAGTAACAAATTTATTCAGTTAAATAAACAGCAAATTTGAGATGTCCCAGCACGGAACGGATGTGGAAATAGACTCGATATAATCCAATGTTTTTTAAATCAATGAGACGCGATATAAACCAAACAATAGACTCACAAACCGAGCAATGCTAAAACATCCCTTATAAACTTATTATAATCATTAGAAATTGAGATCGGATCCCTCAAACTATCCTCGAGTCCCTTTCTGAGATCGCTAAGTACAAAAGGTGGTTCAAAATCTTCATTAAAACAATTCCAATAGGCTCAGAGTTTTGACAAGCTAGTACCCTTCCTCGAGGTATTCGCAACTAACTATTCGCGATTGCAAAGTATAAAGCGTTTCAAATATGAAACCCTCAGTGGGTGTGATCACGCTGCGATAGTATTAATACGAAACCGGACCCTTCTTAAATTTGGCCTTTGCGTGCGCCGAGATTCTACCCTTCTATATTTCTTAGAATCCCTTACGAGCCGTGAGTACGATTCAACCCCTTCAAATCCTCGCAGCTTGGTACAGCGTACACAAGGATTTGATTTTTTTGACCGCGAAACTAGAGAACTTTAACGAAATCCTCGCAGCTTGGTGCAGCGTACACGAGGATTTTGTTAGATAAAAAATTGCGGGCAAAAATGAATGCAAACGAAGGAGGTGTATCAATAGCTTGGAACAGCGTGCATTGATACCCCTCAAAAAAGAAAAAACTACCCTTCAAATTAAAGGATAGGAGAACAGAGTTGCTGAAAGAAGATCCTTAGCTTGGAATAGCGTGCAAGGGTCTTCTTTCCTATATCTACCAATTAGTACAGAGATCCAGATGGTGGAGTGGTGTGACTCTGAAGATGACGTCGAAGTCGTGGAAAAAACTGCGATGCTAGTCGAAAAATTCCGAGAGTTCAAGGCGGGTCGGTTGAGTTGGTCAGGCTGGTGCTCGACCACGATAGTGGGCCAGCGCCCGTGTCTTATCTCCATTGAGATTTGCGTGGTTTCTGGGAAAGACAGGTAGCCAGGTACCTAGCGTAATTGTGCGTTACTGCTCGTGGATCGATAATTGATCAGTCCCAGGTAGTACTCTGCCGTGCCGGTACGCACAAGGTGTTGTGCCTATAGTCAGGTGCTATGGGGTACGGTATAGCCAGACCGTTATAGAATTACAATATCTCTGTACCAGCTGTATATATAATATGTTTGTCGACTATATGATATCACTTGAACAATTAAAGTTGTATATATATATATATATATATATTCCCTCGTTCGTTTCCAGCTATATGTTAAGCTATCATAAGGAAAATCTTCCCTGCCATAGCCACATTTTTTTTCCGTGTGTTGAGTAAATATTGCATGTATAAGGAAAATGGCAAAAAAGTGTTTACTAAAGCTCAAAGCAGTTATTGGACTAAACCTCTTAAATTTACAATACATAATTAATGTCATAGAAATCGTATTTTTATTCGTATATAAAGCAATGAATAATTCTGCATATTTGTCATTCAACGCAGAAAAATTTTTAAAAAATCAGTTTCCTAGTATTTTTGAACAAATGAAGATCACTATTACTCTACTCTTTACTTTCCTGGTTCTACTTGGCTCCATTCGTAAATATAATACAACATCTATTTTGAATTTTGTTTTAAAAATGTTTAATATACTACTTTAATTTCTTTATTCTTAGAGCGTTAAATCTTAAGTTTTTCACTTTTAACGATTTAAATGTGTACTTTATTGTGTAATTTTAAAAGCAAACTTACTCTCTAAACTTGATTCAGTGAAATTTCATTCGGTTCTCAGTCAAAATCCACTGTTTCTCGGTGAATTTTTTCTCATGATTTCAATTAATAAAAAATCTACTGGATATCACTGAAAAGTCACTAAACTATTAAAAATTTCAGTGACTTTTCTCTAGTTTTTAGTGGATTTTAACTGAATGAAAATTGAGAGAAAATTGTAATAATTTTTTCTTGGATTCTGCCAGTCAGAATTTAGAACAAAAAGGTTGAAAAAAACATGTTATCCGATACTATCCGACAGTATAGTGTGTTTAAAATAATTTCAGGGTGTCTAGTGATCAGGGAATTGGAAATTTCCGGTTTTCTCCCGGTCTTTTCCAGTCTTTTCCCGGTCAAATGTTTTTTTCCTCCGATCAATTTATAGTTGCCTTTTTGTGATTTTTGAAAAAAAATTTTTTTTAATTTGATAAAGTAGACATAGAATTAAAAAAAAAGATAAAGTAGAAAAAAATCTATTTTTCAATAAAATCCAAAAAATTCCCGGTCCTAAATGAAATTCGGGTTTTTCCCGGTTTTCCGGTCCGCTAGACACCCTAATAATGTTTAAGATGTGTCAGTACCTAGTACATACATTTAATATATGAATTTATTGTTAAAAATTCTGACTTTCATAAATTCATTTTTCTAACAGAATTGAGTGCCCAAAGCAGCAGTAATGGGGGAATAGTAAATCATAGGAATAGTAATCCTCCACCAACTGAAGAAAATTTCGTAAATTTACCAACTGGTACTGTAATACAATTACCTAATGGTTATCCTTATACATCACGAGGACTTGAATTGATTAATGTTCAGTATAATACCCACACTCGAATTGCACATGTACGCCAAGGTAATCATCTTTCCATAATAGGCGTTCTTCCTCGAGTCGCACGTGGTAGTATATAAGAGCCATCACAACCTACCCGCCTCTCATAGATTGGACCACCACCAAATCACTACTAGATGTAGTGAAAAATCAATTTAAATAGTTTAATTACGAGCTCAGTATAATAAATGTATAATAATAACCTTCTAACAGATATCAATATTTTGTTTTAAATGATTTTTTCACATATCTCGTATAGTTTACCTTATAATTTGAATTTTATGTTTTACAATATCATTTTCGAGGCATAAAAGAAAACCGCCATTTCCAGCATTAAAATTTCGATTTTTGAAATAATTTATATTTGTACTCAATTTCTGAAATGTCCATCTGGAAAAAGTGTCCTTAATTTTGAAAAAGAGTTAACGTTTGAAGGTTTGTAGGGACTTAAACTAAGGTTCCAGTGGGTGCTGGTCAGACTCGCTGCGAATGGGTGTCGCTGATGGCGGTGATGCCGAGGAGAGAAGTGAGGTATCGACGAATTGACTTGGTGGGGATAATTGTTATCCGATAGACCGGAGGAAAGGGTTGGGAAAGGGCGAAGGATGAATGTGACGTCACTAGGAACAGTTTCGCCTATAATTGGATTTGTGATAGGTCCTCATGTTTTACTCTTGCGACTGGGCAACGATGCGTTCGAAAATAAATTATTTACGGGTTAGGAGTCGGTAAGAGGAGGTGAAAGGTGGAAAGTGGAAGTGGGTGGTTTATAGGGAGTTTGGCGACTGAGTGTCGTCGATCTGATCGAACTTCACACGACTTTCCTCAGTCCACTTCATCCTCTGACTCGATTCTATACTGTCGCTCGTTTGAGATAACGATCGTGAGGATGTCGCATCTTTGCGAGCCTACAAAACAGGTACAAATCCGGCTAGCTGCTCGATAACGAGAATCTGACCGACAAGGAGTTCGTTTTTGCTAGAATCGATTTGTATTTCCGCCTTATAGGCAAGCCAACAACTTACTCAAGTCTCGATACTTTCTTAACGAAGAATGTATAGTGGAGCGTCCTCCATTTTTAAAATTCTAGAATTAAATACATCTAGAACGATCTTTTAAAATTATCAGTACAAAAATGATGAATTGCATCTACACTGAAAGAAATTTAATATCAATACTTGCTATTTCAATATTCATAATTGATAAAGACGATTACGATTTAGAGAAATCGTGTAAATATACAAATTATTGTTAGCATACTTACGAAACTTTAAAATTCTTGAAAACAAGAATTGGTATATTCAATAGCAAAGATTGATATTTTATGTATTACGAACGTAGAATGATAAAATTTGATAATGATATTATCCAATAATATAAAAGCATTTACAGAAATTACCAGCTTGAGTTACATATGTTAATAGAAATATTCTACAAATTAATATAGACGCTAACAAAAATTGTAAGCTTCAGTTGAGGAAATTGTAAGTCACGATATTAAAAAAACCGAATAGCTCCGATAATCTCCCGAGGTCAGCCGAATTCGCCGACCGTAGCGCTCGCGATGTGAATCGAAGTTTCGGAGAACTTTTTGTTTCCTGATAACCACCAGAGTAAGCACCATGCCGTTTCTCACAAGTGCAAACATTTTCACCAATTAGTATATAAGGAATCTTCAAACCTCTTCTATCAGCGTAATTCACTTGCGATTTGCGATGCGTGTGTTTTATATTTATGTGTGCGTAATATGTATATAAGTTAAGGTTGAAGTTAGTTAAGTGTTACCTCTCCGAATGTATGTTATAATGTGTACATTTATGTGTGTTATAATCTTATAATTGTGCAGTGTGAATTGACAGAGATTCACGACGGGTTACGAATTTATTCTTTCTCTTTTCGTGTTTTCGTTTATTCTTTTTGCATGACTTATAATTTTTAGTATAATCTTTAGCAAATTTCAGAATCCTTTATATTACTTTCTGATATAAATACCCGATTTCCCTAAATCGTAAAAGATTATACTAAACCGTAATATCGATTTTAACGTATTATTTTACAAAATTTCTTTCAGTGTAATCTTCTTTATTACAAAAGGTAAATTATAGTGCGGCGTTTTGATAACAAATGTAAGCCAGCAAGTGCAATCCTCCTAATTATTATAGAGTGAACTTCCCATCTGAATGTGCATATAGTAAATTACACAAATTATCGTATCTTCGACGTAGGAAGTCTCAGAAGCTGACACACATACATACTATTTACATATATGTATACACACGATTTAGGTACGGCCAACGGCAATTAAAACTTGATAACAATGGGCTGAGAGTGCGCGCGCAGGCTAAACCTAAAGGATACGCATCTCAGTGAAATTTCATTTTGTACGTCAGCTAGAGCCTTCAAATCTCGGTCTGCGAAACTTATGCGAATTGATACTCGCAATCTAAACTTTGTACTATCGTGCACGAGTAACTGAACCAAGCGCCAGCGAACAAACGCGCGCTTCAGGCGCATGAAACGTATAAGTATATTTTATTACATCCGGTAACGAGGCGGCTGTTGCCGCTACTGTTCACATTTCCCTCTGCAAATACAACGACGAACTATTATTTTCAACCTGGAGGAAAGCGAAAAAAAAGGAACGCCTCTCGAATTAATAATACGAGCACGCCGGAGAATCCTCGCAGTACGTCGGACTTCGAAGCTTCCTTTAAAAGTTAAATTTAATCAGACCAAGTTCACTGCACATTAGATGAACTTCGACTCGCAAGTGGGCGGGATTCAAAAACTAAAAGTTAATTATTTACCAGAGAAGCGAAAGACCGTCGAAACCTTTTGAAAACGAAAACAGTTTATGTTTTCAGTTTTTTATAATTTAGCATTTCTGTTAGTATAAGTTGTTAAGGGGTCGTTCTTTAACACAGCATTATAGATACTTTATTCCTCCATTCTTATTAAGACGTATTGAATTTGTTGCACCGTTCAATTCCGTGGACAAAATTACATAGGAATCGTATATTGCTTCTGTAAGAAAAATGCTGATTGTGCTGAAAGTTTTCTGGAAAAATCAAGACCAGAGAATGATTATAGTTTTTCGGATGATAACAAACCATTATGTTCATCATTTCTCGTACATCATTTCCAGAATCGCGTTTCTTACAACGATACTTCTTAGCTCCTCGTTCTGCCACCCCAACCTCAAAAAGGCAGCTAACAATTTGACATTCTTACTTTTCACCCTCGGGAGAAAATTGCTAGCCATTTTTCGTTCGTGTCCAACCCCACGTCAGCCTTCCCTCGCGATTTAAAATCTGAAACTTGCTGGAGGTATAAAAGCTCTTTGTCTTATCCACTGATGTAGAGCTATTGAAATAGGGGTTAATAAATTAGAATCTAATAAGAATAATCTTTACATTAGATTTCAGTAATCAGCTCATCCCAAATCCTTAAGTCATAATATTTTTATGCACTGGTCAAAAGAATTAATCCCATATTTTTTGGAGTTCTATAAATCTTTTGCTATCTGCCGTTGTTAGTGTTAAAAATTTTTTTGTGATTTACAAACGTATTTATTAACAGCGAAGGAGAATTATTCAATTATTATTTTCTTTGCAAAGAAAAGACATCATTCAATTTCTATGGTAAAGCTTATTATAAGAGTATGAATGAGAGTTAACCGATTATTTAAAAATTACCTGTCCGACTCACTTGTGCAGTTCATCTCACATTGCTCCCCACTTTAACCTTTCTACCCTTCTATCTTACAGCAGGGAAATTGATTAAAGAAATTCACGTCGAGCACTCTTGGTGTTGGGAGAAGACCTGTCAAAATGAAGACCTAATTGGTGTAGCTCTGATTGATTAAGGTCCAAATTCTATTTGCTAGAGAGTTAAAGGTATCGCACCTTTCAGATACAGATATTAAAAATCGAACTTAAACAGAATCTCAAATATAATCATCCAACCAAATTTTAAACTATATAATCAATAATTAACTTAAAAATTTGGGTGCATAAAATTGTTAGCAAAAGAGAAGATTAAAGTTATTAAAAGTTATTAATTAAATTTATCGTTTCTTTTAATGTTGAACAAAAGAGAGCTTAGAGATTTTTTCTTTGTATATCAGAATTCCATATAAAGTGTGCAACTAGACTGTAATTATTGTAGGGAAAATATTAACGATTCATGCACTTTTTTAATTCGTGCAGTTTTCTCAGTACAATAGCAAAAAAAAGTAGTAATCTAAAAGTGAGTAAAGGCCGATTCGAAGTCCGATACAGCGGCCGATGGCGAGTGCAAGGGGACTGATAACAGTAATTATGCCCGGGAACTGCCTTGCAGAATGGTAATATAAATTAGCCCTATTCACAAACGCACTTCTATTAGTCACTTTGATATTCTCAATCCAGAGCTCTGACTTATCGTTACGTATGCGAATTGAGCATATTTCACAGTACCATAGCCGGTACTAACGACTGAATTGCGCTGATTTCCATTATCATGTAAAATATCTATCGCCTACATGTAATCACTGGTACGTTTCAATGACACGAGGGTCATTAATTATTACCGATCGCTTCAATACTAAAAGTCAAGATCTAAGGAGATATTGAAATAGCTTGAAAATGCAAGGGTCAGGAGTCAATTGAAGCGTGTAGTGTAAGGGTCGCCAACTAAAAAAGGTCATGAGAAAAGTAGTTTTGAAAATAAATGATTTCAACAGAAAGATATATCAGCACACATAAATTTGCGGATAAAAACTACCTTCTGGACATACAATTTATACCAACGATGCTAAAATTAGAATCTGATAAAAAAGGTATTTATTCAATTTCAAATATTTTCTAAAAACAATTGAAATGCCCCCCCGGCGGGCAATCTACCAGTGATAGTTTTAATGAGAAAAATAAAGCGATGTTTCATAAAAAAAAGCAATGAAAAAATATATAGCAATTAACGATTATTTGTTAAGGTTAAGTGGTTCAATTTTTATACTAAAACTTCTTTTGTCTCTAAATAAAATATTATTCTAGGGCACCCTTGTGTTTATTGAAACTGGATTTCAAAAAACTTTTATAATCTTTCAATCGGAAAGCGTCAGCACATCGCCATTGTAACGAGTGAGAACCAATCGTGACGATAAAAAATATTTCCATTTCAGGTATTATCTGTTCCTCTTGAATTGAACATTTGAATATCGTTATCACCAAATTTATTCAGTCCGAAAGCCGATGGACCGTTGACATGTGCTAGTGAATTTGTTGCTCTTGTAACGATTTTTATCCGCGCGGTAAAAGAATCTAGTGGAATAAAATATATAAAACAAAACATAATAGAATATTTAGAAAATTTATCATTTTTCTGAAGTTAATTCGTAAACTAACTTCTATCAATTTCGATCATTTCTTTAACACATTTTGAGGAATAAATTCTTAAATCGAGAAGATGACAATTATATTTCGACTTCTTACCCTCCTGACAAGATCCCGACGAGATTGCCAGCTATTTGTCACAGAATATCGTATTTTTCCACTCAGTTGGGTCTTTTGAGCAAGTTATGTACCACGAAATGTATCATGGCAAATTAAAGAAAATACTCTGTAAAAAAATATGAATTGAATTCAACTGCGAAGAAATCTTCCAATTTCGTGATGTCTGACTATGATAGATTTTTCTACTGACATCCTTATTCTACTTAAATCGCCTTTCTCAAAGCTCAAATCTACAATTAAACTTTCTTTGCAACTGAATAGAATTAATAAAATATTTTAAACATTGAAAATTAGGAAAATATTGCTTTTTTACATGTCTGACGATACAATAATTTTCTACTGAAATGCTTATGCGGAAACATTAAAAATCCAATGTTTGGAAATAAGGAAGATCTATTTGCCAAGTCTCTTTTTCTCAGAAACCAAAGTAAGAGAAGGTGCCTGCGCATTCTTAAAACTCACTTCTATTCTACTCGTCATTCGAGGGTATGTGGTATTATACTTTCTTTCGGTATTTCTAATAACTTTTCTTTTACAGCACCCTTTCTCTTCTATCAAGATTTCCTCACCTCTTTTCTCACCCCCTTTTTCGAGTATCACCCCCTACTGTCTAGACTTCACAATACCGCTAGTAATCTGACACTATCGGCCTCTAGCGCATCTTTCTCGTTTTTCTATCTTCACTCTGAGCCTCGTCACTACCCCCCCTCATCCTCCTCCTCACTCCCCCTATTCTACCTTCGCATTAGACTCTTTCTCACACCCGCTATCTTTTTATAGAACAACAATTACTCCGCCATATTGTCCGTACCTTCTGCTATATCCTAAGCGAAATGCGAAGGGGTAGAAGTCGAAGAACTAGGGGTGAATGGATGGACGGATAAAGATGGAGTGACGCGATGGCAGGATCAAGTTTTTAATCACTCTCCAATGTCAGCAAAGAAGAAATACGAGCATCCACGTCTCTCCTCTCGGGCGTATTAGGGCGTATTCGTACGTGTATCTGAATTCTACCTCAGGCTTGCACTCACTTCAGGAAATGAACTCAGACTTTTCATAAAGGTCAATGTCAAAGACTTCAAGAATATACAACCTTGAATATAGTTGCTTATCACCAAAAACAAGACTTCAATTAATTTCGGAACCCTGCATCTTATATTATTTTTTCTTCACAGAGAATGGATATGTAAAGTGAGAAAGCGAAAAAGTGGTTTGGCTTTTTATTACTTTTTCCTTCTTCTTTTTCCAGTATAAACACGTTGAGCACACACAGCTCTACTATTCTCAATTCCGGTTGAAAAAAGTTCAGTAATTTTTGTAATAAATTGCGTGCAATATCTGACATTCCAACGGAATTATTACGCTTTAAGCTGCCCTTTGCGCTGAAGGAAAATTTTCTTGAGTTTTATGCATTTATATTTATCTACTTTGCTTGCGATTTATGCGTTTGTTATTATATTCTGTACCCTTTTAATGATAGTATGCGCAAAAATAATATAATTACAATTTGTACAATATTAACAGCGTATCTAGCTACGTATATAAATAACTTTCTTATTTGAATGCTTATACTACTTAAAACTGCCATTTTCGTAGCTTAAAATCAAAGTAAAACTTTCTTCGAGGTTTTATAGACAACAAATTTACTGGAATCTATATTTAAGGGGAGTTGGTATGAAAGTCTGTAAAATTTCAAAGGGACCAAAGGAGAGACGCTGTAAACTCAGCAGAGTTTCGCAGTACCGTAGCCACAAAGCGGGCAGTAATCTAATAAAGTTTAATTTCAGTTTTATTCGTTTCGAAAGCTTGTGAATCACGGAATTGATCGCGAAAAATAAAGAAAGAGATTCCATGGTCCCTGAATCTGAAGATACGCAGGTTTATGTTGTCTGACTAAAATCGTTTCTACTACTGGCTGCGTTCAAGTCTAAAAATTTCAGTGAGTCGGAAGTACCGGATGATGCATTTTATGACTTCAGAAATACTTCCAAGTGTAGAACAAGGAAACGAGACTGATAGATATATAAAATGTTACTAGGTATAAGAAACATAAAGTTAATCAAGCGAATAAAGCGATAACGATAGACGTTGAAATATTTCCACATAGCCGCCGTAGAAATGGCAAGGTAGTAAATCAATGTAGTGGATTTTCTGTAAAGCATGGAATTTCCTACGTGCGTAGCATGCGTCATGCAAATGCCACACCCTTACTGACATCTAGGTGATAAAAGTCTCCGAGGAAGAACTTCATAGATCATGCTCTATTCAAATAATTTTTAAATCATACCTTCCAAACTGTGAAGATATATTTAGTAGATAACAATAGCTACATATTATTTGATCGTTTACTTTTTCACCGTTGCACAATGGAAAAATAATTAACATATTACAACTAATTTCACAATATTTTCAATGCTTTTTGCATTGTGATAATACAAATACAAATCTTCCGTTTGCATAGATCGAAACTGAAAATTTAAATGTAACGGAATAAATTTTTCTATAGTACCTTTACAGTTAACTGATAAAATCCATTGGACTCATTCAATACACGAATAATAATTTAATAAACTTTTGACCGATAAAAACCAAGAGTTTATATTCCATTGCATGCAAAAACATAATTAAAAAGAGTATACGATTCTGTTTTAATACAATTAATGCTTTTTTAAATAAATATTTCCGAATATTTTTTATATTTTCTGAACTAATGGACATTCTGTTGCATTTTTCTTCTGAAAACGCTAAATTATGAATTTTTGTTGCTAAATAGACTAATTATGAAGAAAAGAGTTGTCCATGCTTAATATCTAAGTCGGTGCTCTATCTTTCAAAATTATAATTATGTATATTTTCTTTTATAAACAAAGTAACTCCATCGCACGGTTTTAACGACAGAGGCATGTGCAATAGCAGTGCTTAACCGATAATAAATTATTCTATAGGAGTTGGTTTTCTCCCTTACCGACAATGCTGTGCAAATGTCGCTGATGTAGTATCGACCCTCGTCTGAAATTTACTTTCCGAGTAACCATTTCACCCTATCCTGTTTTACCCTCACAGATAAAAATCCTACCGACCCTCTCGAGATAACGAGACCTTATCAGAAAATTTCACTTTTTTTAAAAGTATCTACCACAGTGATAAAATCTCTGCCAGTTTCAAGAAATCACTAAATTTTTGAAACTATCTATAATTCCATAAACAAAAATGCATACCTGGATAATTTCTGATAATAATTTCTGATAAATTAAGTGATAAAATTTTATCCTAAGATCTGATCGATGTAGCAGGATGACAAATGTGATTTTCAAAAAGAATAAAGTTAGCAGTAGAAAGGGTGAAATACTTTTCGAGAATAATTGAATAGTTTCTAGTCTATGCACGGAAAGTTGGTCAGGAAAGTCAAACAAGTAAAGGGAAATAAAAGGACGAGTTGAGGCTAGGCGCAAGTAGAAAAGCCTCTTCGTAATCGAAGACTAAGGATTAAATGGAGACAAACCATCGAGGAAACTACGTAAGCGCTAGAGTCTACAAAGAGATTGCCAATTACTAACCGTTCTCGTAACAATGGTACTTAATCGTCGTTTCATCGATTTCCCTTCGCGGTAAATGCACATACATATTCAGGACTTGTCTCCACAACTTTCTTCATCTTGGAAAACTGATGCAAAATCTTGTTCACTCTATCCTCTTTGATTCCAGTGCTTTAGTGGACCATCCAATTTTCAAAAGCGACGGTTCTTAACTTTGTTC
The DNA here is from genome assembly GCA_904066015.1 of Synergus gifuensis. Classification (NCBI taxonomy): domain Eukaryota; kingdom Metazoa; phylum Arthropoda; class Insecta; order Hymenoptera; family Cynipidae; genus Synergus; species Synergus gifuensis. Next base: position 295,911 of record CAJFCO010000125.1, on the reverse strand, counting down.
AAGAAATATGTAGATTAGCTGATTTAAGACATAAGAGAAATAATTTGCTTCCAAAACCTTTTTTGACTTCCTTTCCGAACCTTCTCACCTCCCCAGAATGAAAAATAAAAATAAAATTTAAAAGAGATACGATTTACTGATAAATAAGTGAAAACGCCAATATTTTAGCAAAATCAATTTTTATGACGATTATTGCCGACCCATAAATTAAAGTTGTGCTCTCAACAACCCTTAAGGAGCAACAATGTTTCTAGATTTGCATGTTCTTCTTATATCGTTCGATTTCGTTTTAATCTCGCAATTAGTTACAGATATCCACTAAGAAAAACTTTTACTCAAAGTGTACTTGGTTAATTTTTATTTACCCTCTTCATGAGATTATTCTCATTAACTCCAGAGCAAGTACTCAAGAATTTTCAACATCCACCCGTTCATTTTCTATATCCGACTTTTGATTCCACCTAAATTCTCAATTTGTAAAAACTTTCTATTTTCTTAAACTAAGAATAGTTTCGCTCTAAAAAGTCCGAATCAAAAGGTAGATGAATAAGAGTTGTAAGGGCGCAGAAAATAAAAGAAAAAAGCAGAAAAGGCCGGATGAAAAGGGAGTGGCAGGATCTTAGATATACAACACAGGGGATGGACAGACGAGTTAAGGTTGGATAGGTAAAGCTATACTCCGAAGCTAAACTACTTTGCCGAACAGTGTTGCCAGATCAGGGTTTTTCCCACTAGATTTAGGGTTTTTTTGATCCTGCAGTGGGAATTTTAGTGGGACAAATCCTTCAGTGGGAAATTTAGTGGTTATTTTTTCCTTCAGGGTTTTTTTTAGTGGTTTTAATTTAAAAAAAACAAATATATTGATATATGGTTCCATTTTCTTTCAAAAACAAAAAAATGATTGGCTACTCCCTCTATCTGAATGTCTGAAGGTTCATTGGTCTATAGCATACACTATAGCATTAATTCCCTTTTAATGACCAATCACGAATCATTTGAGATAGAAATTCGCCGTTAGATATAAAGCTACACACGGTATACACGATAACTATAGTGCATGTTTTGTATTCGCTGTGTAATTTTATACCAAAACGTTAATAAAATTGGCAAAATCCAACAAATTTTAATTTTCAATATAAAAGTTTTATTTGAACGGTTCCCATAATACATATAAGAATAAAAATATTAATATGCCACCTGTTCAGTCTAAACAAAAATATGTACAAAAATATAAAAAGGAATGGGAAGGCGAAGCACAATTTAAAGGTATCTTGTTCCAGGTACATGTGTAAATTTCGAACCAACGCAAAAAATGTTGCGAATGTTCACAAGCGAACAAGTTTATGTCAGTGAATTTGTTGACGAGGTTTTGGATGCTGTAGTTAATGCAACTGCATATTTATTTTATATATTATATTAGAATATAGCTTAAGATGTTGAATTTTAAATATTTATAAAGTATCTTTAAAGTATCTTTCTAAAGATACTTAATAATTAAAGTTATTCATATGTGTTCCAAAGATGTAACCAAAGTACAAATATTTGAAGTATTTTTTCTTATTTCTTACTGTTCTTGAAGTATTAAATGTTTTTGATAAAAAATATCATTTTTATTAATTTTATTATCACTATATTTACAATTTTAAAAAACACGCGCTACCAAAATTTAGATCGACTAATTTTATATTTCAATAACCTTATTAGCCCTTGACCCTTTTAAAGTCAAGAATATAACTTAACACATAATATAATTTAACTGTTTAAACAAATATTTTTAATTTATTTTGAGCTGCGAAGGGGGAATATTACCTTGAAAATGAGAACGAGAATATAATAGAGTATATTATCGACCATTGTGTATTTTACAATTTTTCACATAAATTTATTTTAATAAATGTTAAAACGTAATTATTTATTTATATTTTATAATTAGATTTTGTATTATATTTGAAGATCGAAAATTCTCATATATTCTCCGAAAGGAGAATATTCTGGGTAATATTCTCGAGAATTTTTCATCTTTAAATTTAGTGGGAAATTTTTTTTTTTAGTGGGAAATCAGGCTCCATCTGGGGGGAAATCGCTTGAGTCATCTGGCAACACTGTTGCCGAAGGCAAGGCGAGGACTTAGGAGGCTTGAGTGCTGGCCGCTTGTTCTGTAATCCAATAGAGAACCTAAGACCTTTCCCACTCGTTTCTATGTTGGTACACATGACCAGCTTCTCTATATGTGTCTCTCACCAATGTCTACGTATGTAAATTTCAATATGGCGTCGAGTCTGCGCCTCACATTTTTCGTATTTTTCTCGTTACTGGACCGACAAACGACACAGTGTATCTACGATGTATATGTAAACGCCTTCTTCTTTACTATGAGTGGTTCCCCCTGTAATACATGCAGCGCAGGTTCCGTCTCGGATGTCCGTCTAGTAAAGAAGCACGTGAGAGAACTGAAGCACGTGAGATGACTCGCCATTTACTCATTCGCATGAATAAAATGCTCAACGCGACCCTGACTCAGTCCTAGAGAACTTGACGTAACTTTTACAACATCAGTTGAGAAAGCGGTTCAGAAAGTCCATTGGGACCATGCTATTTCAACTTTGATCGTCAAGCCTTTGATGGCTTATAGTCGGCAGTTTTAGTTCTCTAAAGACCTGTGAATGTCATCTTGCCGGAAATTTATCCATAGTTCATAGGAACAAATCTATACGACAGGTTTGAGTCTTCAAATCTTTCCACAGCCAGGAATCTATACACGGAGAAACTTTAATTATCAATTTTTACTTTTCTTGCATATGTATAGTTCATATAGTAAGTTATAATTTAGGGATAATCGATGTTCTATTACAAAACTTCACATAGTGACACTCAAATTGTAGTTGTGATATATTTTTAGGAAGAAATCTCAAAAATTGTGCACTCTTTCATATTGGGAATAAGAATATTTCTAAATCATTATAGTAAAACTGGTCACGTGGTCTTGAGAATCATGCTGAAAAAAGAAGATGAAGACTCTACAAGATTTCCCCCTCTAAGTGAAATTCATTTAGACTTAGACACGATAACGCTTTTTCTCCCTCTACTTAAAGACCTACCTAATATAATTTTAACCTATATAGTATACACATATCTATCATATATCGCAACTATCGCACTATCGCTAATAAACGCACGCATGATACTAAACATTCCCTCTGTTCTTACATATACTAACAGAGAAAAGTTTCACCACTTGCGAGAAACTACTAGTGCTGGCTCAAAATATCATGGTACCCAGGGTCTAGTTCAACTTCTACACTCGCGGATACAAAATTGGTTGTGCCCGGGACTTTATTTATTTCTGTCAGTGATGATGCTGCCATTGGTCAAAATTCGGCGCGCGACTGTGCGCCAGATGACGCCAGTTCAATCTTTCGGGGGAAGTCGAAAGAGATCGGAGAGCATTCGGCTGTTTTTACTAACTAAAATTAGAATATTGATCTTCTTTAGAATATTAACTTTTGAAATTTTTATTTCAAGACTTATTTTTCACCAGTATGAATTATTCTAATTGCCAACTTCTTAACCGTGAATAATACTATTTCTTAAAGTACTATTGTAATTCTTGTTCCAAAAAATTATAATGATTCATAAAATATATGAAAAACTCAAATTGAATTAAGAAAGATTATGGTTGTACCTCGATTATCCCTAAATTCATACAGTTTTTAAGAATCTTTGATATGCCAAAGAACATTATTTGATAATTAAAGTCTCTCCGTGTATAATTCTCGTTTCTATAACAGGAATGTATTTCCAGAGGCTAGGTTTTGGTTTCAAATCCTAAAAGTGAACTCTGGTGAATTAGAGGGCAAGGTATCGGCAACATTTGTGTAAGAATGAAAATATCATTACTATAATTAAAAGTGATACTTTCAAGTGACGCTCTTTTGGAAGGAAGACCTTCCAGACTGGAAGGAAGTGTAACTAGACTATCCGGCTTATAAATTGACTTTAATTGCAAAGCGAGGCAGTTCCTAGGCCGAGACAAGAACTTGGCCCTCGGCCAGCTCATTAAGGACAGTATTCTTTTTAGTCCAGTCAGAAGTCCACTTCTATTTCCTGAAGGTAGGTTTAATCGCGGCTTCATAAATTTTGGTAAAGCCGCATGTAAGATGGCTTTGACTTTGGGTGAGAAGGTATGTGTTGCAAACGTGCATCGTATATAGGGTGTAGAGTCTCCGGTAGTCCAATACTATCCTCCAAGGCAGCTCAAGTGTTATCCGTAATTGGAAACTCCCGCATAATTATGCTTCCCCACCTTAGGTTATGTCCACTACCCGTCTCTCTATGGCGTGTAGACATGGGTTCATGCTTGCCCGACTGTTCCTGGACACCGTCATTAACAGGCACGGCTAACAATCGCTATAGGATATTGTAAGGTTCAGAGGTTCGTTGAATATGCCTACATTGACATGTGACGGTTGCTATTGCAAAATTCCTACAGCAAGTGGGTGGAAAACCATTACCATTACCATTTGGAATTTAGAGTATCGAGTGAAATTAGGAAATTGTATTTGCTTATACATCACTTCTCTTAATCTTAATAACTGCGAACGTCAACTTTATGCGAACTGCAGAATATGTAAGATTGAGATATGTAAGATTGTAAAATAGGATGTAAGATGTAAGGAAAATAAAGGTTCCTTGCGTCGAGACGAATCGATTGACCTATAAGATTAATGCATTTCATTGAAAAATAAGAAAGTTGTGCTTTATTGTAATTTTCGAAAATGAATTTTTTGACTATAACTACTCAAATAATAAAAATTTAATGATGATGTAAAGAATACTTAATGCTCCACTATATCTTACATATTGTAATTTAAAAATATGAAATAAGATCATTTAGAAAAAGGGATTGAAAATATAGTTCAGAAAGGAAGATGATAAAAGGGGATTTAAAAAAGGGTTAGAAAAGGAATTTGGAAAAGAAGGTGGGAAAAGGTGATTTTGGAAAATCAAGTTGAAAAAGAGTGTGGTAAAAGGCATTTGAAAAAGAAGTTTACAAGTAGGGGATTAAAGAAGCTGAGGAAACCCTGCTGAAAAAGTTCCATTGGTTACCATTGGAAATGATTCATATTCAATGATAATGAATCATATTGAATGAAAGGAATGGTTCAATTTTCGGATGATGATTCAAAATGAATTATATCCAATGATATTTAATGGCAATCGCATTCAATAGTAACAATTACCATTGATTTTAATCATAATAAATCATTTTGAATATTATTTTCAAAAAAATTAAATTTAATAATATTTTATTTAATGATATTTTATGAATTTTAATAACTATTCATTAAAATTATTACCCAATAGTATTTTATTGAATGTTCTTCTGTGAATTTTAATGAATCATAAATGGAATGGTCGTCAGTGATATTCTTTTGAATAATATTTTATGCAATTTAATAACTATTCATTAAAATTATTACCTAATAATATTTTATTAAATAGTTTTTCATTAACTTTAATGATTAATAATTGAAGAATGATTGTTGTATCGTAGTTAATGGAACCGTTTTTCACGAATTGTAATAGCTGTTCAATACAATAATACTTAATCGTATTTCATTTATAATCATATTTTATGAATTCTAATAGTTGATCATTAAAATTATTATTTTCTGTAGTGTTTGATTGAATTTTTTTAAATAATTTTTTCTAAATTTTCAACTAATATTGTCTTAATATTGTCTAAATATATTTCAACTAATATTGTCTAATATTCTATTACAAATCATTCAATACCGGATATACAGCGATATCATTAAAACTTATTAAAACTCATTGATTGAAATGGATTTGTTACCATTAAAAAACATTGATCTCTAAATATTAAATATTATTAAATATTCAATTATTTAATATTATTAAAATTCATTAACACTACTCCTAATATTAGTATTAAATGTTATTAAATATGATTCAATTTGGAGTGGTTTAATATTCCATTACAAATCATTCAATACATATATTATTATAACAATTTATTAAAATCTATTCATTGAAAAGAATTTTTTACCATAAAGTATTATTCAGTAATAATTTCTATGCTTGAATGAATTTTAATCCTCGATCTTAACACTAAAAATTACAATTGATAACCATTGAACAGTATATCAATTTTTCATTGAATGGTAACATTTCGGATTAAATATCATTCAGAATAATTATAATTCAATGGAAACTAATCATAATCTATTACTTAATAATTAATAGATTTTAATAGATTTCGGAAACAATCATATTAAATGGTCAAATGTATGATTAAGATCGAGGATTAAAAACCATTGATCTTTTTTTAATAGTTTTTAATGGAACTTTTTCAGCAGGGAAAGGAATATATGTTGGAAAGGAAATAATTAAAATTTCTAATAAAGATAATAATGAAAGCATTGCAATTAATTATAATACTTATGTGCTTGTAACGACACAGGAAATAGGCGACAGTAGTGAGATCTGTCAGTTGTTCTAAAATATATAAACAGTAGCTAATGGCTCTCCAGAGTTGGAAGGAAGTTGGTACTGATATCGGATTTACGTTTCGCCCAAGCAGAAACTAGCTACAAACAAGGTAACTTGACCCAAATAATCGAAAACAGTTTTAACACAACGTAACTCGCTAGCGGGTTTTCGGACGATGTTACATACATATGTATAGAAAAGGAAGGGTGGAAAGCGAAGAAACGAGCAGCGTTGCACAATGTTATTAAAGTAGTAAATTTCTCCCGTGCCGAGTTACGGATTACGCATGCTCCCTTACTGGCTTTACCAAATAAGTTTGGCTAAAGTAGTTCGAAAAATATGCAAGCTCCATACCGAGAAGGTAACATTTTCTTAACATCTTTCTATATTGGTGAGAGGTGAAAAAGTATTTATCGACTAGTGTCGGACTTTTCATCGATAAGAAAGGGAAAAATCATTCGCGCAGAAATAAAACTTTTGATTAATGGGAAGAGCATAAAATATTTTGCTCGAGAAATACGAACATGATTTAACAGAAACTGTTTTTTTAATAAAATGATCTTTCAACTGATTGAATTAGTAGAATACTCTGACATATTTAGTACTTTATACATTTCAATAGCCGATTTCACCTATTCTGTATTACGGAGAAATGTTTAATTACTTTTAACTCTCCGCTAACTTGATTTATTGGATTTTCAATTTGCATAGAATGTTTGAAATTGCCACTCTTTCACTTAGATTTTATAGATTGAAATTTTATTTATTCGGCTAATTAATCAAGTTTTACATACTCGATGATAACTTTTGAATGATGATGATGCAGTATTAACTCTCTTTACAGTAATTTCAATATAAAACTTTATTTAAAAAGTCCATTTACTTAAATTAGTATACACTCACATAAAGCTTGAAATATTCTGACATTATTCGAATTTTTATGAAAGAGATTTGCAAGTGTAATTTAAAAAGAGGAGAATAATTCCCTGAACTTAAGTGATGAAGTTCCGGCTTGGAAAACTAATATGTTCCCTAAATACTCAGTTGTTCATGCAACAAGCCCATTTCTCAAAAACTGAGCTTCAGCAGAGACATGAACCTGCAACTTGCAAGTTTGGAGAGGAAGCAAAGGAACCTTTAGCTCCTCCTTTCAAATATAATATATTCATTTTTGCCAAGCAATAAAGCTAGCAATTCATGATGTAGAAATAATACCTTACACTTGCATGCAATAGTTCAATTATTATCAACGTGATTTCTGGTTAAACTTAGTTGAACATTTATTGATTTTATTGATCTTTCTTTAGATGTAGACATATCTCTCGTGTTTACTAATCAACTTTGCCAGTTTCACCATATCTAAGTTTCAAAACACGCGATCTTAGACTAATTCTAACACCAGAAGTGTCTATTCGTGTCTTCGTCAATTTATTGATACAGAAAGGTGGACCATTAGTCTAAAAGATACTATAAATTTATCTTATAAAATTACTATTCAGTTTTCTGTCTTTGACATGACTGAGATTTTCGAGTGATGGAAAGGTCTCACAGTTGAGCAACTTTGAAGAAAAGGCCCTACTCTGAGAAATCGAAGGGTCGGTAACGTATGAAAGAACGTGAATCAAACGCAAAAAGAAGAATAGGCCGTCTATATTCCAGAAACGTTTCACGGTGACCATCCTGTGATAACGTTTGGGCACGTTCAACGTCGGAATTCTCAGAGAACTCTTTTCTTTTCTTAAAGAACTATTTTTTCTCGTTTTTTTTTTCTTTTTCTTCATTCTCAGTTCTATACACAGAGCATCGATGGTACCCGTGTGGCTTAGAGTAGTGACAGCGACGCGAGCTGGACCGAGGAAAAATTTTCTCGGGCCAAGAGCGCTGGTCTGCCTATTAATTTCATTGTCCTTCCGATCACGGAATCCATTGTCAAGCTTTATCCTCGGAACACGTGAAAAGCCATAGCCACGTAATTAATTCACAAAGAAGCGAAGAAGGAGAAGCCCAGGAATAACGATAGTGTTTTATTTAACGAAATAAGCTTTTACGCCATCGTGGTGTATTCAAAGGAAAGTTGATTATCTCAGAACAAAGCGCTTTTTTCACCTTTTGGAGCTATCGATTTTTGAGATAGGTACCAGATTCCGCTCTCGGGAATAAGGAGCCTTCTTTCATCAACCAATACTGTTATAATTCACTACAGAAAAGGGTGCGTGATTTATCAAATCGATTTCCTACCACCCATCCAGTCGGAGACTTTTAAATCATACATCAAAATATTTTAAATTCTTTTAGATTCCCGCTAATATAAATATTTTTATAAATATGAATTGAAAACTATTTTCTTAAAGTAGTTAAAACCTAGAAAGAAGATTGGTCTCATAAAAATTTAATTTTAGTATTTTTGTTACGTTGGAGTGCACTTCTTGGAATTGGCATTTTTTTTTCCTCTCTCTACACTCATCTTCCTCAATTCCCGATTCTCAACCCACTCGAACCACTAGAATTCCTGCGGAAAATCGAGATTAAATCATAACGTATTTATTAAACGTCTCGATTCAAATTCTAATAAATACTTCAACCACAGAACGCCCCATTCAAACTATTGAAAGATATTAATAATTTATTCCACTTGGAGATGACATTCATTCATTTTCGTATAAAAATTCGCTATCAGTTTCTGAATCGAGTAATTTTACCGATAAAATAAATTTTTGAATCAAGTTGAATTAATTAATTGATCACTTTCCATCAAGATCACTTTTCCTCTCGGAAGAAAAATATAAAAGACTGTTTTCAGAAGAAAACGAGTCGACTTTTGTGGACTTTTTTGTGGACGACCCCACTAATCGATTTCTGGGCGTAACTTGAGTCTGACTACTCGCTTACATAAATTAGGAAGTAATTAATTAAAATTACGTTTACTTTCGCTCGTTTATTCGAGCAACTTTAGCGACAGCAGAAGCAGGTTTCCTTGACAGTTCTATTCCGACTTTCTCGTTTATCCATTCCCGCCTTCACCACTACCTCTCTGAAGGACAATGTCAATATTTGAGAAGACAGTAATTCGCTGGAAATTTCAGTAAGAATTAATGGCTCGCCATTCGCTGAATTTCCATAATCGACGGACTAAGGGTCTCAATATTCTCAGCAGTAGAGGTGAATTATAAAGCTATCCTTTTAGAACTTCGACACACCAGTTAAAATACTTATAATTATAAATCTCCTTTTCTATTATATTTTTAACATCCCTTTTCAACCTACTCTTCCACTCCCTTTTCCCACCTCATTTTCCAAACTCCCCTCTTCCCACCCCCTTATAAATATCCTTTCTCCAAATCGTTTTCCAAACCTCATTTTCCAAACCCTATTTTCCAAAGCACATTTACAATATATTTATCTAATACCATTTGCCAATCCCTTTTCTATAATTTCCAAATATTTTTTCCAGCACCTCTTTATTGAATCACATGCAATAAAATGTGTAATGAAATAAATGTATGTATGTATGAAAGTATGTACACGCATCATGCCTTTAAGGAAAGTACACCCTATCTTTTGAAGAATATATATTTATACGAGTTGTAAAGACACGTAAATGTAGAAGTAGAGTGAGTTAGGGTGAAATTATATTAGTTCTAAATGTCGCAAGCGAATGCGGTGGAAGTCTACGAGATTCGGATAGTACCTAAAGTTAATCCTGCGGTTCGGCCTTTAAGGTCACAATTAGAGCAACCCCATGATCTTCCCTGATAATTCTGCACGATAAATTCTCAGGGGAGAAAAAGCTTAAGATGTACAAATTGTAAACTTCCCTCGTACTCGTCAAAAAAATGTTTTATCATTATTTCTTAACAGTCGAATGAATTTAAGCACTACTAAGAACTTTACTTTTAATCCTGCAAGTTCGTAGTTCTCAATCTTCATACGTTTCTTTCAGTCTAGCAGAACTTCCAAGTAAAAAAGGTAAATTAAAAAAGAAGA
>CAJFCO010000125.1:227027-258493 GCA_904066015.1 Synergus gifuensis | reverse complement strand
TTGGAAAGGCAAGGACGAAACCTTCCGAAGAAATAGAAACTCAAGGGTTCACATAAAATGACATGCAGAAAGGCAGGAAACGAAGCAATCTCATCCAAATATATGAAGAACAGACATGCAGAAAGGCAAACGCATCAGTCACATCCCATGACAATTATTGAGAATGCGCATGTGGAAAGGCGGGAAACACAACATTCTCATGCATCACATGATTTATCCAAATTCTTCGGGTACGGTCAGTAGCAAGGATAGGATAGGTGTCTGGGTGCAGCAGTAGATTGGGCGGGAGAGTTTGAATTACCAAGTTCTTTCAAGTTGTTGAAGGCGTCCCAAAAACATCTCAAAGTCCTTTGGTGCTCCAAATTAGTTAATGATAATGTAATTTGGGTCCAATAGTTATGTTAATTCCATATTTTCCAAAATATATTCAGTTATTTCCAAAATGATATAATACATGGTAAGGTAGGGATCTTCCAGAGCTCGTGCGATAGAGGTTACATGAAAATAAATAAAAATAACGTAATGAGTAACTAATATTAAATAAACTAAATTTGAACCATATCCAATCTGCGAAATGTGCAACCTCCAGAACTGAATAACACAATTGAATGAATTTTCTGTAATAAAAATTAAGTTTGTGACTTGCAAAATTTTGCAACGTCACAAAGTATTACTATAAAAAGTCTGGTGCTGAAAAATATTTACAAAATCCTGATATTGACTTAAGAACACAAAATAAATATATGAATTATGTCTCTCATCTCTGCTGCATCTCGCACCACATAATGAAGTCTTTGTTTTGTGTAGTTAAATATCGAGTTGAGTCCCGTACCTGTTTTTCATAGTAATATGTAATCGCTGTATTCGAATGAGAAAATCCCTCGTCATTTGACATAGCTATAAATGTCGACGAGACACATTACAACGTAAATACCATATGATAACGTAGCTTTACTCGCTCTGTATCCTGCTCCCTGGCCATTGGTATGCTCCCCTGTTGTGCTATTGTATCCGCTCGTTAATAATCTGGAATTATGGAATAACTGTTGCGCGAACATAGTAATAGATGTGGTTTTCACGTGTCCTTACATTTCTATGCTAGTTTAATAAACGAGAGTAGATCGCAATTTAACTCCAGTGCATTGCGAATTGTTCCAAAATAATGTCAATAATTATTGTGACTAATTTATCCGCGCTAAACAATTTTCAAATTCTGAATTTACAAGGTACCTATATTTTAGTAGTTTGACCTACTGATTTATTTCATTTATTTCTAAATATGTAAAGTTTATCATTTACCGCTATAACTTTCGCGGGAATTACGTCTTTTTCGTGTAATTTCAGAACTTGAATAACCCACCTATTTCGAATGCTGTTTCTAGTCGACTGAGTATCAAGCCAACTTAGTAAATAAATGCTGCGTTGGATTATAAACGAGTAATTTATTAATTCTGTATCGCAGTTGCAAAAGCAGATTAAGCAAGTGTATAAAGTCCCACTAGTCACAGACTTCTACTTGAAATTCAGTAGTGAATAACTACGTAGCCAGCCAGGAGATTTAAACGGATTAAGCCAACTCCAGAATCTCCAAGGAACATATCCGAATATCCTCTACGAGTTTTTGTTTTTTATAACTTGTGATGAATTTCCAACGCAATTTCACAAAATACTAAGGATTTAGAGTTAGAATGATACTTTTAAATTTTCATGGAAAAATTTGAGAAAAATAATAATAGTCGAATTGAGGAACTTGAAATGATCCGAAATTTCCAGTCTGGTTCCTCTGCGTCTTGTATTAAAGGTTCCGCCCGATATAGGAAAGGGTAGTGAGGTGAAATCTCCAAATTCAGTTCCGAATTAAATTGGGATGGAGAGAGAAGGGAAAACCTAATTGCACAGATATAACTGGATCAGGGACGAAGGGGATAAAACGCTGCGTGAAAAGTTTGCACACCCTCTAGGCTATGAAGTTTGGTTGCTGGATGGATTGAGTTTGCATGGAAAGTGCGACTTCGCTAATGGAAAGCAACAGTAGTATAGGGTTAAATTGTTAGGTTCTCATATTCGTGTTCTATTTCGTAGACTCGAGGGGAGTGTTTTATCTCAAATGCGAAAATAATATTCGCCGACCCTGTTGCCCATCAAGATTAATGAGATTCACAGAAAGTTGCTTCCTAAACTCAACTGGTGTTTTCACAATTCCCGAGGTAATGTGTACCTTAATGAAAAACAGAGTTTATGAAGAAATAATCTTCTCGTTTACTTCACTCGAGCTTCCTGCTCTCGCGAAAGTAATTGTTGCACATAATTTGAATTACAGGAAATTTTGAGCTTGATTGCTTATGTTATTACTAAACATAATCCGAGGAAGATAGAATGACGAAATTTTCCTATTAAAAAAGGGAGCATTTATAGTAGTATTCAGGCTCCCTTTTTTCGCGGGCTTAATCATTTTGCGTCATTGAATGCGTTGAAGATTTGTGTCAAGAGCGCTTCCGGAAATTAATTGATGAACATTCCATGCTGGCACTGGTGGTTTTCCCTCACTATGGTTGCGGTTGCATTTCCGATCGAATCGAAATGTTTCTACCAGGAAATTGTGGTTTACTCTACTTGATAGGCGAGGGATACATAAGATAGTAGAGATAATAATTCCCAGCAGACATTTGCGACATTTGACGTCACATTCCTTCGTTGCAGTCATCACAGATATTCCGGGAATCTGTAGAAGGTGTGTGAAATCAATACACAAATCTTCAGCTGAATATCACCTTTCTTTACCTAGCATTTTTAAAGTAAAAGGCTCTAAGTTGTAAAATACCCGAACTCGTATTTCTCAAAAGATTTAGAGTTTTCAACTCTCTTTTCCAATCTCCTTTTCTCATCCCTTTGCCAACCCGTTTTGCGCTCCATTTTTCCAATCCCTACTTCCAAACACCCTTTTCCAAAACAATTTTCCTAAAATTCAAAATCAATATTACATTAAAGTAACTTAATTTGCTGATAAATTAATCAATTTTTTTCAACGACTATATCCAGCAACGAAAAAGTGAAAACTGATATGTTCAATTTTGAACTTTTGAATTTAAAGTACTGAAAGCTCAAGTTGAAATTAAAGTTGTCTGATCCTTAAAAACAGGGGAATTTTTCGTTCCCTGACTCGTAAAAGCTATTTCACAGCGAGCAGGGTTGCTAACGAAATATGCCTAACATTGTTCCTTTGGCTACTTTACAACCTCTAGAGGTGTAAAGTAGCATTCTTTACAAACTCTCCCGTGCAGAAATTCCAATATGGCTCTGATCGGAGCCCAATCGGGCAGAACTTGGCCCAAATCGGGCTATCTAGATGGACCCAGACTCGAAATGAAACGCGATACCCGATCGGGGCCGAAGTGCAGCGCCCAGATAGATAACCCGGTCTGGCCCCGATTGGGCCCATATAAATATATTTTTATTATTTTTTTAATTAAAAGGGATTATTAAATAAAATACTATTAAAACTGTATAAAATTTAAAATATTTGGATTTATTTAATATTTAAAAAAAGACACAATATAATATAAATATAATTAAGATATAATATAATATAAAGACACAATATAAAGACACAATATAACAACTAGAATTTATAAATAACGAACTTATCAAAGTATTTTTAAATATATGTATCTTTGTTTTCAAATTCTAAATTTAAATTACACGTAGAGAATTATTCGGAAATAATAAATTACTTTTACTTCTTATTTTCTAATACATAATCTTATTTCGAGGGTAGGTTTCATCTTAACATATTTGATGAATTTACTTACTCTCATCTTGAACATGTAAAGTAGGAATATCTTTGCGTATTCAATGCCTACGCACTCGTTTTGTCCTCGCTTTTGGCATTTTTTTTACACTTATTTAAACTTTTTTCCACTCTTTCACCTTTCTACTTTATATTGAAACTTGGGAGATTTGTGCGCTCCAATAGTTTTGTGGCTTAAAGTGGGTTGATTATAATCAACCCACTTTGAGCCACAAAACGCGAGCGCCATCTATCTTCAAAATTGGCTTCGTATCTGGGGTCTAGATGGAACCATATTTGACATATTTTCGGTGCCAAATATGGCGGTGGATTTGGTTCGACCTAAAACCCAGATATTCACCAAGTTACAGCCACAAAAAAGCGTACCCGACCGGGCCCAAATCGGAAATCAGGCAAATATTTGGCAATTTCTGCACGGGCTACTCTCTAAATCTGAATCAGCGAAAACCATACCAAGTTAGTGAAATTCGCTGATGAATCAGCGGAATTGCTGTCATAGAGGGCGTGATATTCACTGATTCATCAGCGAATTTCACTGATTTGGTATGGTTTTCGCTGGTTCAGATTTAGAGAGTACACGGAGAAACTTTTCATTGTAGAATGTAGTATTATAATATTAGTTTTTACTAAAGTCGCTAGGAAAGTGAAGATATAATGTCAGTTTTTTAGAAATTACTATTTTGAATAGTAAACTGTGAAGATACTAATAATATTGGAGAAAGTAATGGTGAACATTTCATTTATTCCTAGAAAAGTAGGTTAAATTTACAAAAGACTATAGTAAAGTCACATCTCCTTGTCCAACCGGAGTTACCATAGTCTTTAGGAGATAGTGCAACCATATTTACAATTTTTCCTATCGAAAATAGGAAATAATTCTACCTTCATAATGAAAAAAATCACAGTCATTCGTAAATTCTACCATAGTTGATATTATATTTTGTACGTATAGTTACGTACGTACATACACATACAAATTATATACACATTAGTTAAGTACATATAAATAGTCAACTCACGCTTAAATACTATACTAACGCAACTTAACCTAAAAACGCACACATTCATAAACGCATCGCAGTAACATGACACTTGAAATATATCAATTTCATCATGTTTATATACTAAACTGTCAGAACTTTTACGACTTGCGAGATGAGGCTCGGTTGTCCCTCTGTTAGCAAAAATCCTAAGTTAAAAAAGTTAAAGATGCGCCACATTCAAATATTAAAAAACCTAAAATTTCACCATGTAACGTTGATAATGAGAAATAAAATTGACTAAATTAAAGTAAATTTGAAAAACATACTACACAAATGAATCCCGTAGAGAATATTTTCTTATATTTACAATATTAAATAAAATTGTTGAAAACTTTTAATAAAATTTTCAATTATTAATACATGAACCACGTTAAATGAAAAAATTTATGTTACTTAAAAAGTCGAAATTAAAAAATATAAATGAAGTACTGTTTTATACTAAGTCACCTAATTATTTCACTACATACGTAATGAAAGCCTGTAAATTTTTGTAAACGCACTAAAAACAAACACTCTTGTTCCACGGACCACGCGTTCGGCGTATCTGACGTCACTCGGCCTTTAATTTACTATTTCCAATGGGAATTTCTGCTACATACTATTGCAATATATAAAGTCGCCGACAGCAAAATTTTCAAGTTTTTCTCTTTTCATTGCTCATTCCTAGAGACAATGGTAATTTCTCTAAACTATTTTTCAATTTATATTATTTAAGCTACCAATCTTTGTAATTATAGTTTTAATTTTTATTTATATAAGTATCACTTATTTCTAAAGTCAATTTGCTATTAAAGATATTAACCTTTGCAACTCTCAATGGTAATTTTTAAAGTCTTACTATATTTAAAACTAGTACATAAACAGTATTTCCTCCCATTGCTATGGCAAATAAAACCATTTTTCTTACTATGTCTTCACTTTCCTATTGACTTTAGTAAAAATGAATATTATAATAATACATTCTACAATGAAAAGTTTCTCCGTGTAGAGATGTAAAGTGAGAAGCTCAGAAATCGGCAACTTTCCAGAGTCTACGGAGGCACGAAAAATCGAACTTTCCGTATACGTGCTGTGAAAAATTATTTGCAAAACACTCCTCTTTCGTTGGGAAAGTACGAAGACTTTTACGATCATACTGAAATTCGCACCGTTTGCTATAAGAGTCGAAACCTTTTCCACGGATATTGTATTCTCTCTGTAATGCAAAGGTTTGCACTATGCAAACGACTATACATCGGATCGAACGGACGTTCGGATTACTGGTGCTCCATTGGAGAACAGGTACTACCAAGATTCGTATTGAAGCCAGCGCGCACTTTCCGACAATTTTGAGGGGGTGCGCAGAGAGAATAATCGGGCTAGAGGCACTGGCTCGCCCAAAGATAGAATGGAACGGCGAAGTGGAATAGTGGATGCCAGAGGAAGTGGAAGAGAGCGTGGTTTCACCCAAATGCATTGATAGCGCCCTGACCCAGTTCTCTCGGGTCCTTCGGATTTATAGGATGGCGTTATCGCCACATCTGCACTTCGATAGTTTTACGGTTCTGCGACCTAATTTCAAAAAACCCCGATGACACTCTTCGAAAAGAAATGGCCACCCGACTTTCAACGCAAAGGCGAGAAAACAATTATACTCTCGAATCCAAAGTTGATATACATATATATATGTATTATATGATATATATATTCGTCATCATCAAAGACGATAGCATGACAAGAGTCATTGAAGAAAACTGGATGTTAAACCGTAATAGCTTTTGTTATTAAACTGTGGGACGACTATTATTTAGATATTTTGATAAAATATCTATAATTATTTAATGATGATGAGCATAAAAAACGAGTAGTTGAAAATCGAAAATTGATTCCAAGTTTTGTATATTTATTCGAAATTTTTTTCATCCATCTCGAGTATTTTATCCCAGCAAAAAAATTTATATCGCATCGAAATAGAGTACGAATTGAGAAAAAATTGTTATATAAATCAATAGCAATTACGTGAGGTGAGGTTTAACCTTTTTGCTTTTTTGTCCTTTACTTATTCCTCTTATTTTCTCTTTGCTCTTACTATTCCTTCCTCCCCCTTTCGCTGCTTCATATAGCGGCCCACTCCGCAGTCAGCGAAATTTAATTCGCTTAGGATCTGCGCAACGCTAAGCTCTGATTAAAAGTCGCATTATGTTCGCAATGTCGCACCTACAGTTTCCATAATGGAGACGACTTTATGACATAAAAAAATAATTTAATTAAAACAATTAATAAACAAAAGGTGAATGTAAAATATAATCAAGAGTTTGTGAACTTAGTACACAACATTATATTACTTTTACTGTGTATGACGAATTACTAGTTTATGTTTCGAATTTAAAATGGGGAACTCTATTTCAAATGTTGATTTCAGAAGAAAAAGAGACAGAATTTGTAATAACTAAACTAAACTAAAAAATACCAGACAGACAAATAATAATCCCGGGAGCTTTAAAAAGTGGGTTGGAACCATTTGAAAAACTGGGTTATGAGTTCTTTAGAAATGCATGCAGCCTCAAATTGTCTAATAAATTGTTCTAAATAGCATATAAACGAATCAAATCGGAACAATTATCTATACTTCTGTACAAAAGACAAATGACTAATTTGGACGTTGAAAGCTGCACAGCATATTGAACCGAACAACAAAGGACGTGTATGGTTGAGGTATTACAGTACGAAACTTAAAAGACACATTTGCGTGTGTATAAGGCGTGACGTAACTTTGGTTTATAGTCCATTTGATACCTATGATGGGAAGACATTAAATTTAAACTCTGCCCCAATTTTAGGCAAGGATGACGCAAACAACTCATAAAACTGCACCAGAGATATTACTGCTTGGATACACAATTTTAATTCCAATTAATCGATATTAATATCTTAATAAAATGTTAATAATATAATAAATAACAGCCTCAAATCGGCATAATCTTTCCTTTCTTAAATTCAAACGTGCTATACTGAGGAGTTTTGTTATTGAAAATACTATATTGTGAAAATACTAAATTTTATTGCGTTTTATAAACTTATAAATCTACAAAAAATATTTCCAGGTTCTTTTATGAGCGGTTTTTATGGCCCTGTTATGGGCTATAGTCGTAGGTGGTCTTAAAATTTTTAACATTTT
Organism: Synergus gifuensis; assembly: GCA_904066015.1. Taxonomy (NCBI): domain Eukaryota; kingdom Metazoa; phylum Arthropoda; class Insecta; order Hymenoptera; family Cynipidae; genus Synergus; species Synergus gifuensis. Next base: position 250,485 of record CAJFCO010000125.1, on the reverse strand, counting down.
AGTTTACAAAAAACACAAGAGTAAAATTTTCTATTACCTATATTGCTTCTATTTTAAAATAATTGAAACAGTGTTTTGTACGATAAATGATGTTAATGAAAATTTTGACCAAATCGCTACTATAAGTTTTCTTTTGTTATACAACCTATTGAATTTACAATTATATATTATAATCCATGACTTACAATTTCGAATCTCAATATTAAATAATCCCATTTAAAAACATGGAATAATATAAGATTAATATATTTAAGAGGATCATGGAAACCAGATTTCCAACCATTAGTTATAATATGAAGTCCGATTAGATTATACAGATTATTTCTGTTTCGTTTTTATATTCGATTTACATAATTATTAACGGATTATAGCAAAAAAATGATATTGTTTAATGACAAAAATAATACTAATTTAATATTTTTCCAATTAAGTAAAATTTTTCGGAATTTAAGGTGGAAAATGAGGTTAAATCTAACTTAATCTAAAAACTGATTCGATTTAAGACGTTACAGAAGCTGTAACAAAAGTTACCTGTACTATCTAAATTTGAATCAGTGAGAAATAGGTCACAGAATAATGCATCGAAACACGTAAATTTTTTACAGTAATTTCGGATTCGGAAATTTCAAAGCAGATGGATCGGAGTATATCAAGTGTAACATCTGTAGGATCGACACTCAGAAGCAAAAGCTGAAATCTGGTGGATTGTTTGTTTCGTTGAGCTCGACATCTTAAGCGTGTTCTGCCGTAAACCTTAGCTTATCTTGAATTTATAGTAAAACAGGTCGTTTCTTCAGAACAAGACCACGCGCTCCGCACAACCATTAAGATGGTAGGAAATGCTTTGTACAGAGTTGGTATGGCAATATACAAGATACCGCCCTGTGAGAAATACGATAGGCATCTGCATTCCACGATGCCGCATCCGAGATCTTCGTTCCGAACTCTCAGAGAAACTAGGTTATGCAAATCAAATTGAGAATTAGTTATTAGTCGAGTCTTAACTCATCTTAAATCATTCTGATTGCAACTCGACTCGCAAACATTGCTACACGGAGAGACTTTAATTATCAAATAATGTTCTTTGGCATATCAAAGATTCTTAAAAACTGTATGAATTTAGGGATAATCCATGTACAACCATAATCTTTCTTAATTCAATTTGAGTTTTTCATATATTTTATGGATCATTATAATTTTTCGGAACAAGAATTACAATAGTACTTTAAGAAATAGTATTATTCACGGTTAAGAAATTGTCAATTAGAATAATTCATACTAGTGAAAAATAAGTCTTGAAATAAAAATTTCAAAAGTTAATCTTCTAGAGAAGATCAATTCTAATTTTTTTTAGTAAAAACAGCCGAATACTCTCCGATCTCTTCCGACTTCCCCGAAAAATTGAACTGGCGCCATCTGGCGTACAGTCGCGCGCCGAATTTTGACCAATGGCAGCATTATCACTGACAGAAATAAATAAAGTCCGGGGCACAACCAATTTTGTATCCGCGAGTGTAGAAGTTGAACTGGACCCTGTACCATGATATTTGGAGCCAGCACTAGTAGTTTCTCGCAAGTGGTGAAACTTTTCTCTGTTAGTATATATAAGAACAGAGAGAATGTTTAGTATCATGTGTGCGTTTATTATCGATAGTGCGATAGTTGCGATATATGATAGATATGTGTATACTATATAGGTTAAAATTATATTAGGTAGGTCTTTAAGTAGAGGGAGAAAAAGCGTTATCGTGTCTAAGTCTAAATGAATTTCACTTAGAGGGGAAAATCTTGTAGAGTCTCCATCTTCTTTTTTCAGTATGATTCTCAAGACCACGTGACCAGTTTTACTATAATGATTTAGAAATATTCTTATTCCCAATATGAAAGAGTGTACAATTTTTAAGATTTCTTCCTAAAAATATATCACAACTACAATTTGAGTGTCACTATGTGAACTTTTGTACACTGAGAGACTTTTTGTTAGAATAAATGATAAATATGAATGAGAATTTAGTATAATATCGTTCCGAAGTAGGGAAAACAGGGTTTGCGTATCAAAAATTAATATAGTGGTTTTCAGTCGGAAAAATTAATATTTTTGATAGAACAAATGGAAAGGATGTTTCATTAACTCTTATAAAACTTGCGAGAATTTAATATACACTATATCAAAGTTGACAAGAGAAGTTAAAACGATTGTAATACATTTTATTCGAAAGAATGAAAACATCTTTTGAAGTTGTCATACAAAGCATATGAGAATCTCAAACGACTATATGAAAAATAACTCACTCCACTAATAAGATTTAACCTTTAGAAAGGGGAACTAAATACACAAATTAAATACAATCAAATACGGAAACACGTGAAAAATTATTATTTTTATTATTATATATACTTAATTTATTCACTAAATACATAATCGCACGCTTAATCAGCAGGAAAAATCGAATTCGCTGCGGCAAGATTCGAACCTAACTTATACGCATTTTATCCCTAACGGCCTAACAACTAAACCCCACGGCTAACTGTACATTATAAAATATTTGGAAAAAATCTCGATAAAGTAGCGTCGCTTGACACTTGATTTTTTATAAAATGCATTTTTTTTAAAGGAACTTATAATATTCTTGTATGCAATAACATTATATAATTTGATATCTCAGTAACTCAGTATATAATAAACTTGAATGTATTTAGATGTAATATTTTAGTTTATAAATTTAGTGAGAAAATATTCCTAATGTTTTAAATCCCATAGTAAATGAATCACTTGAAAATAGAAAGAGTTAACTTTGATTTAAAATGTTGTGAAACATATATGTAATAAAAGCGCCTTTTTCACACAACCAAGCATTTTCTGACAGATATAACCAAAATAACGCCGATAAACGGAAAAACGTGGGAACTGGCGACCAGTGTTTCACGCATTTCTCATATTCGGCTGCACATTCGGGCTCGATCGGAAAACGGCGGAAACATTCGAGGAGCATTCTCAAACGAAACTATATGAAAAATCAAGAATAATGATATCATAGTTTGCTATGCGTCTCAGGTTTCTGTCAACTTCATATTGACAATATCAATTTCTAAAATACGTTTTCGAGATTATGATATTCACTATTTTTCTTATTCATATTATTTTTCGAAAACTCAGTAAAAAGAATATCATTTTTTCATAGAGTTAATTTATAAAATGGAGATTCATAATATTTCGTATATAGAATACTACTTTCTCGACTTCGTGTTTTAAATACTCGTATGATAATATTAAACTATAGTACTGTAGTACGAATAAGTGTGATAGAACCTCGGTTTTCCCTATTTCGGAACGATATTATACTAAATTCTCATTCATTTTTATCATTTATTCAAATAAAAAGTCTCTCAGTGTATAATAGAACATCGATTATCCCTAAATTATAACTTACTACACTCGAATCTCCCAATATCGACGAAATCCAGACCAGACGCTTTCCCAATATCGACGAAATTCCTCTTCTCAAATGGCACATCAATTGCGCATGCGTCATATTAATTGCGCATGCGTATTGCACATAAATAATGATTCTTAGCATTTTAAATTGCGCGCGAATAGCAACCAATCAGATTCCGAGCGCGCAACTCATGCGCAGTGTATCCAGTGATATTTGAGGTAACTGCAGGTCGTTAATGAGAAAGGAATGCGGTCGATATTGGGAGATTGTCGATATTGGGAAGGTCGATATTGGGAGATTCGAGTGTATATGAACTATACATATACAAGAAAAGTAAAAATTGATAATTAAAGTTTCTCCGTGTAAAAACTTCTCTTTATAAAATAAACAGAAATCGAGAATAAGAGGATAAAAAGTAGACATTTTTAGACTACCCTAGAAAAAATTCATGTTAGTTTCAGCACTATTTTTAGAACCGTTGAATTTCGATCGTCACTGAAAAGAATCGAATGTCATGTCATGTCACCGTAATAGATATGTCAGAAGAGCTTGAAAGAACCTCTAGAAAATGCATGCTGCCGAAGATGACATTGTTACTAAACACAAAGGCAGATTCACACCTTTTTAGTCAATTCGCTTCAGTTGGTTCGATATTCAAGGATGTATGGGCTTTTTTGTAAGCCCTCGTAAATGTCGAGTGAGAATTGGTTTTGAGGTGCGCAAACGCGTTTCGCCTCGATAAAAAGACGACTCTTATTGAGTAAGTTCTCTGAGTGAGTCACTCGGCCATGGAATAAAGTTTCAAAGTGTCGTTATAACAGCCAAAGTAGACAGGTAAGTTGTGGTATGAGTTCAAGAAAGGTACCGCTTAAAGAGCTTATAAGCAGAACGAATTCTCCACTGTCAAACTTCAAGAAAATAAAATTTGGTTTTCAGGTTTAAGTTAGGTACACAATATTCCTTTGAGAGTTATTTAGAACTTTTTTAAAGTATAAGTTATTGTTGAATCTCGATGGGATCGAAGTGGAGAAGTTGACCGAGACAGAGTCGCACGTAAACACAGACGTTAAAGTTTCTCTTCAAGAAGACAAGTTCATTTAACGTTCAGTCGTGAAACTCGTTGCATTCGTAATAAGTTTCACTGAGCTTAGTCTCGTATCAACAGAAACTAAACCAAAGTCTATTAACCTTGCACTTATCTTGAATGCTAATTTTTTCCCACTGAGAAAATTAAATGTCAATTGCATACACATTTTATCTCATCTATTGTAATTTCTTATTATATTATAAAAAAATATTTTTGTAAGTTTAACAGGAACTCAAGCCTTCTTAAGAAGTACGCAAACCAGCTACGGTCTGTTCAACAAGAACGTGTTCGCGATATTTCAAAAACTATTGGCGATTTTTGAACGTTTTTTTTTTTAATAAAGGACGTTTTGTATATTTAGAGCTCTTCACTGAGAACCTCAATGCTCAGAAAATGCTTCAAATATATCAACGTGATCTTCTAAGGTCTGCTAAAAAGATGTTTGGAGCCAACAATTGTAATTTAGTCAGTTCCTCGGAGAAAAGGCACTCATGCTTGTATTTTCCTGTCCAACTCAAACTCATTCTCAGCTTCGTTGCTGTATAAATATCAAACTTGAATGTGTAAACACACATGATGGCAACAGAGCGATAGTTAACGCTCTCTAATTCTCAAAAGGAAACAAATAGAGAGCAATAAGTCGAGATTGAATTAATTATTGCTTTAAAATTCCTTTAAAGCTCTTGTTTTCATGGAATTATTATTTCATTATGTAAATGACTTGTTTAAGACCCCAAGTATATAGCTTTTAATTTTCATTCTAGATGTTCCTTTAAATAAGCCAACTCCTTATAAGAGAATATTTTCCCAAAAAATTTTAATTAATTTATAAGTAGCGCATCAATATTATCGTGTTTTGTTGAAAGCACGTAGCGAACGCTACATTTAATTATTTATGGAAATCCGAGGTACTCGGTTTACGATCCGTATTATCGTCGGGACCTTAGAAAACCTTTTCTTATTTCGCGTGGCGTGCCACAGCTATACAGCATGAATATTTAATTCGGGTGAAAATTGACGCTTTGCCGAGCGACCTCTTGAATTAGATAAAAAATTCAACAACTGAAAGAAGAAACTTCGAGACTCGAATGTACCTGACGAAAATGGCCCTTAGAAGATTCTAGTTGGACGGATCAACTCTGAACTCGTTGCAATTCTCTATCCAGAAGAGATCAACGCTCTCAAATTGTTCTTCTCCCATTACGAATCAGAATCGTTTCAGAAGTCTTTAAATATTAAAATACTCTGCTGAAAATTGGTCTAATGTATCCTTTATTCAGTGAGTTTCTATTATGGAAGATGCACTTCAGTTTCGGAAATTGAAGAATGTTTTACTTATTCGAAGTGTTAAAATTTCAGTTCTCGAAATTCTTTAGCCTTATAATTTATATATGTTTATATATATTTATTTATTTACACTTATGTTTCCTCTTCGCATTATCATTAGCATTTTTTAACGCATTTGTATTCATTCCTCGAATAAGAAAGTGGCGGATTTGGAAATTCATGTGAAAATTGGATTTATGAGGGAAGTCAACCTCGAGACCTTGCAGTGACCTGTTTCATGTCCGATCCAGTGACATCTTAGGTGGATATACCTACCTACCTAACTTTGAATTAATTGTATACATTTGTTGGGAAATTAATTATAGGAAAGTTATATTGTTACCCCTAGCCTTGCACCTTGTTTCACTGTGAGCACACCGTATGGCGGAGTTTCGGAAGCAGGGACAAAACTTAGTACGCCCCCGGGGTTTCTCAACTACTCGCTTTCCCGCTGCCAGCTTATTGTTTAGGGAATTACATTTTTCGAACGCATTACGCCCTTAGAACTTGCGATCGTCGTCAAACTTTCCCACAAAGTGACCGAATCGCTTAAAACATTGAAAAGACAAGGAAAAGTACTTCTCGACTCCATGAGGTTGAACTTTATTTTTATCCTCTCTTCAGAGAGTTCAAAAATAATCTCAATCTCGAGCAGTATAAACAGTTTCAGGAAATTTAAAAAGCATTTTTGGCTTCTTGAAATCATTTTAAATCACTTGAAACCCCCTATAGTTTTGTGCGATATTCTTTCAAATCCTTTGAATTACAATAAAATCACTTGAAATCCAAAAAAATTCTCTGAAACCACTTGAAATATGTGAAATTAGACTCTCTTCGAAATTTCTAAAATAAATTAGAGGTACGTCTTGAAAGTAAAAATGTATATTGAAAAATCGTTGGTAGGAATCTGAGCCTGAGATGAATTCTAAAAGCCACAGACGCTGACCTAGACTCTCGTTTTTCTATTAGGTCTGTTTCTGGCTCTCATCCACTCTTTGCCTCCAATCTTGAATTTCTCCTTCCACCCTCGGGTGTGCTTCCTTCTCAACATTCTCTATTTAACGGCCGGTATCTCTTTCTCTTTCCCTTCACCATAACTTTGGAGGAGCATCGAGTCTGAATTATTTGCACGGTACGCTTCAAAGCTTCGTGGAGCCTGGAGCGGTACTCACCCTTACCGCATCAATGATGGCAACGTCTTATCTTCTATGGCGCGACCCGGAAATTTTGTGAAATCTCGCAGAGTTGGATTATTCCCCACAATTTCGAAGGAAACGATGAAACGACGACTTGCAAATTTGAAATAATTATAAACGTTGCAGAAGATCAAACGTGACAAGTGCACCTCCTCTCCAATTCATGTGAGCTTACATCACTTGTTCGCCTGTCGATACACTTTATAACCTTTTGCTTATTTTTAAATACGATTTTAAAGTTCAGAACAATTCACAACCAAAAGGTTACAGGCGATTTATTTAAGTTGAAGTTATCAATAAATTAAAGATATGGACGCCAGGTTGTTTTCAAAATAGTTTAAACTCCTAAAGAACCAAAGGATTTGAATCATGAAAGTTAAATTAATTTAAGATATTCCATTTAAATAATAGAATTCAAAATTGTTAATCCTAACTAGCTCAACTAGACGAGGGACTTAATTCAGATTTAAGTTAACTCAATGTCACATTGAAATAATCAAATTAACACATAAAGTTTATTGGATGACTCATTATGTAAAATTCAAGATTGATCATTCTTAAAATAGCGATAAAGAAAATTAACATTATTTGAATGCCATTCTGAATGATATTTAATCCGAAATGTTACCATTCAATGAAAAATTTTTAATGATTTTAAATACTTATTTAGTATATACTATTCAATGGTTATCAATTGTAATTTTTAGTGTTAAGATCGAGGATTAAAATTCATTCAAGCATAGACATTATTACTGAATAATACTTTATGGTAAAAAATTCTTTTCAATGAGTAGATTTTAATAAATTGTTATAATAATATATGTATTTAATGATTTGTAATGGAATATTAAACCACTCCAAATTGAATCATATTTAATAACATTTAATACTAATATTACGAGAGTAGTGATAATGAATTTTAATAATATTGAATAATTGAATATTTAATCATATTTAATATTTAGAGATTAATATTTTTTAATGATAACAAATCCATTTCAATGAATGAGTTTTAATAAGTTTTAACGATATCGCCGTATATCGGGTATTGAATGATTTGTAATAGAATATCTAATAATATTAGAATATTATAGTTGAAATATATTTAGACAATATTAAGACAATATTAGTTGAAAATTTAGAAAACATTTCGAACAGCTATTACAATTCGTGAAAAACGGTTCCATTAAATACGATACACCAATCATTCTTCAATTATTAATCATTAAAGTTAATGAAAAACTATTCAATAAAATATTATTGGGTAATAATTTTAATGAAGTTATTAAAATTCATAAAATATCATTAAATAAAATATTATTAAATTTAATTTTTTTAGAAATAATATTCAAAATGATTTATTATGATTAAAATCAATGGTAATTGTTACTATTGAATGCGATTGCCATTAAATATCATTGGATATGATTAATTTTGAGTCATCATCCGAAAATTGAACCATTCCTTTTATTCAATATGATTAATTACCATAGAATATGAATCATTTCCAATGGTAACCAATGGAACTTTTTCAGTAGGGAAACACGCCACCCAATTAAATTAAAAGAGTGTGATTCCGTACTCGACAGTGTTACCAGATTTTGGGCTACTTTTGGGCTACTTAATGCGAATTTGGGCGATTAGTAGCCCAATTTGGCAAGACTGGTACTGGATTTGATTTAATTTATCGAACTTACTGAGTTAAATCATTACTATATAGTAATTTCTTGTACATGATAAAATATCATGTTACAACTTATAAGGAAAATCCAATTAAATTGCAGCAATTGACGATTTCTACCTGGAAATCGTACTTTTAGAACTCTAATACTCTTTTAATAACATAGAGCAGTTCGCATTTCGTCTATCTGAATTTAAAATTATTACATTTGAATTCTGATCTAGAAAAATATTTTTCTTGAAGTACGAGAAAAAGGTATAGAGATGTAGAAGAGATATAGAGATATAGCGATATATAAAGTTCGTGACATTACATTTCTGGTACCAATCTACGGAGACTCAGTATAGAGACGACGCCACGCCGAGTCACCTAAGCTCCTTCCAGTTGTAAAGTGGTTCTCAAGTACATTTCGTTTTCTTGCTCTTGGAAACGATGAAACGATGAATTGGCTATTGACCATTGGGGAACAGTTGATAGGTTTATTGGATGAGTTTGCTCTTCCCTTGACCATTCTCTCCACAGTCCGAGATCCAGTTATGGAGAGGAAAGAGCAAGTTTCATATCGGAACTGGGTCAATGAGTTAAACACGCGGCTTCATAGGTCATTTAGAATACAGCAATCCCGTGTATGCGAAAACGCGAGTGCCACTCGAAACTTTTCCCTAGTTTCGTAAATCAACTCTCTCACTTTCTAGAATTCTCTCGATATCAATTTATCGCTTCAGCGCTCCTTCTATTCAGGAAAAACCTAACGAAGCTTGCATTTTCACATATCAAGTTTCGTGATTACTTTCCCAAATATCAGAAAAAATTCCAGATCAGAGGAAAAATTGTGCCCTTAAAGATTTTTCAGGCTTCATCAGAGTCTCCAGCTTATTTCTGTGCTCTCACAAAGCATCTCTCCGAAAATGTTCAAGTATCCTGAAAATGTTCGATAGCGACAATCAAACCAGGGAAAATTCTCCAATTTTCAAAAATGTTTTGTGTTGCATCTAGATGACTTGTGAGCAGTATCTAGGTCGGGAGTATAATCATTTTGTGACGTGTGAGAGTGGTTAACATTCGACTGGCACGTTCTAGATCGAAAGACATTTTCAAGCCACATTGCAAGCGCACGCGAGAGCAGACATTTTTATGCATGTATTCACATATCTTTCTGATGTATACTGTATGTGTTTTCTGTGTGCTCAAGCCACATTCCCGTACTAGCTTGCACTCGTCCCCAATAGTGCTGATAAATATTTGCACATGGGACAACAGGGAAACTCCATGAAAAACACAAGTTTCTTTCTCTTCCATCTCATTCCTTTTTTTAATACCCATTTTTTCACAGCTATCTCCTCATTTTCATCCGATTCCCACTTGAACGTTTTCATTGACTCAATTTACTGACTAGTTCCGTTTCCTTTCTTGATCAGAGATCGTGACTTCAAAGACAGAGAATAAGTTGAATAGGAAAGAAATGTGATCAGAGAATTAACATTAAAAAATTAATCATACCGAAAAAAGAACTTTGAATTTTCAATTATTTAAAGTAGAACGAATTGGAATTGAAATTTTGCACTTTCATTGAAAGCCTTTGAATTTTGTACTAAATCTCAGCCCTTTTTATTCATTCAACTTGAGAATTTTCGATCCATATTTCACGATATTTTATTCATAAATCCTTATTCAAATTTGAAGCGTAAGCAGAATCAATGCTGGCATGCATTTTTGAGATTTTCGCAAATAGCGAATATGAGAATATGCAGAAAAGCGATGAAAAAATGATAAAAAATCAAAAAATAGATATTAAAGAATTATACAATTTCTTAATAGAAAATCGAAAGCGGTTTATTTGGTATATTGAGAGGAACCCCCATTGTTTTTTCGGTCGTTTCGCTTTTTCCGAAATTACCATTTTCCAGGGCGTTACGTCAGTTTGCTATTGACAGACAGAGGAATACGATTTCCTGTCGGTCAGTGTGCGTGCCGGTTTTCATCGAAGGGATGAAAGCTTTGTTTGTAAATCGCAGTCAGGCAATTCGTTTTATCTATAGTAAACTAAACGAGGCGATTCACTTGCAACATACGTGTCTGGAAACCTCAACCTAAATTCTGATTACAGCGGAAATTAAATGAAAATTTCTTTTCTCATAATATCCAAATATTATGTAAAATTCTATATTCAATATATGGAGGAGGTATCACACTTCTACGATAAAAAATATTACTTAAAGAACAAGAAAAGCTGACCAATGTTTGCTTGTTCACTGAATCGAATAAATGAAATAAATATTCGATGAAACATAAAATCCGATGCGTTTTTATCAACAGTTAAAATGGTGAGTGACATAAGAGTGTTGAAAGTCATTTAGCAGTTGTGACGTTGCAAAATTTTGCAAGTCACAAACTTAGTTTTTGTAAAATCAAGTTAATTTTATTCTTATTAAATACCTCTGGAAGTTGCACAGTTCTCTTAGATTGGATATGGTTAAATTAAGTTATTTAAGTTTAATTATTAATTATGTTTATTTTTCTATTTTATTCTATGTACTATCGCCTGAGTTCTGGAAGATTCCTGCCTTATCGTGTTTATTCCGCTTTGCCTTTCATCATTTTGGAAAAAACCTACATCATTATTACATTATCTTGGATTAACATATCAATTTTGGAGCATCGTATGACTTTGAGAAGTTTTTGGGACGCCTTCTATGACTTAAAGGAATTCCGATGTTTCAAACTTTCCCGCCCAACCAACTAATACGTCAGACATCTATCCTATCTTTATAACGACCGTACCCGGAGAATTTGGACAAGTCACGTGATACATGAGAATGTTGCGTTTCCCGCCTTTCCACATGTCCATTCTTTATAATTGCCATGGGATGTGACTGCTGCGTTTGCCTTTCTGCATGCCTGTTCCTTATGTTTTCGGATGAGATTGCTGCGTTATCTGCCTTTCTGCATGCCATATTGTTTTTATAGGAACCCTTGATTTTCCATTTCTTTGGAAGGTTTCGTCTTTGCCTTTTCAAAAATATTACTTGAAAAGCCTTGTGCGCACGGGGCTCACTTAATTGGCAGTACGTTCCTGTGCAATCACGAGAGCTCTGGAATTTTGTTACCATCTTTATTTATTTGGCCAGTGTGACGTACGGATTAAGTGAGACATTTAGAAGACGAATTACCATCAATTTTGGGTCGAGTTGGAATTGTTTTCGGACATCAACTGTAAAATAGAGATTTGGATATTTAAACCACTGCAGCACCCCTTTTTGACACGAACCTGTAAATATTCTACGTCACCAGTGATCTCTGACGTCACATAGTAACGTCAAGCCTGGAAATTTCTGTTATAACGCTCCATGGAAACGATACTCTTCCCCTTCAAATTCGACCAATAGAAATCGAGCTCTTTGGGAACGAGCAAGAAGACGCCGATTTCTGGACATCTTTCGTTTGGCAGCTTCCAGAGGATACACATCGTTAGTTAAAAACTCGTACAAAAGTGTAATTTTGTGTTGCAAAAGAACTAGTATTTGATTTATATTTTTTTTTATTCAGGTATTTATCTTTTCATTATTTGTGAGAAATTCCTAATGTTTCTGTGATAATTTTATAATAATTCGTGTTGATTTATATTCTATTGTGATTTCCTAGATTGCGTTTACAATCTAATTTATATTCATTTTCCCCTCTTGAATTTTTGTAATTTTGTTCCCTTTATTTGATAAGTTATGATCCTCTCTAAAATTATTATAATTCGCTAGAATTATTGTAATTTGAGATTCTTAATGCGCCTTCCTTAATTATATTTATGATCATTTTCTTTTTACTGACAATCATTTATTGAATTTGTTATTTTTTATTCTTCAGGAATATTAATTCTGAAATTTTGAGTTATCTTTTGTTTTAAGACCTCCATTTTATGTCTTTCCCTTTCTTTTGTTATTTAGATTTTATCTAATTCATTTATGCTTTTTCCCTGAATTCTGTTTTGATCCTCCTTTTTCTTATTTAATTTAAATTACGTTTTTCTTAATTTTACCTTATTTAATCTAGAGAACTAAAAGAACGAAAGATCCTAATTATTTGAAATTAGTATATCTTATATTTATATTCTAAAATTAAATATTGTTCTAATTTTGTAATTTCTTGTTAATTCACTTAATAAGTTTGTAAATTGTTTTCTTGTATTTTCTCATTTTATTAATTGGCTAAATTCTTTATTTCGTCCCACCCCTCTCTACCAAATCGTCACTAAGACTAGTCAGAGGCTCTGCCAATTGTTCTTTTTTTTAAATTTCGATTTGTTTAGTTCTTTTCTAATTGATCGTGAATATTTGGCGCCCGACACTCTCTTTATTCATATTTGGCAGGCGTAACCAAAATTATAATTTAAAATAACAACAATTTTATATATATTTTTTTGTTGGTTATACAGTATTGGAAAATGAAAAATTCTAGCGACACGTTCAAACAAACCCAGGTGCATCTCAGCAAAATAGTTTTCACTCATACTCTTTCTCTTTTGGTTTATACGTCATGTTATGATTACGGGGTAGTCATTTTCTCTGTAAGAAAAAATGAATGTACGAAAATGTAATGTAGCGACAGATGTCATATATAGTATACACGAATGAATTTCAAATATCCAAAAATAATAACGTATATTTATGCTAGTCTACCGCGCAATGTAAATATTTGTATAAGCCTGATATTACGACGAAAGGCAACCTCGAATGATGCATAGAGTCGCAGCGCACCAGTACGAAAGTAAAGCTTGCAGCGACGAAAGGAATTAAACGTCGTTAATCCCCTGCACCAGAGAAGAAGCGGAATACTGAGGCGGAAGTCAAAGACGCAGAAACGAAATTCATGCAAATGCAAAATTTAAAGAGATGCTGTTTAATTTAGCAAAAGTCTTATATACTAAACACAAATGCGAATTTTTAAGACTTTAAAAAACCATGTAAGCCGAAACGTATTTATATAATTACCTAATGCACTTGCGAGTACATTGAAGAGGCCAATTATTGAAACTCACCTGTAACAAAAATAGAAATATTGTTAAAAAACACATTAAAAACTGGAAGAAAATGAATCGAGCGCCCATATTTATATTAGCTTACAAAAATGTTCGTGTTGAACTAGTAATATCTTAGTAATCGATGAATAAGCAATTAAAGCGACAGTTTCGCACCGGAGGTACATTACCATCGAAATTCCAATGCAAATATTGCCAAGAGGTCCTTCTTCCTCGTTCGTAGCGGGTGCGCCATTACGAAGCATTAAAAAAACTTTACCACCTGACAGGCGCGCTACAGTGTCACTAAAGCCGCGGACGATGGTAGGAATATATATCAGGGGTTTCGGTGAATACGACCTCCTGCCGGTTCCATGAAACGGGACGTCGTGTATAGTTAATAGGTGAGGCGGAAGGAACAACGCTTTACTTCAAACTATGTGCCAACTAAATACTAAATCGACACTGAGAAACCGTGCGCACGCATAAACTTTACGCGAAATTGTACAATATCACGAATCGCGTGACTTTCGTATAGAGATTTCTCCATCTTTCTTTTCGGTAATTGAAAAATTTACTGGTCAGCTTTTAATATTTTATAGGATTTTACTTTTAGTTATCTAATAATGTGGCATACTCCCGTGTGGAAATCTTCCCAATTAAACCCAATTATTATTTGGGCGCCAATCTGTGCCCAACTGGGGCAACCCTATCTTTGCAAAAAAAAAAGAATAAAAAAAAAAAAAAACCTTTCAGATTTGATAAACGTCTTATCCTTTTTTAATACAACAGACCTCACCTCGCGGCTAACTTAAATTGACTTACACTCCTTGAGACTCTATATGACGGTTTATACGACTTATGCCTGACTCAAAATGACTCGTACTACTTCACACTCTTTATGGCTGACTTAATTTTACATATACTACTCTAGACCCCTTATAACTTACTATAGTTCTATTTTTTTTTCTCTTTTTTCTATTATTTCAGGGACTAAAGCGACTTATCTATTTATATAGTAAATGAGAAGTCTCTTCGAAAGCCCGCTACTGTCACTCAATGTCTTTCAAGTAGAATAGATTAACCTATATTTAATTTTAGGTTATTCTTATCATTTCAGCTTGAATCATTAAAATTGGATAACCATCAAGCATTGGAAACTTTCAATTTAAAGGAATTGTATAAATGCCGATTGAGAAATCTATATTCGTAACCTTTTATTGTATTTGGTTTATCAAGCCGGATTGGAATCGATTGTTAATTTTATTTTCTCATATGATCGGCAATGTTGTATGAAATAGTTTAATTTGGAAAGATAGATATGCGGTAAAATTTGAAATTGGAAACGATCAAATATGAGGTTTAGGAATTTATTTGATTCTAAACATATAATGAAAAAAAAGTCTCTGTTGTTGATATTAGGGATAAATATTGAAACCTATTCATAGGTATGATAAAAAAAAGTATAAACACCCAGCTCGATTTGTTTTCATGAATTTTAATCTCCGTTTCTAGACAAATAAAGCGGCAGTGGAAAAGGTGGAAAATAAAATGAAATAAAATAAGTGAAAATAGCAAGGTAGATGAGTACAGAATTCGAGAATTGGGTTAAATGGAGGTCTGTCAATATGAATATCAAAATTTTACTGCATTTATAAATGTAGTGAATTAAATGCTAAGAGCGAAATCAAATTAATCAACTTTACATCCTCTTCTGGTATAATCGAATGGAAAATGATTTGTTAAAACGAGAGTGCTCTCTATCCTTCTTTTCGTGGAATAATTTCCAACTTTATGTAAATTCAGTTCTTTTATCGACTTCTTTTTGTCAGAAAATTTTCCTCTTATAATCGTATTTCTATTGTATCCAGTTATACAAATTTTATTTTATGAAGAAAAATCCTTGAAATTGAAAATAAAGCGAATCTTGAATAATAGTGAGAAGATTAAAAATACTTCCAAAAGAATGTATAAGTATACTTTGAGGGAAATTTATCACACATGCTTCTCAAGTGTTTTCTCGTTGACGAAGATTTCATGTGAAACGAAACATCCCTCAAAGAGATTCATATTGGCACCTCTAGTTATGGAACGGAGTTAAGAATTCCCTTTTGACTTTGGTAGCATTAGTCAATCTGTTTACGAGTCTATTGCGCCGGAAAGAGCATATCGCGTCCAGCGTGAGATAGAGAATAAAAGCTACCTCAAAGACTCGCAGACGCTGGCTGCAGTTTCCCAAGCATCGTTACACGACAAACTTCACTACAAGGTGTACGTATACGTCCTATCTACATCTCATCTACTACTCAGCTATAGGTTCACTTACTCCCCCGGAGATAGAAGTGTGACATTTTTACCCTAGCGCCACCCCCGAGCGACGTTAGACAGTTTCCCTGCTCAGATATCTACATTTACTTTGACCAGACTCTATAGACAGGGACGCAACCAACTTGAGAAAAAAAGCTAGTCTGAAAGGAGATGATAGTTTTTTGAAAAACGCTGTGACCAAATCTTTTTATGAGGTACACATTTGCGTATGCTCGACGCAGCTGGAAGGATATTTATTATTTAGAAGAGTTTCAATTTTGATAATAAATAGAATGCAAAATAAAAAATGTAGCTTTAATTAAACAAAAGAAATTAAATTGAGAAATTTGAAATTCAATTTAATTCAAAAGGCGAGATAAGGTTTGAAATTGAAAGAATAAGTACAATGTAATCTAACAGACAATTACACTGGACAACAAAATATGACCTATGTCGGGTTGGGACGAGATATATCATTTCCATGGTAGTTTTCTGTGCTGAATCCAAATCTGACCTCCGTTTCTTTCGTTGATCTCAAATTTTTGAGTTTTTTTGAGTTAAAAATTTTTTCGAAAAATCACAAATCGTGTGATAAAAGGGTGAAAAAATTTTTTTCACGAAAAGCGATACATGCTTTCGATGCGTTTTTTAACGCAGAATCCATTGGTGTTTTTGTTTTTTCGATATCTCATATAGTTTTTGAGATATTTTTAAAAACCCCAAAAAAGAACACGAAAAAAATGAATTTACAAAAATCCTTATATTTAAGTGAATAAATTTTATTTTTTAGTCTCTCAGGTCTCATTCTGGATTTTGTGTTCCCCAAGAAATTTGGAGCATGCAAAAGAAAAAGTTTCTAGGGAGTATAAGTAGCAGCTTATAAATATATTTAAAAAATTTTTTAATTATTATTATTATTCTTATTGCAAATATTAAAGACATTACTGCAATGAGATATTAGAAAAAGTACAATGATTCGTCTCGAGTACTCGTAAACCGTCAAATTGGGAACTCTATAGAAAGAGACAAGTTCTCTGTCATGTAACTTCCGAACCGTTACAGCTGGAACTGTAAACTTTTTAAAAATTTTTTCTGCATCAAAAAACGAAGAGAATGAGACCTGAGAGACTAAAAAATAAAATTTATTCACTTAAATATAAGGATTTTTGTAAATTCATTTTTTGTCGTGTTTTTTTTTTGATTTTTTAAAAATATCTCAAAAACTATATAAGATATCGAAAAAACAAAAACACCAATGGATTCTGCGTTAAAAAACGCATCGAAAGCATGTATCGCTTGTCGTGAAAAAAATTTTTTCACCCTTTTATCACACGATTTGTGATTTTTCGAAAAAATTTTTAACTCAAAAGAACTCAAAAATTTGAGATCAACGAAAAAAACGGAGGTCAGATTTGGATTCAGCACAGAAAACTACCATGGAAATGATATATCTCGTCCCAACCCGACATAGGTCATATTTTGTTGTCCAGTGTTATTATTGTTAATCAAATGAACGACGCAAATAATAACAGAACAATACGACCCCAAAACAAATAATAGACACGGTCAATCGAAATCAAATCAATAAAATCATAAATTTGGAAAACCGTTACGAAGCGAAATAAAAGCGAGAATTAAGCAAAGTAATATTTTAAATAAAATTCTCCAGACAATAGCATAAATCACGCAAAAATGCAAAGATACATGTTTAAATACAAAATATGAAAAATCAATGACGAAAAATCATACGAAAGAACATCCAATATCAAATACAATAAAATGCAAGAGTAATCGTTGCTAACGAGAAGATTCCCTCGTCAATAGCCAAACATGATAAAATATACATAGATAAACAGGATACACATAATAATCAACGAAGAAATTTTACAATAGTCGCATCATGTCACTCACGAAATCCCTGACAAGTAGAGAGAGAGAGAGACGCCGGTATACTTAGAGAGCCACCGATGTTGGAATTCTCCAGCGAAAGATTAGATTATCCTCCCACAAGATATTGGCATCAGAGCTAACAATCAATCCTCTCAAGTAATTAAGAAAACGTGAGCAACCAGAGTTAGATGCAGCAATCAAATAAATCAAGACATTGCTAGAAACATGTAAATTCGCCACGCTGCAACAAATAAATGCACAAATGTTTCCATTAGCACTATCACCACAATAAACTTAACAAAACAATACTCTCACATCGCGAGATTCACTAATGCGTACCTTTGAGCTCTTTCATTATGGCTTTAAGCGCAGCGAAAATTAGAAAAATGTTCACAAGTGAAAATCTCAATCGATTCTGACTCGTTTCTGTGGCTCGCACGCTTATCCCCTCCCGAGCTCTATTGTCCCCTCGAATATTGATAGTTTATTGATTTTTGGGTGATAGGCCAATAAGAACATTCGCACACTTCTCCTACGTTTATTCACGCGCGTAGTTCAAATCCACCGTCTCAACGCGAAAGCAAAAATATCAGGAAAGTTTCCATCAAAATAAAATTCACGCAAAACAAAAAAATTCGTTTTGAACAGTGGTTTCGGAAGAGAGATTATAAAAGTGAATAGCAAACGGGCAGTTTAATGATTTAAAGCTTTAAATAAATCACAGATTTCTCTTCAAAAATCTCTTGAATAATTTGTAATAATGTAGTAGTAAGAATTGCTCTCTTTTTTCCAACACAATAGATATCATTACAATAATGGCCTCATTTCTATAGATTATATCGCGAAAGCATGGCAGAGACAAAATTTCCAGAATCGTCTCCCCTATTTCGTATAACAGACCGAAAGGTTATTTTTAGTTCGAATAGACATTCTAGCTGGAAGAGTGAGAATACTCATCGCGTAATAAAGTAACTTTGGAAAGTTAAATAATGTGGAACGACGAAGCTTGGCCACCTACGGAACACAGTTCGGTTGACACAAAACGTGTATATTCGGCAAGTAGGTAAATCTAAAAGAGCGACAATTAAGTTAGAAGGCTTGGGTGGTAGTGACAAACGGGTAAACGGTGACGGGAAAAGGGGGCAAGTGTTAATTTGAATAGACGGAGAAGTTTCTAACGATGTACCTCATCCAGTCTTTGGTCAACCTAAATTCTTATTCTTGTCCCGTACCGTAGGCGATGCACTCATTTACTGCTTCAACTCAAGGAAAGCAAACGAAAAGAAGTGTCTTAAATCTAATATTTCAAGACAGTTATGTTTTCAAGATTTACACACTTGGATGTGCCAAGATCAACTTTTCTAGGTCGTTTTGTTTTTCCCAGAAAATGACTATGTGTGCATATTGAGTCATACGAGAACTGGTTTAGAAATGTCGAGAATATTTTCCCTCTAGTCAGAACCAGGGGCAATAAAAGGCAGACTACGCTCACGTTGAATTTTTCTTTCCGGTGAATTTCGCGCATCCGTTTCCGTTATACGGTTCATCTTGCTCGTTTTCTTTTTTAGCTTCTCATCATCTTCGATTTCTCTGCGGGTTTACGAGCCTTTTATGCCATCATTGGGAACTCTTTTCGGGAGATGTGAATAGGCACTGTCAAACTTGGGGAGTTTCACGCGCCATCTGCATTTCAAGTGAAATTTCTTTTGTTGATTTGCAAACTCTAGGAGAATGAGAAATATGGACGATCCAGAATAACAATTTATTTTTAGAGAAGAATTTAGTAATATATATTTTTATAAATTATTGTTGGTAATGAATAATAAGTGTGATGAAGATCAAACGAAAAAATGAAGTGAACTTATTTTCGAGAGTTGAAGATTTTACCTCTGGGTGTTGCATTTTTATTTAAGGATCGACTTTTTAAAGAAGTGAAAAGCTTTTACTGAATTACTGGAATATCTGCGATAATTGCACTGCCTTTACCGACGCAGTCGTTAACAATGAACATTTTTCTTCTCTTCCGAATCTTTCAACGATTTAAGTTTCTACGCCAGGATTCAGACTTTTTCAGTGCAATCAATCGCTAATAATTTCAGCTTAAGGGCATGTGATACTTTACCATAAAAGCAATTTAGTTTACCCAATTATACATGCATAATAATAAATATTTTTAGCTAATAAGAGTCAATAAACCTTTGTCTATATGTAGTTTCCATTTTTCACTAAATCTGGTTGCAGTACTCCTAGTACTCCAGAGTTCTAAATATCCGATAAGAATATTACTGGATAGGATTTTAGACTCTCATGCAACGAACGAAATTTCAAGGTCAATATTTACTAGCATTAATCAAGAGAACATTTCTCCTGTCAAAACATGTTGCAATGTGGCATAGCTCGATAAAGTAAATATCGATATTGAAATATAGTCCTTGATCGATGTTTCTTTAGAAATAAATAGATTTAAAAATAGTCGACGCAAGAGACATAATATTTGCAATGTGAGCGAGTCCTGCGGGTGAGAAATTCTCGAGTGATTTACTACAAATACATACAGTTCGTGACAGGTAAGTAGGGCATAAATATGAAAGCCTTCGCTGGCAGGAGACACATTTTTATTCAGACCTGTGAGCTCATCTTGCGTGGTAAGTACCTACATAATTTGAATGATGCATTCGCCCGCTTTCTACGTTGACCTGCAGTCACGCAGGTGACTCACTATTCTGACTCTAATAATTCTTACTATCCTCGGTATAACCTCAGTCATTCTTCTTAGTGTTGAGACTGCAAAACGGGCTTTCACACCAAAAGAGAAGATAGCATTCGATCATTAAAATTTAATAAGAATTTAATAATTTAATAAATTGCAAGTTTTTTGTAGAGCGAGAAAAAAACAACATCAAATTTAAAATTTAGTTCCACATGTATTTTTTAATCTTTCTCATTCTTTTAAAATTAACAAGAATATTTGGAAGATTAATTAAGTTCAAAAATAATTATCTCCAAAATATAGAATCTGTTAAGAAAAACAAATTGCCTTGCGTTAGAAAACAAAAACATAATGAAATAGGTTTGACCTTCTTATTTATAAGCAAGTGAAGGTATTTAATAAATAACTAACCTTTAACTGATGTCATTCTCAAAAAAAAGACTACTTAATTTAGATTGGAATCCGCAGCAGAATAATCCGAATAATGTTACGTCATACTTCATTATTAAAGAATTATATCAATAATGACCTTGATTTTCTTTTATTATTAATCACTCGAAGGTCTACTTTAATACCAAATTTACTAAATCTTCTTTTATTATTAATATTAACACTAGGTTTACGGTGCCCGTCAATTTTAAAGGGCTTTTTATTTCTTGATACATTATTTAAACGTGAAGCCAAATATATTGTGCAATTTTGAGTAACTTATATAAATCGGTTTTTTAAAGAAAGTGCGTATTTTCATTTACCTTTCAATTTTCTGGGTGTCGTAGAGATATAGGTATACAAAAAACGTCCGTAAACCTAGTGTTAATCACTCGCGACTCCAAAAAACGAAAAGCACAAACCCAAAATAAAATCTGGTGTTTTGGAGCCGACACGAATTTAGATTGGAATCCTGAAGAGAATTAGTTAAATAGCACAATATTTTAACAGTAAATTGACTAAATTTCATGAATTGTAATTACTCCCAGGTATTGGAAACAAAAGGAAAAGTGGAAAGTTCAATTTAAGGGCGATGAAATTTGAAAGTACAAAAATTGACAAAAAACTGTCAAAAACTGTCAAAATCTGTGGAAAGATACTAATGTTATCACTAAGATTTGGTATATTGGGGTTTTGAAGGGAGAGAAGGGCAAGTTGATCGATTTTTGGTAGCACACTATAAGAAGAAAAGGTGTGGAACATATCAAGGCTCACTAGTTACATAATTAAATAATTATTTGTAGTGCATATTTTATACTTTGTGTAATAAACGTAAATAGACATCGTTGAAATTATCAGTTTGTTTATTACTTTTTTCTAAATAATTCTACAATAGGCTTACATTTATTAATGCTTTCAATTCACGGGAAATGTTTTATTTTATTTTCGTCTGTTTGCATGGGTTATTTATATTCTTCTGTTCTTTTATTAACTCCTTTTTTCTAACTAATCAATAATTCTTTTTTACTTCAGAGAAATAAAAACAAATAATGTTTGAAACTATGTTTTCAATTTCAACGTTCTTAGTAAGTGAGCGTAACATTTCTAATCAGATTAAATTTATAGAGGACCCATGAGGATAAATAATAAGTCTATACACGAGTGTATAGTATATAGTATATTATATAGTATATATTCTCTATATACTATACGTATATTCTATATACTCTATAAGCAAACGTCGAGTTCCGGTATCTCAGATCTGAATTTCAAATCCTGAATGTTCGAAGGAATCGTAATGTTGCAGACTGTATCGAAGTAATTTATCGCGTCTGCCGTTCGTGCTTTGCGGCGTGAACTTGCTATAGATTCTGTTTAAAATTATAGACTATATAAAAAATTTCTTTCTCGGAAAGATTAGGTGGCATAATATTTACATTCGTCATTTACGCTTGTTCACGACCTCATTTGAAAAAAGTGCACATCCCTATTTCAATTGCTCTTAAGAAGTTCATATTTATTTACTGTACTGTTGCAATTCTTATCTTCATTTCCTTTTCAAAGTCTCACACATCATGAGCACAAAGTTTTTCACTTAAGAAAATGGAAATGATTTTCTATTTCTCTCTTTTTTTGGTATAACATAATTTCAGTACATCAATTTAAAATGAAAAGCAAAGATTTATAGTTGAGGAGGTGCAAAAATATAACCGTCGGGTTCAATCAACCTCGGAAAAAATCTCACGCCTTTTTTTCCCGTTTTGTCAGGCATCAGATTGCAGCTTTCCATCAGTCGATCGGCTCACGTCATGTTTACTTTGCTAGAAATTTATATTTCTGGATAGCGTTTGGTTTAGTGGAAAAAAAAAGTGAAAACGTCGTATTGACAATTCCAAATTACATGCTCTTTTTTCCAAAATGTCTAAAATTGATTGAAAAGCTTTTTATTATAATTAAATTAATTTCGTTGATTGAAATAGAATACGGTCGATATAGTGAATAAAATGAAAAAAGGAATGCATGGTCAGACATGTCCGTTGTTTTTGAAAAAATTGCAGTAGTGACTTATTTTATCTATATGTATATAGTTTATTTTAACATGAAATTGCTTTATAAAGAATACATTTACCAGTTACCCAGAAATACCATATATTTACCATTTAATAAATTTATAAATTTTAATTTTAAATTTAATAAATTTACCATTTATTTACCAATTCATTTAGTAGTATTATGACTAATTCCTTTAATAGATGTAGTTACTAATTCATTTAGTACGTTATATTTACATATTGAATTGATAAACTTTTACTAATTAGTAGTAAACGAATCGGCGGTATATGAATTAGTAGAAAACTACTACCAAGTAGTAATTTTTTACTAATTCA
>CAJFCO010000125.1:192371-217027 GCA_904066015.1 Synergus gifuensis | reverse complement strand
TCTTTATTTTTCTAAACGGTATTATCCCAGTGTATGTTTAATTTAATTATCACGACTAGATCGATAAACTAATTAACGTCGAGATAACTGACACTTGTTATAATTTTGTAGGGGAACTGTCAGGTAAGAAAAGACATCAAAATCGTGAAAAGAGCGACGCTTTTTTTTCTTCGCAAGGCTTTCGACGTCATTAATTTTGCTCTAGTTTTTATCAATACTCTTGCATTCATTATGCGTAAAAAACTTTCGACTACGATGAGATATTCTTTATGTTCCGTGACTGCTTGCAAAAAATTGACTGTTGCGTTTTTCACAAAACTAGCTTTCGCTCTACTTTTCATTTAATATTTAATTAAAAATTTCATATTATACATTTAATATAATACATTATTATTAACTGTTTATAAAAGTGTGAAGCGAAACTTTATCTTTGTATAAAATATAGTCGTGCATAACATTGGAGCAGGTGATTTTTGAATGTATTTTCTAGCTGGAGTTTTTTCAATTACGAGGCTGTTTTTTCTGATAGTGACCAGCAGAGTGAAACTATGTTGCTGAAAATGCGGCTGGTATACGAGCAGTATATATCAAGTTGACATGAGAGAATACGATAGCGTGCCAACTAATGGTTAACGCAGTAGAGCCTGCAGGTATCACCAAGCGCATCTAAGGAGTGGATTTGCAAACGCATCGCGCTATTCCGTGTAATAATATTTTTTTCGAAGTGAAGCTTCAAAAAAGCAGACTCGATTTTATCGGAAAGTATTAATATGCAATGAATGCAAGGTCATGCTCCATGTAAATCCTTTGATGAAACTAGGTATCCATTGTGCGCTTTTATAAGCTTTCAATTTATTAAAACGTACATCTGGTTTCCATTAATCGTAAGCTGCATATAATGATAATTCCAAGAGTGACTTGATATGATAAATTACGCAATTTTTATTAAGTTCCAGTAGAAAAAAAGTGTAAATTTTAGAGTAGAAATAAAATGTAAAACAAACAATTTTACATCATTCTTGAAAATGCCATTGACTTTATTAGCCTCTTCACTTTCCTTGAAACAGTGACACCATAAAGTACAAAGTACTTGGTATGACTGGGGAAAGCTCGACAGGATACGACACGCTTTTCTCAGCATCCTGCAGGAAAAGTGACAGGATGTGAACAGGACAAACGCTTCTGGCTTACTCAGGCAGGTAGGTACTTGTGGTATGGCGTCTCACTATTGATTTCCGTTGCAGAAATATAGTCAAGGAAAAAGTACCAACTCATTGAAAAATCCTCAAATTAACAGAAAAAAAAACCTGAAAAAAAATTCAGTTCAAACGAAATACTAAAATCCACTAAAGTCTATATATAATAAACTTCAAAGTAATTTCTTGTACTAAGGTAGAAGACTTTCCGTCCTCCATTGAAAGTAATTAATATGACCTCTGATCTTTCCAATCTCACAGTCTGTTACATGCATTTATATCATAAATAATTCTCTTGTTGCACATACCTTACGACTATTACAAATGAAAGTAAAAAAGAAAAAACATGGCATTAATAATAATGCCTCATACATAAAATGAATCCTTAATCCGCAGTTGATGAATAACTAGTCCGAATGAATAATAATAATAACTATCCCGAATTCAAAACGTACCGGCCGTTGAGCTAAGCCGAAAAAACTTGCGACAGTTAAGATAAAATAGCTGGGAAGTGGACACTTTTGTTGTTACTGCCACCTTTTTCTCTTCTTTCTTATTATATTACTCGCATCTTATCCTCTTCCGCTTATTATCCTCTTTTTTATTCGCACAGCGCTCAGAGTCGGAGGACACCTCGACGCAATCGTGCCGACAATTTTCCCAAGGTCGAGTGCTTTCAAGAAGATGCTTACAGCATCGTTTTCTGGAGCATTATTCTCAGTGAAAATTACGGAAATGCAGGAATAATGCTAGTGACTGTGATTGTCAGTGGTGTGTGATTCTTCATTAATTTTCTGCATGGATTGTTTTTTCAACTGCGAGTCAATTTCAAATATTTATCTCTGGAGACGTTAATAAATTACTTTAGATAAGTACCAAGCTTTCTTCAACTTTTTTACGCAAGTTTGAATCACGATAAAAGTACTAGAAAAATACCATTTTACCCTAGTGGAAATTGGTCTAGTTTTTCCTTAACACTCTCAAGTAACTCGTAGGGTTGAAATGGGGAAAAACTAGACTAGAGGAACTAGGTAGTGCCTAGTTAGAGCCTAACTAGAATTTCCTGAACAGATTTCAATGAGGAAATCCTTGACTAGTAATCAATGAAATTTCCTTATTCAATACGAGAATAGTTTTTACTTGACAGTATCTGGATAGAAACTAACTAGGATACTCGGTAGGTTCGTAAATACTTCGTAGTTTTATATTTGTTAGCTTTATGTAGCTCATATTAAATTAAAGTTTTGAATTTAATTTAAATATATGGTGCGGATGATTTCCTTGAAAAAGATTTAATTTATAAATGTTTTGTTTATTTTTGCGAAGGGAATCCAATTTAATTTATTTCATCTGAAATTAATTTTGTAATTTCGTTTGTTTACCAATTATCGCACGTCTAGCACGAGCTCTAGTTCTGGGAAATTGTCTCTCAGGTGATTTTTCGTATTTTGAGATGGTCGAGTAATGGCTCTTTTGAAATTTTCAACCTTGGCTTAGGTCCTTTGTCTCAGTTTTATATTCACTCTCGATCGGAAAGGTCGCGCGGAAATTTTGATTGAAATTAAATTACGCAAGTCAAAGTGAAAGTGTGTTAGTGCAAGTGAAATTTAAGTACAATTGCCAATGGATTAGCAGATGTTCGAGATTCAGGGAACATCTTGTAATTTGAACAAAAGAAGGAGGTGAATAATCATTTTTTATTGTGAAAATTATTCTATTTAACTAGAACTATAATTTTTAATTAATGAAAATTAATTTGTTGTTTTAGAATCCGAAGCTAGAAGCTGCATCGGTAAGTCGTTTAAGAAATTCCTATTACATATCTAATTTCCATAAAAATGGTGTAATGTTTATAATATTCTTATAAAGCTCAAATTCAGGTAGGCAAGTCAATTTTATTTAGATTCTTGGAAATATTTATTAATGTAAATAAGAGTAAATTCTAATTCCAATTTTATGGTTCTTGGGAATTCAATGTTTATTTTGTTTGACGCTTTCTCGCTCGACCTCGATCCTTATTTCCTTTTTCTGTTTACATTTTCCTCTTTTATCGTAATCACTTACTTAAAACTTCCACATTCTCTCTCTTTATTTTTTCTTTGTAATTCTATAGAAATTCCATACACAATCTCTAAATATTAAAATAATTTAAAAAATAAAAAAAATGATTATCCTTGAATCTTGAATTACAAATGCTACTCTTTATTTTATAAAAATCTGATTTCATGGCACTAAACTTCCCCACTGGGTGAGCCTTAAACGATATATCCTTATCGTTCCATAATTTCTGATTATGCAGACACCAGTTATGTATAATGGACCATAGCGAGACCATCTTGCCATGAAATTGGGCCTGAAGCCAAGGCGTAAATCACAACCCTTTATAATTTAGATTTCCCAGATTCTCGAATTGGAAGACTCTTTCCCTCGCTTCTTGTTCCGACTTCTTTTTGTTCACATTTTTTCCTCCACTGCGTTTCCTACAGAAAACTAAATTTCTTCCGAGAATTTTAAGATTTCGTCAACACAGTTAAATTCTCATTCTGGGCCGTTTTCGGAATCACTTCATCACCCTTACGGTGTTTACATCGCGAGTTGGCTTCCACATACAGGAGGGATGGCATGTTATATAATCTAGTGTAATGTAATCAGGCGCACCGATACGAATAATTGTTATTTACGGCGTCATAAGTTCTGACGAGATAGCTCACGATTTATGTCCCTGAAGGTATATAGACGCAAACATAGAGAGGGAAGAGAGAGCTCTTGGATTGGGTAAGAAGTGTGAGGGGTTGGAGGTGTTAAAGCGCAAAAGGTAATTAAGAATTATGAACACTTCTAGATTGCGCGGTAAATTGGAACGTGCTAATTGCTCCGTCTTCTCTCCTCATCGTCAACTTTTAGTAAACAAGTGTCTGAATTCGCGGTCTTTACTGCTTTTGCGATAAGAATTCGCAAAAGGGACACACGCGCATCTCGTGTACAGAAAATAACTGAGGCATGCACACGTGTATTTCCTAAGAAAGAAACTGCCTCATTTCTCTCTGGAGATTCTAGAAGGAAGTGTTTATTCATAATAAATAAATGCCGATCGGCGTTTTGGGAGCTATAAAATGTTATAGTGAGTCTCGGAAGTTTCCTTTATATACATTTACTGCAAGGTCATTGAGATATTGTAAAATTGCAATACAAGTGAAGAACGTGTTTTCTATTGAAATTTTGTATTTTCTTGGTATTTTCGAGGGTATTTTCTTAGCAAGGTTGAAGCGATTTAGAATGCATCGAGTCATTTTTTCGCACCTGCTTATTTGGATTAATGTGTATACATTGTGGATTTAATTCGTGGTTTGAGGTCTCCTGCGAATTAACATGGTACATAATACCCTGTGGTTATCAGGTTGCGGCTATCAGACATCATTACTTGGCCATACCTGTAGGGCTAACCAACGTCACCCACAATATTACAGAATTACTGTAGTGTATAGTATATATATACATGTATAGATAGATCACCTATCGATCTGTGGTGTAGCGTTCAATATGGTTCACATTGCGAGCACTCACATATAATATATACACATATATATAATATTAATTGCCGACATGTTCGCGAATATTATTCCCAATATTCTCGCGCGAATTGCGTTGATAATTCTAATTAAATTGGTTTGCATCTCTGATCGAATTTGTCTAATCACAAAACCGTATAGACAAACATTTCCATATCAAATTTTACGTAAATTAATACTTAAGGACATGTAATATTTTACCATAAGAGTAATTTAGTTTACCCAATTATACATGCATAATAATAAATATTTTAGCTAATAAGAGTCAATAAACCTTTTTCTATATGAGGCGAAGGTTTATTGATTCTTATTAGCTACAAATATTTATTATTATGAATGTATAATGGGGTAAACTAAATTGCTCTTATGGTAAAATATTACATGCCCTTAAAGTAGACAAAATGGCTTGTGAAGTTTACGTTGAAAGAATGTTGAAAGAAAATAATAAATCTCGGTAAGGAGGTCACCGCTTGCTTTGCTCTCGTCTCTTATTCGCAACATGTTACAGAAAGTAAAAGCTACAAAGGTCGAAAAGCATCATTTTTTTAATTAAAAAAGCTCTTCTTTTTCAAATCATGGTTGGGTACGTTGAAGAGAGTTTGGCTTCGTTGTGTAGGAAGAAAAAAACGTGCAAATAAGGGCACTCAGTTCCGAGTGCAGGATGTTCTCTTTATCATTCCAACTTCATTTCTCCCGATCGTTATCCAAGAACGGAAGAGTAGCGAAGTAAGGCAAGGAAAGGAGGATAGTCGCAATTACATCTTGAATTCTTCTTTTGAAATAAGGTCAACCATCGCAAAATCCTGCAACCTAACCAATGTGTTTCACCTCGTAAAATGTCCGTTAACCGCGGCCTGTTTTAGCAAACTTTAAGTGAACTTTACCGAAAGAGTTTTCGCTTTTGTACGATTTTCTCTGCTTTTCTCACGATAGACTACTACATATAAACAGTAGGAACCGAAGCCCTACTGCAATAGCTGAAAACCCTAGTGAAAACCTTTTTTGAGGTTTTAATTAAAAATCTTGTTATAAAATTTTTATTTTGTTATGAGTCCACACGGAGAAAACTGTTTAGTAAATCTCATTGTAGAATAGTCTGTCCATAATATACTCTTGTTACAGTGAGATCTACTAAACAGTTTTCTCCATGTAAATAACCTTTTTGACTTACGATTTAACGATTCACCTTTTTTCTACCTTATGAAATTATAATGAACTAGATTTCAGCGTTTACAGTTTTTATATTGTTGCACTAGACAGGCGAAAGCTTCAAAAGACAGCGGATGCGAGGAAAGTTTTTAAGCGCGGTTTAACGCAAGCCCATTTCACCGGCAAGATTATTCGCTTTTATGATTCGCACATAGATGCGCCGCATATTACGCGACTCGATTATGGGTAGAAAACTTGTAAACTTTTTGGTGCACGTGCGAAGATGCCGGATAATGCGCTTGCGACCGATATTATTTTGCGTTCAGTCGAGTCACAGGTGCAGGGGTGTAATATGTGTGCTTGGCGCGTGATAAAAATATTTATATCTACCTTGCAAGCAATAGCCACATGAAACGTCGATATGAACCATTTTCCAGATTTTTATTTCATAATACATTCGCACTGAAAGAAAATTTCATTATTAACAAAAAAAAAACATTCATATGGAGATTCAAAAACAATTTCAAATATCTCCTTCCTCATTCCGGAAATCCGAAAGTGAATTAGACTTTCACACTGAGAAAAATGTTTGAGTCGGACAACAAAACGTTTGGTTGCTATAGAAGCAACAATAATTTTTGGTTGTGCCAACCAAATCTTGGTTCTTTCAATAAACCTGTTTTTGGCACAACCGAAAATTTTTGTTGCAACCAAAAAATGTTTGGTTGTGCCAACAACAGGTTTGTTGAAAGAACCAAGATTTGGTTGGCACAACCAAAAATTTTTGTTGCCCGACCCAAACATTTTTCTCAGTGCACTCTGGATGGAATTGCATGTACCCATGTGGTATTTATTTATTTATCTATGTATTAGGAATTAAACTTGTGTAATACTGCCAAGGTCAACGAATTTCTAGTAAAGCTTTGCAGAACTTGGGAAGCTTTCCACCCCGATTCGATTCGAACCCATGCAGCGAGATAAATTGCGGAAAAGCAAGTCAGGCTACATGTGTATAGTTATACGAATATACGTGTCGTGGGGATCGCATGCTGGCATAAAGTGTCTTTTGTTGCTGATGGAGCTCTTTCTTGTTGTCACATGACTGCATCTTGCCGAAGGTTTTTCTTCAAAGCAACGTCATTCTGTGATGATCAACCCCTATTCGAAAGGGGAATGGAATCGTGACACGTCTAAAAATTCAATCGTCTTCTTCATCATTTTCTAGCTCAAGGCGTGTTATCTTCAAGGAGTTATAACTGAATTCCATCCAGATAAGATTTGTCAAAGAGTTAAATTACTTGATATAACAATTTTATTCGGAAAAAAATTATTCAATTTTGGTTTCAATTTCTCACCAATGTGTAGTACGCGAAAACCTAATCTGAAAATTTAAATCTCTTGTCACACACCCTTTGTACATTGAATTCAATTTTTTGTTGGATAAACGATTAAAAATCGAACCCTACAATATAAAATAAATATCTCCTACGGTCCGATTTCATATTTCTCCCATCAGTGACAGTATACATAAATTAAATAAATAGATGTGCGATGATTACTCACGTAGACTCAATTGCTCTCTCTTTAACTAAGAGAACTCTGTCAATGAAGCGTGTGATTATTCGTCTTCTGAACTCGCATTTATAATTAAAGTAGCGAAAGAAAAAAAAACGTTTAATTATATAGAAGCAGCAACTTCGCTTTAGGATTTTACTCCTCAATGGTTGGAATAAATGATAAAATGTTACCTACTGCACCAAATGGTCCGCATTTAGGTTAGAGACCATTATAAGAAAACAAAGAGGTTTTCTGGCTGTAATTGAAATGGGATTTGTTAGTCTGGCAATTCCCATTGCAATCTTAGCCAGAAAAACATAGACGTTGTAACGAGATTGAGCTGTAGGATGGGAATTTTTCGATGAATACGGACTTTCAGAAAAGAGAGATACGTTTTTTGGCTTGAATACAATTTTACTAACAAGTTAGTTAATCTCTTGCAGTAAATTTAGATATCTATTGTAAAATATAAAAAAGCGATCTATTAATGAACTGTATTGCAGAATATTTTTTTGGTTGAATTCCTAATGAATGTTCTACTTGTCTAAACTATGAAATACCAGACAGGGTTTATGATGCTGAGTGACTAGTTGTATGGAGATTGCTGGACACACTATACATAAGCATTTGCCTCGTTTTGCAGTATTGTTCGCATTTGTCGACAACTTTGACAACGTAAAGCCAGCCTAATGCGTAACCCAAAAGGGAATGCCACTAGCCAGCAACGGACATCAAATAGAACCTATTTTGATATCCTACACAACATGTTTACGCGTGTTAGTAATTTATATGCGAATGAAAGCCGGACACACATCTACTTGTATTTGAGCTGGCTTCGAAAGCTTGTCGATATATATTTGATATTTCAAATGCCTTTGCCCAACTAATGATAATAATTATCCACTAAGTCGTCCTCTTAAATTAAAAAACGCATGTACCATTCACTTGTTGAAACAACACTGCAAAACGTCACTTGCACGATATTGGATTCCGAAAAAAATCAGAAAAGATCAATTAAATGCTTCCGATACTTTAAGCAACTTCTGAAATTTGCAACAGCAAATAATGAAATATATTCAAGTGAAAGAGTTTTATTTCAAAAATCCAATTTCCCATTTGAAAAATGCAAATAGGAATATATTCATTAATTTCGTGAGTTTTTGTAAAGTCCAATTACAAATTAAACACCAATGTTTAATTATCCGCTCATAAATATTTATTTTATTTTCATAAAGCTGCGCTAATTGATTTTCAGCTTTGTTATTTATACCATTGCTTTGTAATTATATTGTTTCATTTTTGTCGATGGATTTTATTTCTGTTGTAACTTTTGCTACTGATATTTTTATAAAGAACAGACCTTAGGTTATTTTCAAAACTAAGTTTTCGAAAACTCTAAACCAGATGGAGGCAATTTGTATTTTTTACTGAATGACAAAATCGCTCTTCATCAAAAGATATCAGTTTCGGTTTTAGCGTAAAAAATTTTATGTTTTACTCGTTAAGCAAATCCGTTATTGCGATCGATAAAACTGCACGGGGTTTTCTGTGATATGTGAATTTAACTCACTTCCATTTGAATTTCAAAAGGATTGTTCACCTTTTTTATGCTCTTAACAGCCTTTTAGGTTTATTTAGCTGGGAAAAACGTGTTCTAAAATTATTTTTAGAAGTATTGTTTTCCTCTAAAAAAAAAGTACTTAATTAGAGAAAATTTTTTGGAATAAAAACATTTCTAAACTTGGTTTATGTAAAGAAACTATAAGAAAATGGATTTTAAATCTTAAGGTTGTAATCAAAGTCAGACATTTCCTATAATTACGCGGCTTGAATTCTTGGTTAACCAGGAATACCTACAATTCTACAACCGAATGTGATCAAAGCTTAGCGTATTCACGATTGTGTGAACCACAGGTAAACGTTCCTCAAAGACTCTACATTGCGCAAAGGGTCTCGCAGTTAGACTAGCGAGTTGCAGGGTGAATGTCTGAGGCTATGATAACTAATACATAAACCTCTTGTCGGCCATTTTTAAGATGGGAGTTCAAAAAGGGTTGTCCCTTTTTCTCAATCACTTTTTTCTTATTCACCCGTTTAGAAATAGCCCGAGTTGGCCCTAATACAACATGATTCCTGGTCGGGGGCTGGTCGGGCCACTTTTTTCGGGCGAGCCC
Source organism: Synergus gifuensis (assembly GCA_904066015.1). NCBI lineage: Eukaryota > Metazoa > Arthropoda > Insecta > Hymenoptera > Cynipidae > Synergus > Synergus gifuensis. Next base: position 207,382 of record CAJFCO010000125.1, on the reverse strand, counting down.
AGCCGGGATATGGTCGGGGGCTATTCAGGTATATTTTTATTCAAAAACCCAGTCGGGAGATGGTGAGAAGCAAGTTAGGTATATTTCTATATTCAAAAGCCCAGTCGGGAAATTGTCGGGGGCAAGTCGGGTCCATGTATTTTTATTCAGTGTCATTACTGATAATAATTACAATATAAAGAAATTTTAATATTATTTCGCATTTACGAAATGTTGTCTTAAATTCTTTTGTTCAACGATAAAATATCGCATTTCAATTTAATCCGAGATTTTTAAATAATTCCTCATACACAAATATGTTTAAATCTTGAATTTAGAAATATTGAAATGCTGAAAGTGCAATTTAAAATTTATAAATAAATAATTATATTTAAAAAATAAAAATATCAATTAGATTATTCATTAAAATATATTTATATAATAAATTTAGTAATTTTATAATTTGTCGCATATTATGATAAACATTATTTCTGATTTTACATTTTTTTTAAATATTTTTTAATGCAATTTTAATTAATGATCGAACTAATATTTTTATAGTTAAAATATAATTATTTATTAATAATAATTAAAATAAAAATTTTAAAATTTCAAATATTCCCGCGAAATATGACCAGTAAGGTACACTGGATCACGTGACCAGGACCACAGCTGTTAATTTTTCAGTCCACAACTCCACAAGTCCCACAAAAGTCTACGCTTCGATCAGAGTTTAATTAATATGAATTATATTATTAAAATCACTTTTTTATTAAACCTTACAATTTAAGGAAAAGATATGAAGTAAAAGGTTAAGTGTAAGTAATCTTAAAACAAAGTCTACATTTTTCTCATCACCATCGTTCCTACGGCGACAAATGTGAAGTAGAAGATTTAGATTAGTTATCTAAAACAAATTGCAATAATTGTTTATCATTTTAGTTAAGTAGTAACATCTTAAATTTACGAAGTAGATACTTCAAATTAATCGAATAAACCTTTTAATAAACAGCTACTAACAAAATCACGAATAAATAAGTTAACATAACCTTAACATCTGAAAACCTCTTCTTACTTTTATACTAAGTAGATTTTATTCTGACGTTTATATCACTGACATTTGAAAAAATAGTCATTTTATGTCAGTGATATAAACGTCAGAATAAAATCTACTCGGTATAAAAGTAAGAAGAAGTTTTAGGATGTTAAGGTTATGTTAACTTATTTATTAGTGATTTTGTTAGTAGCTGTTTATTACAAGGTTTATTCGATTAATTTGATGTATCTACTTCGTAAATTTAAGATTTTACTGCTTAACTAAAATGATAAGCAATTATTGTAATTTGTTATAGATAACTAATCTAAATCTTCTACTTCACAGTTTTCGCCGTAGGAACGATGGTGATGAAAAAAATGTAGATTTCGTTTCTCCTTTTACTTCATATCTTTTCCTTAAATTGTAAGGTTTAATGAAAAAGTGAATTCAGATTTATAAAATTTTCCTTTTTATAAACTAGAATACGTTTAATTTAGATGGGGCTATAGTCGGATAGCCCGACCATAGGCCGGCTGGGCTCCCTAGTTGGGGGCTGAATAAGCGAGCGTGACGTTTCTGGTCGGATCCCAGCCAGAAAGCCCGACCAAAGCCCAACTTAAAGCTGGGCTCCCTGACTAGCACCCTACTTAAAGCTGGGCTCCCCGATTGCACTGGCTAGGTCCCGACCAAAATTTCTACACGGGCACATACATTTTTAACCCGCTTTTTCGAACTCCTCCTCTCACCAGCTTTTCCAATGAGGAAAAACTGCGAAAAAGAAGCAAAGAAGTTTAGAAAAAACAAGATTGGCAAGGGTGCAGGGAAAAGGAAGTTGCGTGATTTAAATTTTATAATCAATTGCAAACAATACTATGTATAAAGAAAAAGTTTCAAAGCTTTCAAATCTAAATCTAAAAGAACTTTGGAAAATCCTTTCCCAGAAAAACGTTCCGAGAATGGAATAGGAGCATCCTATCCTGAAGTGCAAAAAGAATCTATTAGGTTCTTTGTTCTTTTCCCACTCCTGTCGACAGTTTAGTGCAGCGCAGGATGAGATTTTCCAATTCCAGGGATTTTCACGTATACATTAGTTTTACGAAGTGGTACGTGATTTTTCTTGAAAAATGTTTTTTCGATTGAGATTTTGAACCTCACACTCAGATTGAAACGTATGCAAAACAGTCGATAGGTACACACTCTGCCATCCGTTGGCCTCATTCTTCAATCTCCATCCTTTCCACCTAGCCTCTTTCGTTAAGTGGAGTGTCCACTATCTTTCCAGCTGCTTTCAACGAACCTCACTACTGGAAGAAGAGAGGTAAACACGCGCAATATTCGCGAGCTTCTCGGCCCTCGTCCGGCTGACATTTCTATAAGAGCTTGCGGAGTCTTCGCAAAATTTTTGAGTGCCGATACTTATCAGTGAAATCAAAAGTAGAAGATATGAAAGCATACTTATAAAAGACGTCATTTTTCTTTTAAATACAAGTTTACTCTCTACTTTTTACGAGTATCAGGTCTTTTAATACTTTATATAAAAATAACTTGATATCGATTTTCTCATCCTATACTAGTGAACATTGATAAGCTCCTGAAAATGGTGAGCTCAAGTTACGATTTCCTAATTGCTAATTGCTAGCTAATGGCTTCGAATACAACTTTCTTTTTCTATGTAATTTCTCTTTGTCACGCATCGCGTCGAGAGTAAAGGCGGGCTCTTAAGGGCGGAAGTATAAAGTTACAAAGTGGAAACACGTTAGGTAGCAGCATTGAAAACGGTGTCAATAAGTTGACGTATCTTCGAGACCAGCTCATATAACACCATTATTATCAGCAATATAATGAAAAAAAGTTTTGAAATCGATATTTCGTGTATTTCGAAGATTTAAAGAAAATTCGAATTTCAAATGTTAAGAAGCTTCAAAATTTTAGTGCTTTCCAAAGTTAAGTTTTTAAATTTAAATTAAATTCAAATTTTAAATTTTAAAAATAGACCGTGTAAAATTAAAGATAAAAGTTGGCAAATAACGTATATTACTGACCGTTTGGATGCATGGAATGGTTTAAGAGGCTTCTCGTTCAATTACCATCATTTGACTCGGTTACACTAGGATGAGAACCGTTGTAAGAAATAATACAAAATAAATATTTCTATACATTATCCAGATAATAATCGGGATGCGAGATTCAGTAAAAATATGATCGTTACATCTACATTTACCTTAGCAGTTCTTTGAACGTTCAAATCAACAAATTTTTTTTTCCCAATTCAGTTTTGTCCAAAAATGTTGTTCCAAATAAAAATAATAATAGACATTACAAAATTCTTTCGTACAGAATTATTTTCAATAAAAATAAATCAATATTTTAAAACCGTACCATCTAGTTTAAAATACAATCGCATTACAAAAATTTGTTCATTTAACACTAGGTTTACGGGTACCCGTCAATTTTAAAGGTCTTTTTATTTCTTGATACTTTATTTAAACGTGAAGCCAAATATTTTGCAATTTTGAGTAACTTATATAAATTGGTTTTTTAAAGAAAGTGCGTATTTTCATTCACCCGTCAATTTGCCGGTTGCCGTAGAGATAGGTATATAAAGAACGTCCGTAAACCTAGTGCTAAACATTCAGAACTTTCCAGTCATTATATTTTCATAAACAGTTCCGGATTTAGGATTCGATCGAACCGGGGCAAAAACTTGACATAAGCGCCCTTTCCCTCCAGAATTTGAGATTATGTAATGACTTCAAAAAACTGACTTTTTTTAGACATATGAATTTTGCCCCCCCCCCTGGATCCGGGGCTGTTCATAAACTTGACTTTTTAAGCTAAAATTAGATGTAAATTGCTTTGAATTGAACCATTATTTAATAATAAACTTATAAGTGGAAGAGAAGTCTAGTGTTAGTGAAGAGTTGGTTTACTGTTAAGGAGTCTTGATCTGCAGCTTTGACTCTAATTTATCCAATAAAAGGAACTGAAAAAATCAGCTTTATTACTCAGCTCAACTTTGTAGCTCAACTTTGCAGATATACTTTTGCAGGTGCACTTTGCAGATTTACTTTATATGTGTAATTTATAACTTATTGTTAGCTTTGAAACTGTAGTTTGCAAGTGTTAAAAATCGTCTAAAAATTTTGAGAAATGCATATTTTATCCAATACAGCCAATTATAAACTAATTATAAACAATAATAAACAATTATAACAATTAAAAACTAGTTTATAAACTAAATTATAAACTACATGAACAGTTTAGTGTATTAAATTTAGAAAGTTTAGTTCTGTCTGAAAGATTAACGAGTGGAGGAAAACTGAATTAATACCTTTATCGTTCCGAGCGTTTTGCCTCCATTTTTGAAGCACACTCGCGAATGAATTGGCATATGTGCTTGCGGCGACTGGCCACGGACCACGGAAATGTATTGGAACATCTCCATGTGATATATTTACTTAATAAACGTTCGGACTAGAGGAAATTTAAATTAAATTTATTCAGCGAAAACAGCAGCCGCATGAAGAGAACTGGTGATGTTTGTGCGCAAAATATTAAGTAAAAAAAAGCTGGAGACAGATCCAGAGAGAAGAAAGAGGAAATAAAAAATTTTAAATAAAATAAAAATGAAACGTACGAAAAAGATGGTCGACGAGTAGTACAACGTAGTGAAAAACTTTTATTCGTTGGGTAAAATGCGAAAATGTGCCTCTGGCCATTCGCTTTTGCCGACAGAAATGTGTCAAATTCGCGCGTGCCCTCTCCATCCGTTGCATTCGCAGCCTCGTTTCATTTTGCGAAGCACGTAGCTACAGAGTGGCGCGAAAGAAAAATTGGCGGGAATCGTCCTGAAATTTATATTTCCATATTTGCTCGTCTGCAGTCCCCATAAATTTTACAAAAATCTACCGCAAATGCCTCATCAAATTATCCGGCAATGAAAAGCGGTGACAAGTAGACAGAGAATTTATTCAATAACTGCTAATAATATAGAATTCTATTATTATAAAAATTGTGAGATAACGAAAAATTTAGAAAATCACACAAATTTTGAACGGCAGATTCTTTTTTTATGATTATCCTGAGTAAGTTTATTTTACGGCCGTTAATTTCAATTTTAAATCTGATTTTTTTTTATTAATAGTAAATAAAATCGAACATAAAATTAGTAACAACCATTCTCTTAAAAGATAAATCCAGAGAAAAATCTCCGCACTTGGCGCGTGCGTATTTTTTAACTGGCTGTGATCGATAATCGTTATTCGAGAGAGCGCTACCGAGAGAACTTTATTATACAGGATACAGGATGCAACGGATAAATTATGGGCGATAAATAAGAAATTTACGGTCCTCTGCGTTCGCCGCAGTGTTTGCGTGTCAAATGCAATTCTGCCTTCTCGAAACGAACGGCTTAAATAGATTACTCGAGCAAAATGTATGCTTTGGAATGTCAGTTTGGTTGAGTAAAAATAATTCACTCTTCATGGTAAAGTTAATTCTTTAAATCAAACTTTAACTGCGTGTTGCAAATCAGACCTACATAATAAAGCTACAAAGTATTGGTTTTAAAGTTGAGCTGCAGAAGCAGAATTTATTGTAGAGAGTAAAGTTTTGCAACTTTTTAGGTTTCCTTTACAGGCGACCAGTGCATTTAAATTTTGCAGATGAACTTTGCATACTTGTACTTACCAGCTCAACTTTAAAGCTGCACTTTGAAACTGTTCTTTGAAGCTATATCAGCTTCAAATATTTTTGTAGCTTTCTGTAGCTTTTCGTAGCTTTAGATCAACTTTAAGATGTAATTCTCAGGTTTAAATTTCAAATGTTGTTTGGATTCCATCTTTGAAACTGTACTTTGCATGTGTACTTTGCAGTTGTACTATTTAAGGACTAAATTGAGGGTGTTGTTTGCAGCTAAACTTTGCAATTGCACTTTTGCAGCTGTACCCTGCAGCTGAACTTTGCAGGAGTAATTAGAACTCAAAGTTTGAAATCATTAATTAAATTAAACTTTCTAAACTGACAATTTTGAAATCAAGAATCTGCCTAGATAGGCTTTCTCAATTTTACGCCATTTTATTTCAACTCGATACTGCAATTAAGAATCCTTCATCGCAGAGAGAGAGAGAGAGAGAGAGAGAGAGAGAGAGAGAGAGAGAGAGAGTACTTTTCGAGCGATAAACGTTACGACTCAAGTATTTAATGTATACTCTCTCATTCAATCAAAATAACTTTTTTCCTTCGGGAAACGCTGCTTCACATTTCTTCATATCTCTTAAAAAAATTAAATTATAATTCTCTTTTATTCGAGCGTGAAGCGATAGACAGAAAAGGACAAAAACCAAATGTAAAAGTGACACAAACGACAACAGTACATTTCATTTAAACAATTGCTTTCCACAGACAAAGCAAAAAAATTCCCGAATTCGGCAAATTTGGTATTCACGTTCAGTCAACTGGAAGCTGAAAGTGTCTTCTGGAGCGTAAGCTTTTTAATACCGAATCCGAGAACTACTTCTGGTTTTGAAAGTCCCCAGAATGGAACAAGGTGGTGCAAGCAGAGCTTTCCCTCCTTGCCTGCGGCGCACGAGGACCAATGGGATGTGCTGGAATATCGATTATCGATATTTATTGCCACGCAGTCAGCTCGTCTCACCTACATATATTTGACATTATAGCCGATCGCACCAACGACGATGTACGATTTCTCCCTTTCCTCTAACCCTCTGTCTCTATAAACTGGTCAGAGGGTATTAGACGCGACACGTCGAGATAATTGAGACAGTCGATTTCAAGTCTCGCCTCTTCTGATCTCTTTTTTTCTTGAACCTTCTTTTTTACTTCAGCCATGTTAGCCAATCTTCAGCTCTATCTATAATTTAAAAAATGTACATTTATACATTTTGAAGTATAAATTCTTAAAGGTTTGAAAAAATAAGATTGATGAATATCCCTAGTAGAAATTGGTCCTAGTTTTGTGCAAGTTTCTAGTCAGTTTTTCCCTACGTCTGGTTAGCACCCAACGAGGAAACTTGTCAGTAGCAAAATCTTTCGAGTTAAAACTGAGCAGGAAATCCTAGTTAGTTTCTATCCAGATACTGGCAAGGGAAAACTATTCTCGTATTGAATGAGGAAATTTCATTGATTACTAGTCAAGGATTTCCTCATTGAAATCTGTTCAGGAAATTCTACTTAGACTCTAACTACGCACTACCTAGTTCCTCTAGTCTAGTTTTTCCCCATTTCAGCCCTACAAATTACTTGAGAGTGTTAAGGGAAAACTAGACCAATTTCTACTAGGGATGGAGTCAGTAGTAGTAGTAGTCATCATCTTTTCTGATCTCGTTTTTTCTGATCTTTTTTATCTTGCTTTTTGGCTGATCTTGAATTTGACATTCGATTCGATCTTTACTTCAATCTCTCTAGAACTACTCTAAGCGTTGAAACCTTGAGGGATTTTAGTGACACTTTCACTGATTCGAGATATTTTTCTACGTGTCTGATTTCCGATCAGTGTCACCCGCGTGTTCCTTATTACGATTTATGATTCCTGGATTAGAGGTAGACTGCTTTTTCCCTATCGTAAAAATTTCGCTTCGTGAATCAAGGAGTTAAGCTGCTAAGTGACATTAGAAATAAAGTAGAACATGTAACCAAGCTGAGACGACGCTAATGGCTTGAATTAACCCTTCAGTAAGTGAGTTACGTGAGTAAAACGATATAATCTACACTCCCCCTAATAAATCTCTATTGTGAGAAATGGGGCCTTTATTTTAATGAAGTTAAGGAACGGATTAAATAGATTTTCTGATATTAAATTCCCCTGTTACCGGATGCGAATTGTAACACGGTATTTAAAACAAAAATCTGATAGGTTCTGTTTTAATTCTCAAGCGGTATTGGAAATCTGTTCTATGGTTTTATTATGAATAATGAAAAAAGCAGAGAGAAATGCTAAAATTAAACATGCATGATTTAGATAAATATCAAAAACTGCTGGTTTAACCAAGGGGCTCTTTGTTTTTTCCGGGATGCAATTGCACTTTTATCGGAGATACTTTCCGCAAATAATAATGCCTGTTTTTATGAAGGTGTTGTCCGCTGCAATTTCAAAGTCCTCCCGTTTGTACGTCAAACAAGCAGATATGAATGTTTACGAGGCCCTGAGAAAAAGGATGCAATTTTCCGCTTGCGTTTTTATAAGACATCTTTCGTGGCTTTCAAGTGTACAGGTTTAAATTGAGTAGTTGGTATACACGATATACATATATAGTTTTTATGCTATATTCCGTTTTACTCGATACTTTCGCTTCGAGCAGCTATCGCATATCGACAGGGGCGGAATCATCTTCCCCTTGTCTTTGCAAGAATAAATAATAGAATGGATCACTAGTTTACTATTATAATAAAATTATGTATGTTAAAGAATAAAAATAGTTGGAAAAAGATTTCACCTACTTTCACAATTGGCAGTTGATGCAGCTGCTCAAAAAATGTTCTTTAAGGACTTACCTGTAACAAAAATAAAAAATCTTTAATTTAAGATAATTGCGTTTACAAATATATGTTCCTATAAAATGACAATGATCATAAATTAAACAAAAAATTAAACCTGTGTTCTTCCTGCTGAAATTCTTTCTCGTTTCAAATCTAGTTACCTCTAACGTAACCTACTTTCAAAGTCGAAACTCGTTCTTGGAATCGAATCTCGTATCATGTCCGGAAGTGATTTGGCAAACAGGAGCTAAATCTGAATTTGAATGTTAGTCTAGGAAGAATTTTCGATCGTTGTTGATAGAAAAAAAGCAAATAGTGTGGCGCAAACAACAGAGTTGGATAGATCTGCTGTTAGTAAAAGTCGAAAAGAGGAAAATGGAAAAAGAAAAAAACAGAGAAATAGGTAGAAAACGAACAAGTGCCAACATAGATACTATGGAACGCGGAAACGACTCTCTTGAATAAATGGAAAAGGTTTACTTAAAGGCTATATTTTTACTAATGAATTCGCTTCCCTCGTTCGAACTGAGACACACCATGAAGGGAAGGGTAAAAAGCGCTGGAAGAAAACGAAGAAAAGGTGAGGCGTTAATGAAGAAAAGTGGCTCCGTTGTTTTTAACGTCGTATAGATAGTGGCGGCAATCACGTTGCACGACGGACATCGAGAGATGAATTCAAACGAGGCAGGATTTGTGAGATAAGAGACTGGCGATTCGACATCCTCTGCTTTAACGAAAGCTCCTGAGAATTCAATTTTTACTTCAATAGAAATTTTACTAATTCGCTATTTTATCGAATTAGCTGATTTACAATATTAATATTTTTGAAACGATATCTCTGAAAATAATGCAAATCACCGGGCAAAATCGATGCATCGTATCATAACTCAAATTCTAGAGTACTACATATAACTATATGTCACATGACGACCAAGCAAAGCTCGATAAATTCTATAGCGGATTCGAAATTAATGTATAATGTTTGGAGAGGATTTTATACCTTGGTTATGCACAACATCTAAGTACTATTCATAAATTACTAACGAGTTTCATTATAGCTTTATCTTGATTCTGCATCATCATTATTTTAGAAACTAGAATCCAAGTGCTTTTCAGATATGCTTTAAGAGTTTTCCTCTTAAGCAGAATGGGGGAAGAATTTTTAAAGTTCACTGTTGAAGTTAAGAATCTTATTTCGATAACAAAATAAGGTTGCAAACTTTGTGGACAATAGGGAAGTTTTGCCACAAGGAAATATTTCTTCTCGGTATGAAAAGCGGAAACTGTATTGGCTGACGTTACTGCTTTTCATGGAAATTTGCTCATTGAGATAACTGCATTGCATCGTTATAGCAAGGAATATTATCTTTGAAAAATACACGGTATCACGTAAAGAAGATAAATTAGGTAGCTCGAAAACAAACTGGGAAAGCCGAAGACAGAGTCAATTATCGAGAAGCCCATTGAACCCCAGAGACCACACCGTCTTTCCGAAGTACATAGTTTCAAATCCTATGCGCTCTCCACCGCAGCAAATAAATCTGCTCTAGCTAACTAAAACTTCAATTTCCCTATAAAAAAATATACTCCCAATAGAAATATCCGGTGTAGCTAATTTTAATTTTCTTAATGTAAGTGGCGTGCTCAGATATTGGAAAGTGCAAGTCCAATATTTATATCGACTCTTCGTCTTCCCGGAGGTAAAGCAATATAAAACTCTTTCCAAATTATGCAAATACACCATTATTGTTCAAAGAACATGAAAGTTTTTCCTTGAACAGAAATCACACAATTACGAAGTTCTTTGCGTTTGTATATGCAGAATATTATTGTTTTCTTCTTTTCCCATTTCTTTCATCCTTTCCTTTTTGCTTATTCCACCTGCGGGTAAGAAGACGCTCTTCCTTTGTAAGATCTCAAGAAATACACCAAAGCAGACAATATTCGCGGGCCGTCTTCTTTTTAGAACGCCGAGTGAATTTAAGTGTTCAATAGCATTGCTTGCGTTGCTTCATTGAAAAAGGGTCCCAAGAACTTTCATAATAGTGCATCCTCGTGTTGTGAAGATGCAATCATCTTACATTATGTACACCTTTACATATACATATATAATATTGTGCGCTGCTTCATGGAGCGAAGAAAAATCACGTCGAGAAAATTGTAATTCTGCAGGTTGTCGTTACAATATTTTATTCAAGAAAATTCTGCGCTGGAGTACATTCTATATTTTTCATTCACCAAAATATATGTATTATATTTAGGAATTTTTGTAATTTATCTTGTATCCCTCTATAATGAGCAGTACACTGAAAGAAATTTAATATCAATACTTGCTTTTTCAATATTCATAATTGATAAAGACGATTACGATTTAGGGAAATCGTGTAAATATACAAATTATTGTTAGCATACTTACGAAACTTTAAAATTCTTGAAAACAAGAATTGGTATATTGAATAGCAAAGATTGATATTTTATGCATTACGAACGTAGAATGATAAAATTTGATAATGATATTATCCAATAATATAAAAGCATTTACAGAAATTACCAGCTTGAGTTACATATGTTAATAGAAATATTCTACAAATTAATATAGACGCTAACAAAAATTGTAAGCTTCAGTTGAGGAAATTGTAAGTCACGATATTAAAAAAACCGAATAGCTCCGATAATCTCCCGAGGTCAGCCGAATTCGCCGACCGTAGCGCTCGCGATGTGAATCGAAGTTTCGGAGAACTTTTTGTTTCCTGATAACCGCCAGAGTAAGCACCATGCCGTTTCTCACAAGTGCAAACATTTTCATCAATTAGTATATAAGGAATCTTCAAACCTCTTCTATCAGCGTAATTTACTTGCGATTTGCGATGCGTGTGTTTTATATTTATGTGTGCGTAATATGTATATAAGTTAAGGTTGAAGTTAGTGTAAGTGTTACCTCTGCGAATGTATGTTATAATGTGTGCATTTATGTGTGTTATAATCTTATAATTGTGCAGTGTGAATTGACGGAGATTCACGACGGGTTACGAATTTATTCTTTCTCTTTTCGTGTTTTCGTCTATTCTTTTCGCATGACTCATAATTTTTAGTATAGTCTTTAGCAAATTTCAGAATCCTTTATATTACTTTCTGATATAAATACCCGATTTCCCTAAATCGTAAAAGATTATACTAAATTGTAATATCGATTTTAACGAATTATGTTACAAAATTTTTTTCAGTGTACATTTATTAACAACAAAATTTTAAACCAGAGATAAATTGCTCTCGTATTCATTTATTTCAATTTTGCACATGATTGAACTCTTGAAGGGCACGTGTATGGAAAATATTGAAAAAGTTAGGAGTATTCGCTGATCCTAAGTGGAAAAGTGGTACTGCGAACGCCAACTTTCAGGACACAAATTATTCAATTTGCCGAGCGAACAGGAACAAAACTGGTGGTCTAGGGAGCAGGAATAAGTCGCTCGTACAACGGCGCAAAACAGAATCGTCTCTACTTTTATATAAGTCATGGAAAGAAAAAGGTCGTCGTACCACGACTGCGAGAACTTTCAACCAAGTTTCACTAACGGATTCGAAGTGGTCGGAGTAAATTCTATCTCGGAGGAAAGACTCAACGGTCGTCGAAGATGACAGTGGCGCCCCAAGAGACTGAAGACTCTCAAACTGTAATTGTCCTGGATTTTCAAATCACCGAAAATTAATTTTACTCGCAATGTGACGAGTAAGAGAAGTGAAATTAGAGGAGAATAGAAACGATCTCTTCGTCAAACACCTTTTACACTAATTACAAATTAAATTCGAGTTTTGATAAAATTTTCTAATGATTTTGTAGGACTTTAGCTATCGTCGCTGCGCCACTTCCGATTGCAGGGCGTGTGCTCGGAAAGATTTATATACCCAGTGTCCAGAGGTAAATTCACCATCGTGAGTTATAGAATCCGACAACATTGTCCTAGATTCACTTGAAAAGGGACTCTCCATTCATACTGGCAGAGATTAGAGCTTCGTTCCTTGATCACTATTACATTTTTAATCCCCGGACTGCAATCGCGGCAATTTAACAGGCATAGTCTGCAGAAGGAATTTGATCACTGGTCAAGAGTGATGAATGGATCACTGATTACCAAAAAACGATTAAATTATCGAATAGATTCAATCAATCTATTTATTTAAATAGAGAGAGAAACAAGTGCTGGGTTATGGAAAAATGAAACGAAAAGTTATTTTTTTGTAAAAAGAAATAGATTATCAAGCGAAGAAAGTTTATTTAAACCATTTTAAAAATATTGGAAAATGTAACGACTACAAAGCTTCCTCTATGAGGGAGCAGCAAAAATAACTTTTCGTTGATGTACACGGAAAAAATATGTCCTGTAAAAAGTGTAGAATTAGTCCAGGAGTTTTGAACGTGTACCAAAATGTTGGAAATATTGAATGACTTTTAATAAAATATTTCAAACTTTTCAATACTAAATGCAAGTGAGTCTTGTTATTTTCAATAATAGTCTAGGAAAATTAGTTTTGTATTTACTATACAAAATTTAAGTAAAAAGCCAAGTTCAGTTCACTTTGAATTGTAAAAAAGTTGTGAATGTTTTTAATTCGGTTTGAGAGAATATGTATAAGTTCCTAAAGTGAAAAATAGTACGCTGGTATTGCAGGAAGTTCTGGACAGTCTGGGAAAATATATCTGCGCGACGATGTGCGCAGTCGACCATCAGATGGCAGAGCGAAATAAAGTGAATCATTGATATTATTTTATATAAAGGATTATAATAAAAACAAAATAATATATAATATATAATATAATATAATATAATAAAAATAATATAATATTTAAATAAAACATGTTAAAACAAATTAAATATCACTTGGGTCACTATGACGTTTCTCACAAGCGGTGAGAATTTGGTTGCTTAGTATATAAGGATCATTTTGACCCATAAACTCAACATGTGATATTCTACGTGTTAGTGAATTGTGTTGTATGCAGTAGTGTTTTTATTTTGCTTTAGAACCCTTCATATTTTCCCAGACTGTCTTAGACATTTTACAGTCTCCAATTTGTTTCTGCTTTATCCAAATTTTCTAGACAGTCCAGGACTTTTTTTGGTCCTTTCTTGCACTTAGTATTGATATATCTTGTAAATATTCAAAGAAAGAGGTTTTCAATTTTCACAACATTTTGATACCCGTCCAAGATTATATTTTTTCCTTTGAAAACTTCAGTTTCGACTGTTTCGTCATTGCTTCATATCCTGAGCATGCATGAGTAAGAAGAGGGTCTGTGGTTAAACTATATGGTCTTTCACATGGAAACATAAACGAGTCTGGGATAATTATGTGCGTCCATGATTACGTGCGACGGATTGTCCAAACGACCCGCATTAACTTGACACTAGGGGGCTATGTGTAGGATGGAAAGCGAGCATTTACGCGTATGCTGACTACGTATGTTCTCATATGGTCGTGTATTTGAGTTACGGTAAGAACGGTTAATTTTCCCAGACCCTGCGCCTGACGTCCTATTAATGGTCTCATGAGCGAACTTTAGAGAATCTTGCTATCTTCTTTAAAGTGATTTCTTGTCGCATAGCTTACCTTTAGAAATAGATAGAAATTATAATTTGTCTAAAGTAATGAGAGGAATGGTTGTGAGTTATCGAGAACACTTAAAGCAGAAGCGTCTCACAAAAAGTTTGGAGAAATTTGGGATTGGAGAAACTTCGAATTGCGTCAGTAAGGTGGTGGAGGTGCAAAGGGATTAACACTTCGAGGTCAGACAGGCGTAGCAGCGCTGTGGCAGTGACAGGACGATATGTCAAACCATTGTCCTTCCACGTTCTCTCACCGCTTCGCTCTTGCCACCTGGTTTTTGTCCATTTCGTGAAAACACAGTTCTTCATGTCTATACAGCGATGCATCCAACCATTCGGCATCATTCTCATCCTTCTACGTGAACAAAGATCAATAGAATGAGGCACAAAAAGTATTTGCGGTCAAAGAGCACTTTTTTCGTTCCCATAACTCTTACCTCGCTTCCTTCTGTTATCGTCACGTCAGACATAAAACGGATGGCGCAAAAATTTCGGCTATCTTTCAGCACCTATTCGCGGGGCGTGAACGCTCCTTAAAAAGGATATATGGAGATAAGGGAATATCCTAGCAGTTCAGTCCCCTTCGAAAGGATCATTTTTTGTTTAACTGTAAATTACACCTCTTCAGATTTATTCTATAGAGAAATGTGACCATATAGCGCTCCTCGAAAGACAATTTTAGCGAGTATTATTTATAATTAAAATTGAATCTTTAATAAGCAGCAAAACAATATTTTCCTGCACTGAAAAACTCTATGTTAGAAAAATTACTAATATCGATAGCAAGTTGGGGCAAAATCCTTAAATTTCGACATTTTAATACATACATATAAAGTTATACTATTTTCATAAGAAGGTTTCCTATTTAGTAATAGCAAACTTTACTATTTTCT
>CAJFCO010000125.1:104779-172371 GCA_904066015.1 Synergus gifuensis | reverse complement strand
GTCGCCGAAAAATTTCTTTACGATTTTTCATAGCGTAAAAAGCATGCAATAATACAAATATATATAATTTAAGTATAAATAATGTAAAAATAATTAAAGAATGAGGTAAAACAGTACATTAAATTTTATATACCTTGTGTCGACAAAATAATTTTTTTGGGCCAACAAAATTGTTTTGTTAGGCCAACCAAATAACTCAACAAAAAAATTTTGTTAGCTCAACAAAACAGTTTGGTTGCACAAATAACAACAAAATTATTTTGTTGAGCCAACAAAATTTTTTTTGGTCAAGCCAAACTGTGTTCTCAGCATGCGACGGAGATAAACGTCAATAATATTTGTATGCACCTTTTACAAGAATAGCACCTATACTCGAAAATATGAACTCTTATTTTCTGGATATATAAGGTTAGCCTCTTTTCTATAAAAAAGGAAGTGTCCTCCTGTCGTACATGCAGGCGAAGATGTTTAGATAAGGGAGCATTTTATAAGGCAAGACAAGGTGAAATGCACGACACGTTGTGGTACAGATGGGCCGCGAGATGGTCTTGCTGCTTTTATCACGTAGGGACATTTTGCGGTCCCAGGTACTGGGAAATGTTAAGAGCCTTTCTCTCGTTCAACCCTCGACGAAGAGTAAATTATACTCTGCTATCCAGCAAGGTAGTGGTGTCAGTATTACGATTATGTTCGAAAAGGTATAGAGACACTTTAACACACCTAAAACAGGAAAACGTCGACTCAAAAACGAGTTTGGCTGGGTGTATTGAAGCGAACGCGAATACCTCTTGGTGTACCACAGCTTCTCTCCAATCACGGAAAAACGGAACCGAATTCCGATATCTGGCATTCACAAGTGAATATTGGATGGAAATAAAACTTTCCCTGGAACTAACATTGTTTCCTAACAATACCTTTTCAAATTAAAGTTGTAGACCTCTTTTAAATTTAAGAAATACGATTTTTAGAAAAAGTAGAAAATGCACTGTTTGTTAAATATAAGCAAAATTTTTGTTGAAAATTGTCTAATGATTATACTTTTTCTAGTTTTCAGAGAAATAATTGTACATATAATAATTGATTCTAGAAACGTGTTTTTCTTATATATGTGAGTCTGCTTACAATGGTTTACGAGCACACAATGTGCTTGAAAAAAGTTTCTGTACAGTGTACATATATTCTACCTGAGTGTTGCTGAAACGAGTGGATTCCATATTTATGCGCTTCGTTACGAGGACTTTTCAACCAATTAAAGCCCTCGCTCGAATGCGTTTCTTGATTATTTTATTTTATTATTTCCTATGAGCGTCTATGGTTGGACGTCACTCTTTTACGAAGAAGACGGAGCAAAATTTGTAGTTTAAACAATTGTTTTCATTCAAACAATACAATGCAAAGTGGCAAACTGGTGTATAGCAAAATGTTTTTTTTTTTTTACAATACGCGACAAACGAGAGTATCTCTGATAAATCTATTCTGGTATTCTATTCTGAAGCTTATTTCATCATATATAAAACGTAAAATTCTATATTTCGTAATTCCGAATTCAAATGTATCTTACGTAAATCTACAACGACATTTATTATTCTTTTGTTATATTATATTATTTTCCAGTAACAAACAGTTTCTCATTACTTCTCATAGAATGTTTAGTACAATAACTATAGAGTCCAAGAAATATTAATTTCTTCCAGAGAAAGATAACAAGCAATTCCAACGCGATTGACGTCAAAGAGCTTTTGTGTTGTTTCTGAAGTTTTGTGCTTCTTTATTGAAGCTTATGACCTTCTCATATTAATGAGTACCACGATTGCGTATCTTCGACAAGTTATAGTTTTTAGTTTAAATTACTTTTCATTTAATTAGATTCAGATTCAGATTTCTACACAAAATAATCGAAATACTAAGAAAAATCAATGACGTACAAAATTGGAAAATGTAAATGAAAATTAAATTTAAGATAGAAAGGTTTTAATTAAGGTGACAAACTGAAATGAGACTGGGCCAAGTTGAGAGAGAGCACAATATAAAATCTACTTCAAATTTATTAATGTATAAATAGCCAGAAACAGACAAATAATCAATCACTGAAAAAAAGGTTTAGCTCGGACAACAAAATAATTTTGATGGTATTTGTGCAACAAACCTTTTTGTTGGCTCAACCAAATTATTGTTGGGTCAAGAAAACGTTTTGTTAAACCAACAAATCGTTTTTTTGAACCAACAAAAATTTATTTCAGCCAACAGAACATATTTTGTTGCACAAAATATTTTTTTGAGTGATTGAAATAGTCAATAAGACTTCGATACTCATTCATCAGGCAGATCAATATTATCGCACAAGACAATGTCAAAAACAGAACGAGTAAATAAACAAGTGATATAACTCACAACAACCGAAATCGATACGAAGAGAAGAATTTAACGGTTAGAGCGACTATTATATAAAATGTCAAATTTAAGTTGTAAAATTAAAAACCATTACAAAACAAATAGAAAAATCATCAAAAAATCACCATACAAAATTCGTCGCAGTCAATAGCAATGTTAGTAAATGCATAAAATCTAATTTAAATAGTCAAACGAAAGTTCAGCGAAATCACATCAAAGAGACTATGCAATGATAAAAAATGAAACAAAGTCTCCAAGAAAGAATCAAATAACCGCATAATAATCGCCATAAAATAAAACCGCAAAATTCATATAAAAATCGAAAACAAATAAGCAGATAAATCAAGAATATTCAAATATAAATTCGCAAACAGCAAGAATGGTTGGTCAACGACTTACATAACCGGATCGTTGAGGATGCCTAATACAAATCAGCCACCTCAAGCTTTTGTGTGGTAATATTTTTCTCAAAGTTTGCAGAAAACCCCCAGCATCACAAAGCAATCCAGACAATATTACATAAGTTGCAAGTGGATTTATCTTTAAGAAAAGAGTGATAGATTGTTTTCCTTTTATTTATACATAGAGAGCAGAGAGCAATTTTTGATCTATTGATGTAGAATCAAAGCAGAAACATATTTACGTGATGTATTTGTTATTTTATGATGAAAATCAACCAAATTTTCGCAAATTGCTTATAAGCGAAAACTCATGGCAACGATGATACAGAGTTGGTAATAATTGGTATATTGTTCGTTTTTGTTCAACACACAATCCCTAAGTACGTGCCACTTTATCTCGGCTACTCGTTCAATTCGAAGCACGCTAACGAACATTCATTGCAATATACCTATTCACAGACGAGCCAAACATTGCCAATTAATTCTAACCGTGCAGCACGGATGTACAGTATCTGTCCACTATCAGTTCGGAGCTCCGGGGAGTCGTGCATGTGACAGCCAAACCGAATCCGTTTTACCCATCGCTACTAGTTGTACGCCAAGCCGTGCGAACCAAAATCACCGAGAACTGAGTCTCTCCCGACTCCTCTAAACTCTATTGGGTGTTCCACTTCGTCGCTTTCAACTCGAAAATTTCAGCTCAATACATAGGAAATTTGCTCAAGGGTCTCATCTTTAAAATCAGAAAAGAGAAAATACTATTTGGTTTTTAAACCTAACTGGGTTAAGGAGGTAACACACCAAACTGAAAAAACGTAGAGAAAATGATGAAACTTGCTACAACGTAAGATTTTGATATGAAAAAGACTTGGTTCAAGTTTGGTGAGCTGAAGTTGAGTCTGAAACGAGATATAAACAATTTTTTTTTTTACATTTAACACGGTGTCTTATGGCAATCGGTATACTTTTTTTACATTTTAATTCGTATCTCGGAAGGTAACGGAGAGATCTCGAAAATCTTTTTTATGTAGTAAAAAAAATTTCTGAGGATCATTTTAAAAAATTAAAAACATCAATTCATTGGCTATTAGTTGGTGAAAATTAGTAAAATATTACAAAACTAGCTGTGAACTTGTATCAACTTTTGTGCTCATTCAATGAGCACTTTGCATCCTGTAATTTTTTACAGGATTTTACAGGATTACAGGACAATTTTTCAAAATTAAATAGATCAATAATTTTGTTATTTTTCAATGAAATGAAATAATATTATAGACCAATCGATTCGTCTCGAAGCAAGGAACATTTATTTTCCTTACGTCAAGTCAAAATTTTGATTATTTGAAAAGTTATAGTCGAAAAATTAATTTTTTAAAATACAATTAACCATAACATCCTTATTTTTCAATGAAATGCATTAATCTTATAGATCAATCGATTCGTCTCGACGTAAGGAACCTTTATTTTCCGTACGTCAGCTTCGAATTTTGAATATTATAGAAGTTATAGTTGAAAAACTAATTTTTTAAAATTAAATAAAACCATAACTTTGTTATTTTTCAATGAAATGAAATAATATTATAGACCAATCGATTCGTCTCGATGCAAGGAACATTTATTTTCCTTATGTCAAGTCAAAATTTTGATTATTTGAAAAGTTATAGTCGAAAAATTAATTTTTGAAAATACAATTAACCATAACTTTGTTATTTTTTAATGAAATGCATTAATAATATAGGTCAATCGATTCGTTTTGACACAAGAAATATACGTTTTCTTTACATCATCTTTGAATTTTGATTATTTGAGAAGTTTTAGTGAAAAAATGAATTTTAAGAAAATTATAAAAGTGCATAAAATTTGTATAAAATTAAATATTTTGTTAAACCATTGTAAGAAATTCAACTAGGTGAATAATGAAATAACTATGCGAAATTTCATCAATTTATCTCTACGCGTTTTCAAGAAATTGCTGGATCGTGACATACATCCACACACACACACACCCACACACACACACACATCCGGACAATTTTTCAGGACATCATGTTAGATATATTGACATTAAAATATGTTGAAAAAAACCTTTTTTAGGAAACTGGATTTTGTCACCACCACAAAGCTTCCTCTATGAGGAAGCAATATATCGTTCCTTGATACACTTGGCAACATCGCAAAGATAGTGTAGTATATTTCGGTCAGCTGTTTATATGCGCATATTCGGCAATATTCAGTTTGCACTGTGTATGCTAAATATCATGTCATCGTGTCTGACTTATGTCATAGTCGTGAAAATTGTGATAAACAACAAGAAAAACCAAAACGTTTTTACTGGAGGGGCAAAAAAGTGTCGGAAAAAGTTTATAGGCATAGACTCACACAGCAGCAAATGACTAAAGAGATTTGGAAGAATGGCGGTGCTCCTAAAACTGCAGAAGGCAAACGTAACTTTAAAAATTCAGTAAAAGACACGTTGCCACATTTAACTACTGGGTGAACCAAAAGCTAAATAACTCTCTTTTGACTACGTTAGTTGGTGTGTTACCTCCTTAAGAAAAATTACTTTGAGTTATCTACAAATATTAGTGAACTCCACTGCAGTATTCTCAGCTGGGACACCCTGTGCAAAATTCGTGAAACTATGTTTCGGAAAAATATACTTTAGGAACAATGGAATGTCCTTCAAATAGAAAGCAGGTCAAATACTATTACGGGCAAACAGAAATTAGAAAAAATTGATATTATGACAGATGATAATTAGAGTAAATTGATAATTGAGCATATAGTAATTAAACTTAATGTTAATTCGGATAAACGGAGATTCGATGAGATGAATTTCGGTTAAATGATTATTATGTCAAATGAAATTTGGGTGATATTCATGCGTCTCTAATGATTTTGAAGGTTTTTGTGATTTTTTAAGTATTTTCAAGAGATTATTCTAATTTTTAAAAGAATTTGTAACAGAAAAAACTGTGGTTAAATTTTGTTGCAGATAAAATTTTCCGCGGTTAAAGTTTACACGCTATTTGGCGAAAGTTTATCCTAAGATGGAATAAAAACCGTCGTCTGCTACGTCTTTAACAGCAATGCGAAAAACAACAAAATATGAGTAAATTCGAGCTAAAAATTAGGATACCAGATTTAAGAAAAACGTTGTACGCCATGTTAAACTGTAATACCGACGGATCTCACAACTTTTGTATCATGTGATGGTTAAGATCGGTGAATATGGCGACTTTACTATCGGTGTCAAACTGTCATGTGCTTTATATTCTCGCAGTAACGAAAAATATTTTTTTATTAGTCCGAGATAAATACAATTATTTTTTTATGAAATTGAAGTAAGTACAACGTTTTTTAAAATCTGATGTCCTGATATTCAGACCCACTTTATCCACACTTTGTTATTTTTCTCTCTGTGTGAACCGCACAGCAGACGACGCTTTTTCAGTGAAAAATTATCCCGAGACAGTTTAAAAACCCAAAATTATCTTCTTTTAGTGTAAAGTTTATTCGACTAGGTTAATTTTTGTTGCAGTGAATTTTTACCCTGAAATCGATGTAAACTTTATCCTTTGTTTTTTTTTGTGAAAATTTTTCCACGTTCTATGCTCTACTGTGGATTTGTGGTCATTCTATGTACATTGATAACTGTCTCCTCTCTCGACACAATCTTTCAAATTATATATAAAGAAAAATTCGAATCACGATAACTCAGCTTGACGCAATAACTCAAGCAGACAATAATAAACTCCAAAGAAAAAAGTCGCTGGAGTAAAGTCATACGGTTGAGGGAAAAATCGGAGAGGGTTTTGTGCTTCCCAGAAAATCTTTGAGAAATTCTTCGCTTTCTTGAGACCTTGGGTACGTGCTCGCATCTTCCTGAGTGTGTTACATCATCCACTCAGAAATATTACCATCATACGCCAACCGCGTGGTCCGTCCAATAGAGAAAACTACAATACATATTCTACAATCTCCTCCGGATATTTTTCGCTTGGTTCGAGATAGCTATCGAATTTTTTAAAGTCAGTTGAGACGTATTTTCGCAAAATGAACTCTTTTTCTTTATTAATTAGAGCTGGGGATGAGATGCAATGCTTTTTACTTAAAATCTAGAGTACTTCTCTGACTATATGAAACTATTTTCATGGCCCATAACAATTTGTCAGTCGTAAAATGAATAAAAAAAGTATTTCAACCGCTTATGAATGGAGATCGCGCTTTCTTTTTTTATCGGATATTTCTAAAAGATTATGCCAATGTGATGTTTTCCACGGGTACGTTTAAGAAAACGTGCTATAGTCCAAAGACGGTGGTGTACGATATAGTAAAACTAAGTCGCCTAAAACCGAGACATCTACTACTCTACTGTAGACCATGGAAACGATTATTGCTCTGGTTGTAAAAAGTAACGGTTGCCTTACGTGGTGCAGCAAAGTGCGACAGTTTTGTATAGTTGGGTGCAGGCTGCTCTATCCGCTCTACCGTAATGGTAAGTGAATGAAGTCCACGCCCAGTCGTGAGTATTTCTGCTACTTGCGGTTTTTAACTAAGTCGTCCTAACACCTTTCTCATTTCCCTGTTTTTTTCTTTTACGACTCAGTTACAAACCTTTCTTTCTTCATAAAGCATTTCTTTAATGCGTGTTTGCATTCATTTGTAATATAATAATCCTCAATGTGAAATACATTAAAGGATATAAAAAAAGTTGTATAAAAGGATGCAAGAGTTTTCTTCTCAATAATTCAAAAAATTATTACAAGATGTTGTCGGCTTACGATTCAATCGACTGTCAAGGATTAATTTAATCCCGCATGCACTCACGAGAACTTTGCCTTGCGGCACTTCATCCTTCGATTACTTCATCGACAGTCGACTGTCTACAGGAAAACTTTATTTACTTTTTTTTAACTGCGTTAAAGCGTTCAAGTTTCCTACTTGCACGTTAAAATGATCTTCCCCTGCAAAAATCAAGTTTTCTGTACACCAGCAATATTTTCCGTGGTGAGAACCCAACACCCTGTAATATTCAGAGAACGAAAAACTTTGTAATTAAAGATGAAGGCCACTGGAAAATGCCGGAAATATCAAGTTACGAAGGGTAGAGAGTTTGATAAAGCGCGAGTTCCTTTTTTCATAAGCTAATGAGTATAGTTCACGTGGAAATTGGATAATCTTTTTAAAAGAGCAAGTAAAAAAACGAGGTGTTATATTAGGTACTCATACTAAGAAAAATGTTTGGTTTGGACAACAAAACTTTTTATTGCTATAGAAGCAATAAAAATTGTTGGTTGTGCCAACCGAATTTTTGTTGAACCAACCAAAGTTTTGTTAATTCAACCAAAACTGAGATTTTGTTGGTTTACATGAATTTTCTTGGTTTAACAAAAGGTTTGTTGAAAGAATCAAGATTTGGTTGGCACAACCAAACAATTTTTGTTGCTTCTATAGTTAACTATAATAGCTGCTAGTTTGTAATATTTTCCGAGGTTTCAGGGATAATTGTACATTTAAATTTAGGTATTTTGAGTTATTTGTTGTTATCAGCAGTGAATTTTTTGTCAGGATTGTCTGCCCCTAATCTCTGGCCGCCCTAGGCCTGTGCCTAACTTGCCTTATGGCAAATCCGCCACTTCTTGAAATAAAACCTAAAGTAGTATTCAACTTAATAAAAATTTAGAGGTATCTTTTACGCTATCCTTAGGTCCTAATCGCCAATGATAGGGTCACGTGTTTTGCAATAAAGTTGATGCACCTACTTTGCAGCGCAAACTGCCATGGGCTACTCTCGTGAAGACGCATCTTCAGTGGAACATTTTCTCGTCACAAATTATAACAGAATCCGCCCTATTTATCGATGAGAAAAATCTCTACTGCTAATATGCAAGCTGAGCTTCACTATCGGCTTCTAATTTCGAAAGCTGTAATTTTTTATCGCGAAATTAGATCTGCGACAATCTCCTTTATCTACTCCTGGCGATAAAACTTTTTTTCTTGAAAAAAGTGTCTTCTATCGCCTTAAAAAGGTGTAAAAACTCCTCAGATAGATTTTTTTTGTTTTTTGCATCGGATTTCCTGATTAATATTACAACACTTTTTATTATTACTTTCTGACCAACACGTGCGCTACGCGCACGATTATTTATTTAATTTCTTACAATTTCAAGTCATTAAAAAATCAATGAAATTTTGCTGATTCAAATTCAGAGAGTAGGTTTGAAACAACAATTTAACCGAGATTTTAGGGACATTTCGTTACATCACTTTTTTGGAGAGGTATTTCAAGAGATTTTTAAGAATTTTAATGAATTTTGACCATTTTCAAGTTATTTTTACGAAGTTCTAAAGATTTTTAGGATTTTAAAAAGATTTCGTAGAATTTTAAGGTATTTCAGGATATTTCGCGAAATTTTAACGGAATTCATGAAATTTCAAAAGAAATTTTAAAGCTAAGGAATTTTAAGGGATTTTAAATTTTTTGAAATTTTGAGGAATATTATAAGAGGTTTCTAAGAACTTTAAGAGATTTCAACGAATTTTAAGCGATTTCGAATATAATTTTCAGGAATTTTAAAACAAGTCAAGAGATTTTTATAATTTTCAAAATATTTTATGGAATTTTAAAGAATTTTATGATTTTTCGAAGATTTTATAGAATTTTAAGGATTTCATGAAATTTCTAATAATTTTATTAGATTTAAAAGGACGTCAAGGAACTTTAAATGTTATCGTATAATTTAAAGAATATTTTTAATAGTTTTTAAGAATTTTAACAAGTTTTCACTTCAGATTTTAAGAGAATTCTATGAGTTTTAGAGTATTTTATGGGGTTTAAAGAATTTTAAAGATGTCAGGTAATTTTATTGATTTCTCTAATTTTTAAAAGATTTTCTAGAATTTTTAAAGATTTCATGGAATTTGATAAGATTTCTGTAGACTTTAAGAGATTTTAAATGTTAAGAAATTCTAAGACGTTTTTAGGAATTTGCAAAGCTTTTTACGAGTTTCAACTTGGATTTCAAGACATTTATGATGTCAATCGTTTTTGTGAATTTTTGAAGGATTTCAAGAGGTTTTGGGGAGTTTTAAGAAGTCTTAACGAATTTTAAAGTATTTCGAAGGTTTTTCTGAAATTTTTTTGCGCCATTAGTTGGTTTTTCTTCTTTCAACTTCAAGTCATTCAAAAGCCAATCAGGTTTTCAACAACAATGTATGCGAGATTTTCGAGACATTTCCTGACACCACTTTTTTAAGATAGGATTATCAGGAAGAATTTAATTTACGAATATCGTTATTTACAAAGTGAATTCCTATTCTGCCGCTGTATAATTTAACACCGACAAAAGCGTCAAACATTTTATTAATATCAAAGCAAATCTCTTCAACGTGACACAATGAAAACGAATAAAAAAAGGGAGGGCATCGAATCTATTAGCCTGAGGCTCGTGTGTTGTGTCTAGAACTTTGGTATAACTAAAAAATTCTTTTATTTCGCAAGGTTTGAGGATTTTTGTGCAAACGGGTCGCTGAACTGCAACTCAACAGCCATCAAATTCCGATACGACCCCTACGGCAATGCTCACCCCAGGCCTACCAATCGCGTAATATCCAGTCTCTGTACATCACATGCATCACATGAACGACGCTTGGACACATAATTAAGCTGCCAGTTATGTAGACAGTGCTAAAACACACCCTCCCAACTCACCCATTCGTCCCAATCCCTCTTAACCTTTCCTCCTACTCATCAAGCTCCCTCGTTAACCTTGCACTCTTTCACCAAAGCTTACGAATTCCACTTACCTTCAGCATAGTGAACGATAGTTGCTTCATGGTATTATGTTTTAGCATCCGTCCTTTGAGTGCACTTCAGAGTCGAATTGAGTTAATTCCAAGCCCTGCGAGCAAGTGCTTACCAAAGTTTTCTGAGAAATAAGATTCTTGTTAGATAAGGAGTTAAGAACTCACTGAAGTTAAAGTTTTCTGTTTTGAAATTAATTAGACCAGGAATTTGGTTCGTGATCTTCAAGCAAATAATATTCATTACAATTCTCAAAAAAATTCTCAAAAAAAAGTTTCCAAGTTTCCTCTAGATACTCTGTTGTCAAATTTCTTTCCGAATATTACTAGCAAATGATAATATGTGATACCAAAAAAAGTTTCATTCCCCATATCGCCATCGGAAGACAACTTAATTTCACCCCAAAATTCGTGATAAAACAAAAAATCTCGAAAAAAATAATTCCAAGTACCCTCTAAATACTCGCTTGTTCGATTTCTTTCCAAATATTACTAGTAAATGATAATATGTGATACCAAAAAAAGTTTCATCCTCATATCGTCAATGGAGGACAGCTTAATTTCACCCCGAAACTTGTAATAAAACAAACATCTCAAAAAAAATTCCCAAGTTCCCTTTAAATATACTCTGTTGTCAAATTTCTTTCTAAATATTACTAGGAAATGATAACATATGATGCCAAGAAAATGTCATCCCTATATCATCCCCGGTCCGCAGCTTAAATTCATCCCCAAAACTAATTATAAGACAAAAATCTCGAAAAATAATTCCCAAGTTTTCAAATTTTTATCTTATAAAGAGTTTGGTGGCGAAATTAAATATTCCTTCGGTGACGATATAGGGATGAAACTTTTTTTGATATCACATATTATCATTTGGTAGTAATATTTGGAAAGAAATGTTTTTTTGTAGAGTCAGGGGTTTGCGAAAACACATTTGAGTAAAAAATGCAATTTTTTTTTCACTTATTGTATTGTTTTATAGCCAATTAAGCGACAGAAAATGATTTATAATGAATTTAAGAAAAAATTTGGATTTTCGTTTATAAACTTTGCAAACAGCAGTCACGTATGAAATTTGCCTCGAAAATGATAATGCTTACAAGTTAGGAAGAGACTATTTTGAATTTATAGTTCCAATTCTTTACAGTTTTTTTTCGAGCAAAAATTTTATCTGGAAAACCGAGTAAACGAAAGAAGAGAGTAAAGTTTTAAAAAAAGTCTAACAAGGTGAAGCTAACTCTGATATAACTGAACTTTGGAGGTAGGTATACAATGTCGGACACCCTCACCTTGTTTCCCATCCACCTCCTTCCCGGTTAACTTTACCTTTCGGGTTAAAGGGCGTGAAAAAAACAAGAGTCGGTCAGCAAGGGGCAGTGCTAGGAGAATACAGACTTAGGTCGTACGAAAGGGGCTGAAAACTTGTAGAGGGTCGAAGGAAGCCAAGTGGAAATTACTGCGACACAAACCCGCTTACGGGACGGATCAAAGATTTTTCTTGGTGCTTCAGTGGCTCCCTTAGGCCTTTCAGGACCCCGTATTACGGAAATTCTTCACAAATCGGACCAATATGATCGCGAAAAATTGCACTTTCACTTAAGTGAGGGTTCTATGTTGTACACGGGCTTGTTCACTTTATTTTAAAAAAATGAAAGTCTCGTCTGGCACCTTCTAATTACAGCCAGACACGAGATAGTTCCTCTTTCCTGGAAATGTAGGTTAAACGCCGTGACGACCGTGGGACGTTGCCAGTATGTCGAACCGCAATTCGAATAATTAGATATCCGTTTGTAATTTCACGATACGAAATTCAGCTATATTAAATCACTGAAAATCTTTCAACATAATTAAAAAAGTTTTCGACTCTGTTCCTTCGTGATTACTCTTCTATATCACTTAATGTTACAACTTTACAGGCAATTATTATCACTCGCTTCATATGCCAAAATACTTCATATTCTTCGTTTGTTTCCGGAATTTACTTTTAAACAATTATTCTCCAACAATAGTCTTCCACTTTGGAAGAATCCTTGAAAGGTGAAATCTTTAAATCTTTAAACCTATTTACATGAAAATCGAGATGAAAATCATTCGAGAAAGGTTTCTGTTGAACTTTGGTATAAGATCAAGGGAATACCAACTTTGTGAATCACCAAACTTTAAATATGTAAAATGTTTTTAAAAAACAGTTCGTTTTTTCAGAGCTAAGGGAGGCTAGAAAAACTGTGGAAAACATTCGTGGAAAACTTGACAGATAATTAAATTATTTAAGTTAAAATGTACGCCCGAAATTGCGGATGGAAAATATTAGCGGTTATTGTAGACTTTATAGCACCGCACGGCTTTTCCCCCATCTCTGGCCCTAGGGAAACAACGGCGTAACATTACGTCCTGGTTATGTTATGGTACCTATTATTTTATTACGGTTGTCCCGAAATTAACTCTAAAGTAACTCTTCGCAGAGGTAAAACTGCACTTTCGCTTAACTTCAAATGTATGAACAGCTCTTGGAGTTTTTCTCCCAAATGTGATTTAAGGTTGTGCAGTTAAAGAATAAGTTATTTAAATTGCAAATAAAGAGGACGAAAAAATAGAACAAGAAGAAGAATTATTTCGCAGTAGTCAAATATCATTTCGAAACTCTCACTCACAGGTTGAAAGAATGCTACGAGGGTAATTTTTCCTTTAGGAAAATCCAATTTTAAATGCGTAACTGGCATTTTTGTTCCTAATGCAAATTATGTGCCGTTTGAAACCAAGTTATGGTTGATCGTTTGAGTGGAATGATGAAATAATCAAAGTGCCTGGGAGAGATAAAGGACTTTATTGTATGTACATTGTACAAGCACTTGTACTTGATGGCCACTTAGAAACACAATGAGCAGGCACAGCTTTTCATGTATATAGTATAATATGTATAAAGAACGTATTTGTTTTGTTTCTCGAAACGCATAAAGAGTCAAAGCAAAGAAAGATAAGGAAAATGTTTATAGACATGATTGCCTTTTTATTTAATTAACTGAAGGAAAGAGGGTAATCAAAAAGAAACTGTAGAATATTGTTTGGCTCGTTAGCATTGGAGACAAAGAGTCTAGAGATGAGAAGAAAGAAATCAAAGAACTTGTTGATGTTGAGAGATAATTAAAACATAATTTTTTATAAGAGTGATCGTCTGTCAATATTTTTCGAATTCCCAATACAATATTTCATATTTTTTAAAGGAACAAATTTTGTCTTGATTCTCATTATGTTCCTGTGGTCGTGTATAGGAGGCTTAGTGCTCGCCATAACTATAATGCTTGGCGCTTTTTTCTGACTGAAATTTATGGCGAGGTAATAGAGAGAAAATTAGAACCACATGACTGGCTCCACCATCAATCTATTTGGCTCCCTCCAATGGGTTTCTGCTTTCTCTCACTTCTCTCTCTCTCTCTTACTCTCTCATTCTGACTCATTCTCTCAACCGTTCTCTTTTTCTTTCTCATTCTCTCCTACGAATAAACTAAACTCGTCGCGTGCCTCCGCGGAATGCTATATAAACTGCTCAACGAATTCCAAGCATCGCCAAGAGGCAGAATAATGTGCCTACTTTCGCTAAGTTGTATCCCCCAACTTTTCCCCTTTTCTCCACATGATCTTCCTGGTACCGATGACAAATTTAGAGAAGTAGAGACAGTGTCGTCGCAGAATTTACTTCTATTGCAAAATTAGTTGTACTACCATCATTTTTTTACAATATTTACAATATTTCCATTTGAAACATAGTGCAGAAATGCTGTAGCAAAATTTTACTTTAGTGTAGCGCAGTTTCTAAAATTGTTTGCAATTAATCAATATTTACTTTCTACTCTGCCAGATTCCAAAAATGTACTGCTGAAAATAAAAAAGATAATGAAAATGGGTGATGTTTTTACAATGTAAATTTAGAAGTTTCGAACCGATGGTCCTGATGAATACGGATGTGTAAACATTTTACATACAACAAAAATACCAACGCTTCTGCGAGGAGAGACTATCGTTTTCTCGTAAACGTCAATCTGCAACAATTCACGTGCATATGATTGAAAAATATTTCTCTTTACAGAAACTTGTCCGAAATTATTTCACGTTTTCATGAAATTGCAAAAAAACTCGGCATATAGTTTAAATTAAATTTAAAAGAGTTATTTATAATGACAGATCGAATGCACTCATCAGGTGTGGCGTTGCTCAGAATAGCAGTTTTATTTCAAGGTATGACATTCTATCTCTAGATATTCCTAATATTTTATGAATGTAATCCAACGAAATCAAATGTATATATAGGTGATATAATAATATCAGGTTGTAAGAAAAAACCATAAACCTAATTCACATGCATTTGTTTATTTAAAGAGATTTATTTAGTCACATTTTTTGTATTATTCTGAAAGAATTATAAACCACCATTGAAGGGTGGTTTATAATATAATGTGCTTTAGAATTTGTAATCCATGATGATTGGTTCAATGTATCCTCAACTTGAGAGTACAATTTTTCTCTGAAAGAACGATGTTCCTAAAATTATAAAATAATATAACATAATCTATCTTTATATACCAATAATATTATCCCCTTGACATACAATTAAAAGATCCTTTAATCTGCATGGAGAATCTTCGAAGGATAGTTTGCATGCTTCTCACCCAAAAATCGATAATTATCTTCCGAGTGGCATCTGAAGGATGAGATAAAAGAAGCCTGATTCAAAAGAAGTGAATCGACCTGGAATAAAACAAAATCTGGTTGAAAATTGCACGCCACTGGGTGATTCGCGCTGCTGGTGAGAGTTTCGTGGAAAATAAATTCAGTACTGCTCTGCATTTATTAATAGCAAGGAAATAAGGATCTTTTCTTCTTTGTATATGTATGCAACTGAGCACCCGCGCTAATCATCTGATGTGAATACGAACATACTTGTCTTGCTTCTATTTTCCGAGGCACTTCGCCTTCTCCAAACACTGCGAAATAACAAACTACATGCAGATGTTGTGTTTCGCGAACCCAATACACACACAAATACATTCGCGTACCTATATGTGCATCTGATTCTGTGAATTAACACTTGTAATCTCTCAACCATCAATTTAATATTTTCAATTTCATATGGTCGGCTGAAGATTGAAAAACTAAAGAACTTTTTCCAAATACATAAGCAAGCTTTCCGGTCAGTAATTATTGACGAGCAACCAGTGAAAGATATACCAATGAGATTGAGACTAATCTAAAGAATTTCGAGAATCTACCGAAAGAGGAATAGAGGCAGAATGGGGTAATAAATGACGACACGACGTTATTTTTTCTCTGGACGCGAGACCGAAGTTCAAGATTCTGCGGAGCGTAAAATGGGGTTTTACGGTTATGTTTCTCGTTTCGATTTCAAGTAAGAGCATCGCGCCGAAAATCAATGGAGTCAGAAGAGAATTCGCTCGTCCGTCTTCGTTTTTTCCTTTAACAAATGGGAGGATCCCATTTTTACAATTCATTCTTCTCGGGAATGGAACGCGCATTTCCTCTTTGGACAGTAATCCCGCCACGTCAGATCAGAGACCTTTCTGAGTGCGCTCGTCTGTTCGTCCTTGGATGTCAGTTCTACCTTATTTTCAAATATCCTTTCCTCTCGCTTTCCTACACGTGTCTGTATACGTACATTGTACATTTTCTCACCCTGCGCCCACATAACACGTTTGGCACATTCTTGAGAATCCCTTTTCCGAAGAAAACGTAGGGAGTATCTACTGGATGCTATACAATGAATCGAAGCATTTACTGGTAATTTGTTTCTAGTCGAGTAAAATCTTCCGTGAAATCAGATCCTCCCCTTTGCCACTTTCACCACTTTCACCATTTTCGTCCCTCGAACCCTAAAACCATCGAGCCGGCCAGCCAGAAACTACTAATTAGAAGCATTCCGGCTGATTTTTTTTCTTCGAAATTTGAAGGTCTCTTTCTCTACACTTCAAGAGAATGCAAAGAATTTTAGATAAATTTATGACCGTATATTTATTCGTATTTATATTATTCATATTTTCCTATTCTAAAAAAATCATACGTACACTCAGAAAAAAGTTTGTTTGAATCAAACAAAATTTGTTTGAATCAAACAAATTATCACTTTGATATGGGGTCAATCATATGTTTGTTTGATCCAAATAAATTTCTTATTTGTTTTTATTTATTTCAATTGAATAAAATTTTGTTTCATTTAAATAAATTTTTTGTTTAAATTAAATAAGTTTCTTGTTTGATAGTTGAAAGAAAAATAAATGAATAATTTTTTTCCAAAAAGAAAAGAAAAAAAATGAAATCGATCTATATTATACTCTTATTTATCTAATACATACTCTATAACTAATGAAAAATTGATTTTTTCGATATTGCGAAATTCGCGTCGGAACCAGGACTCGAACGCAAGACACGCGGGAAGAGCAGAATTAAAACTCGACACTCTACTTTTTTTTTTTTTTTTTTTTTTGAACAAAGTTTATTTTATATTTATATGTATTTACATTTATAGGTTGTAACAAACTTATCATAAAAAACCTATGTATCTCTTTGTACTGTTTGTACTTACATTCTGTATGATTAATAAAATAATATCTCACAGATTTGTCTATTATAATTATTGGTATTTTGTACTTTGTTTAAATTAGAAGCTTAATTTAGGTATGAACAGCGTAAAATTTTTTTCCTTATTAAAGAATAGAAAAATGAACATTAAAAAACTATTCTAATCAGCTTTCTTTATTGGGAAATTTTTAGTGTGTTGACTATTTGTCAACATTTTAATCTTTATATTTTAATCTGTTATTTTAAAATCTTTATGTAACCACCAATAAAGATCTGTATTTTTCATATGTTTATCTTCCATGTCTCTTTTTGGTAAAGTTTTTGAAAAGCGAATTTGTTTTTCGGTATTGTATATATCTAAATTTGGTTCATAATCAATTTTTTTGTTGAATGCAACTCGACACTCTACCCACTACGCCACGGAGGCTGATAATTTATAGTTGAGAATCGGGTGTATTTGAATGCAAACAAGTCTTTGGCACTGTCATTTTTTAACATCTCTAAAAGTTTATTTACATTATATTTTTTGTTTGAATTAAACAAATACTTTGTTTAAAATAAAAATATATACCTCGAAATATTATTTGTTTCAAATTAAACAAATCATTTATTCAAATCAAACATATATTGACATATATACCAAACAAATTATGTATTTCAATCAATAAAGTGAATATTCTTCTTTTATTAAATTTAAATAAATGTTTTGTTAATTGAAGTAAGAAATTTATTTCGTTCAATTATCTGACTTCAAACAAATTTTTTTGTTCAATTTAAATAAACTTTTCTCTGAGTGTATCTGATATCGAAAAGCTTTGGCAATATAATCTTGTTTTAGCTTTTAGTTCCCGAACTCGAACTATTAAATTGAAAGATTTTGCTCGACATGAAAATTTATGAAGAGGTCAACCGTTAAATTAATCATAAGGGTAATTATTCTGAACGTTATTGCATATTTATATAAGTATATAGTTTGCAATATATGATAATAATAAATACAATCTGAAGACCATTTATTCTAAGTATATATATAATATAAAGTATCTGAAAATATTTTCTATGATTGGAATCTTGATATTATCCATACGAGACACCTTTCGCATTCGATATTAGCTTTCTAAAGAACAAAAGTCGATCGCTTTTTCGACTCATTCGCACATCGGTACAATTTTTTCATTATTGTGTTACCGGGCGTGATCCGAGTGGTACAGAAAAGAGATAAATTTTTCCTCGACAATATTGGAATATCGGAAAAACATATTTCATTAAATCGGAGGTTAAACGTAGATGCAAAGGAAATTGCTTCACGTCTCTGTTAAACCTATCGGCAGGACGCGAATTTTGGTCGTTTGTGGAATGGACGTAGGAAAGACGCTTTGACATACAACAACACTTTCTACATTCTATTCATATTCAAGTGTATTGTAAAAAGCAGACCGAGCATAAGAAAATATATTACTTCTTTTTAGTAATATTTGTACAGATTTAAAAAATATTAAAACTTTAGAATATAAAATGTTTAGTAAAATTGATTCGAGATTTGGTTAAGAAAAAAAACTATGCAGGGTAGTAACTTCCGACAGGGTAGTAAACTACTACTGCTTTTATTATTATGAAATAAATTCTTGGCTTTCCGTAGAGCACAGGAAGAAACAAAATGCGGAAAAAGAAAAAAATCCTGGTTGCATAGGCAGATACTTTTTATTTCCGTACTTGAGGAAATTAAGGCACCCTCTGAGGTACTTTCGTCGTCTGCATCCGTCTGGGGAGAAAGTCTGTCGTCGTCGCATTCTTATTATTCCCCTTTTTTGGCGAGACGCAAAAAGGTTGATATATTCCCCAAGGTTGAGTCAACGTCTTTGTATCAGTGTATAAAAGCAGGATAGAGAGGATCGAACTAACTGCCCCCAAATGTATGTACGTATGGTATTCAAGATCCACAAAAATCCCGCGAATTTATAGAGGATGTCTCAAAATTTGACAGTACCAATCGTCTTTCTCAATAAAAGCCTAAACGAGAGAACGATTTTATTATTTAAAAGTATCTTTCGATTATTTAATATTCTAAACAAGTGCTCTTACTAATGTGTATCATATTTAAAAAACAATGAAATTTTTGTTTTTACATTCATGATATTGACTGTCCAAGTTTAGACCGTCATATTAAACATCTAACTCTACTGAACCCAAGCAGTTTTAATCCACTTAGCCACTTCTCTAATTTGAGTAAGCGTATAAAATCAGTTTATAGTTCAATTTATAACTGCAAGAGACTATGACGTTTCGTTAACTGAGACCGGCAGAAATAACGCAAGTAAATTAATTATCAGAGTGGCAACGGCTTAATTAACGCAAAGCAAAAGCAACATATTATACTAATTGCACTTCGGCACATTTTTACAAATTTTTTTTTTTTTTTTACTAATATCACCACCACGTGTGGAATTAATACATTTCAGTTATTCCAATTTCTATTAGCTTGTAACGGCAAGCAGGCGCAGAGACCTTTTTGCTCTTAAACGACCACATGTGCGGTTGCAGCGCAGAACGAAGACACTGTCGTTCCACGACGAAAACACGTTTCCTTCGTGTAACGGAATTCGATTCTACGTGCACTAAAACGATATTCTGCATCTGATTAAATTGAACCAGAATTAAATAAAAGCAGATTCCTGGAGGAAAATCCTTGTTTCTTTTTGCAATTATTTTTTTAATTATTTCATCAATTCCCGCTAAAGTTTTGCCTAACCGTTTTGCAGAATTAAAATTTATATCTTATTTGTACAATTTCCCACAGTAATTGTACTAATGAATTTAGATAAATATTGAACACGTGTTTCTTTGAATTATTATTATATTAATCATATTGATTCAAAAATTACTTACAGAAAACACCATCGTTTTTATACAATCTCTTAGGACTCACCTGAAACAGATAAAAAATTACATTAAATTTACTGAAATTGTGCAGTCATCCTATAATATTTCCAGAGAGTAAAAGCTTCTTAGTCCTTTGCCTCGTCTTTCAAGCAGCTTAATGCGTCGCAGGTGGCATTCACACCCGCGGCAGTAAATAAAATTGCTGATTGTAGCGAGATGGAAATTCCTCTCAGACAATTGAGAAATACCTATTGAGAACTAACGAGTAAGCGAAAATTATATAAGGTACATCCGCACAATCTTTCTCAGAAACTTTTCACTCGTTAAAAATCTTCGAAAGGGCTGAAACGCTTCTCGAACAATGCTCACTGACGCTGACCCTCTAGAGAAAATGAAATTAATTGTTCTTACGTAACTTTTATGATTTCCGCTTGAGAGGAATCTTTCATTTCTTGAAAGGAGATATTGGGATTCAGCGTTATCAAGAAATTACGTTTATTAAATAAGTTTGAAATTAAATAAATTTCAGAAAAATAGTTGCTTTAAGCTTACATTATCCCTGAAAGCGATCCGGAGTCTTTTTTTCACTATTTCAAGGCGCTTTTTTGAAAACTAAGTGGTAAATTTTAAAATAATTTTGCCTTATGCCTTAAATATAAAATCAGAATCTCAAAATCTTTTGTTGTTAGTCATATAGTGCGGATACAGTAACTTTAAATATAACAAAGGTTTATCTTTTATAGAAGTAAAGCTTTTAAAGTGGATACGTGTCACAATATGCTCTTCTTTGACAGATATGGGTCGAACCGATACCGTTACCCTCTTTGAAATATGAATTTTGCATCTCTCTTAAAGCCTCCTGTACGCTTTGAATACAATTTAGTGTATAACCGCACATAGGGCACACAAAAAGTTGTATGAAGCACAATCTGAGTCTGACGTATATATTATCTTTTATAATATAAGGTATTGTATGATTCTGATTACAAGTTATTTCAGACGAATACAAGCGACCTAAAATGCTTTTATTATTTTGATACACAATTAGCTCGTTTAAAATCCTTAAAATTGTAATAAAAAATGTACAGCTCAGATTTATGCACTCGTTGTCTTCCTTCCAGATTGTAGGTTGCTTTCAGCGAATTTTCGCTCAATTGCAGTTTTTGTGTGGACGGAACCACAATGTTGGTAATGTCGGAACAACATAATACCAGATACGGCTTATCCGAATGCTGATAGAGCCAGGAGGATCTGAGGTAAGCGCGGTCGCAGTAGGCTTACCTCGGCTTAGAGGAAGGAGTCGTTTCATGAATTGGGTCTCCGCACTCAAAAGAGGAAATTGGAGAGCGGAAAAATGTTTCCTCGGATTACAAAATAATGCTCTACTCAACCAAAAGTGAAAGCTTGGAAAAATGACCGTCCAATATTGCCAACGAGAAAGATTGCTTTCGAAAAAATAGTCGATTGCAACGAACAATAACCGTATTAAAAAGAAAACTGCTTTCTTCATCGAAATCTTCGCGAAAAATCTTAATATCGAAAGTTATGAAACGAAGAGGTGAATATTGATTTTGAAATGAGCTCAAGAAAAATTAAAATAGCTTCAGTGGTTCCCAAACTTATCGTCAAAAATTTCGAGTTTATTTTCAAAATGTCCTTTATAAATAGATCTGAATAGATGATATAATGATGAGTATAAACATCTGGAGTTACAAGGGAATTTCTAAAGAACAATTCGACCGTTTCTTTTATCTCCTTAAATAAAAATCTTAAGTGCGCTTTGTCTTCTGCGATTGCGCTAATCGCGTTACTGTTTTACTTGAAATAAAAAGCCCTTAAGACCCGCGCCATAAATGCTCCATTAATGGTCTCCACGCAGCGAAGCAAGCTTTTCACGGAATGTACAGAAGGCTAAGTACGCATAAGGAGAAAAAGACACAATGGGTAAGACCATGCCGTATTTCGAAGTACTGTGCAGTTCTCCTGAAAACTTAAAATTTTCTGGAAAAAGTAGAAATAATTTTAATAATGAAAATTAGAATATAAAATGTGAAACCTTAAAATATATTATACCACAAAATATGACTGATTGAAATATTATATTTGTATGTGTACAATAATAAAGCTAAGGGTTTCCTTTAGATTCAAAGCTTCAATGCGTGTTTCAATTTTAATATTATAAATTGTTCTCCGAATATAATATTTCATGTCGCAGCTCCAATAAAGCAGGTAATCAAATTATGTGTAATTTCATTATGTAGTCGTAAATGAAGGTAATTTGATGTTCGCATGCGTCGTACTTAAATCATTTTAGTTATGTCGGTAAAATTTCTCTAATGTTTCCCTGTAAACGTAAAGATTTACCGGTTTTACAATTAATTAATTATATTTGCATAATTTTCTTTGAAAATATTACATCGTTCAATCAGTTTTATGAAAAAGGTGAAAAAGCCTAAAACAATAAAAAAAAAACTGCGGTCGTTTCATGTGAAGATAATGCGGAGGCACACGCGTGTAAGAATTTGTGTTCGCTTTTAACAAAACACGAGGGGAAGCACGACAGAAAATGAGAAAAGTATGACAGAAAATGAGAAAAGTACTCTCTCGAATTCGCGATTTTCCCGGAAACATCACGTACGTCGATGTTCGATAGTTGAGGATGAATGTGTCGACTGTCGGTAGAATGAAAAAAAAGAAATGCCCGAGTGTAAGGATATATAATGCGAGAAAAAGAGACAGTGGAAAATGGCAGAGGATATTTCCAATACATATATTTACAGCGTCATGGCTGCAAAGCAGATAGGATCTGAACATTTTTCCGGATACACGTACAAATATAGTTGGAAAAGGTATGAAAATTTTATCGAGTGTAAATTCGCGCGACCCATATTCTTTCCGGTCATTAATCTTTTGGAAGAAAACTGCACCATCGTTGAGCAATTTAAAGCCATAATGTCCTTTTCTTCAGAACAAAACCTCACATTATCATTGAATCCAATTCGTCGGGAAATCTTGATTAATTATTCCTTCGAGCAAAAGTTTCTTTAATTCAGAATAAGTGTAACCATTGTTTTTTTTTCACTAGAAAAAAGTTAATTAAAAAACCTAACTAATATATGTCTCGAAATTGTCTCTACAAAGCTAATTGATAAGAAAGCTTGAAAAGAATCTCTTGACCTATTGTTTTTAAAAAGTCGTGCTTTCCTTTTGAGAAAATTTAATATAAAGTAAAAACGCAGAATATACTTTACCTTTTAGTTAATATATCATCTCACTAAATTAAGGTTTTATGTTCTACATGCAAAAGTCATAACGCGAAAGTCATATCTCAGGATTTAATAACATATAAAAGGAGATTATTTAACTTTTAATCATATTGTGATTTTCGTGCGTGACTCAAGTAGGTTCTTGTGCTTTCATTTTCTCTTATATCAACAATTGCAACCTGCTCCTACTTAATCATCGTGAGTGTATCTCCCCGTGCAATATTTCTGAATACGCAGAAAACATGGACGTCTGCCAAACATGACCCAAATTTAGTCAGGTCATATGGAAATATATATATATACAGTTTTACTCGTTCATGTGTGAAATATGAATAGTGGGGTACATTACGCACTGGTAAACACGTGGAGGCAATTTTCCATTTTAAAAAATTTTAATTTAACAGATATTAGTTAAACTCACGATTATTTTTATGAGATATTTTTCGCAACATTTATCTATCTTGTAGACAATCCAGTCCCTGTTTTAGAATCGATGTATGTTTTGAAATAAGCTCATTTCCATTGCTTTCGCCGTTATTGCTCTTTTCCAAAGAAACTGTCTAAACGAGAAATCTAAGTGAATTTTCTTGGAAATCAAGATTCTCTTATCGCACGATTTCCAGTCAATATGTGTCCTGAAATATCCATCCGGTTTCCCCGAGTCAATGTAAGTTGGAACCCCCGACTTTTTCACCTCCGCGGTCGACGAGGGCTCCTTCAACCATTCTGAAAAGACACCACGTGATTAAATGTAAAAGAGGGTGGACCGAAGTGTGCGCGCGAGCTTCCTTTCCTTTTATTTGATCCTGCCAAACTCGGGGAAACCGAAGAGTTTGTTTGATCAAATATCCGGGTATTTGCTTTTCAGGGAGAAGGATAAAGAAATTGGCTTTAATTTACAATTATTGCCTGCTGCAGTTCCCGAGACGGGGAATTTCATTTGCTAGCGTCTTTTTACTCCTAATTTCCTCCTTCAATAATTCCGCATTTGAGTCGTGTGGTCGCTCCTTATAAAAAGGGCTCGAATACCCTTTTCAAATTTAAAATTAAACATTTAAAACTCGCAAATAAAAGTGTGATTTTTTGACACGGAAACCCCAATAGGGCATTTAATGCATAATTTATTAAGATACTCTAGTTCCTCTGGGTATTAATTAAAACTGAGAGATTTGCATTGATTATTATATCGTGTTCTACTAATTAAAAGAGACTTATCCATAAATTGCATTAAAATGCAAATTCGAATCAAATCCCCGTGATGCGCGTGATGTCGACGCAATCCAATCTGACCAACGGGTTGAGACTTTATAATTTGTCACAAAATCTGACATCCCGATAAATCGCTGCGCCAAATATTCATCAGGAATACTTTTATACATAATCCATTAAAAAAGCCATCATTTTTTGCAATTCATATTTTACTTCAAATGAAAATCGCCGAGAAGTCAATTTAAAATAGAAGATATCACATGCTTTTATTTTCTTTTTTAAAACTTTTGACATTTATCTCTGCAGAAGTTGAGAAATATGTATCTTCACCCTACTCACCCTTTTGCACTCCTCAGATCGAATCCCTATCCCATCCAGGAAAATTGGATAAAACACCTTCTCTAATTTTCGAATATGGAGAAACTAGGAAACATAAGTTCACGCTTTTTTACCCCACTTTCAGATTGATGTA
Organism: Synergus gifuensis; assembly: GCA_904066015.1. Classification (NCBI taxonomy): domain Eukaryota; kingdom Metazoa; phylum Arthropoda; class Insecta; order Hymenoptera; family Cynipidae; genus Synergus; species Synergus gifuensis. The sequence continues at coordinate 147,355 of CAJFCO010000125.1, read as the reverse complement.
TCCATTGCTAAGAGAAATGTTTACGATAATCTCGGAAAGAGAGGGTGAGTAATCTTAGCAAATGTATAATACTGATGTCGAAGCTGTAGTTCAGTCGTATCTTCTTGAGTAGTCAAAGTAGGAAGCAAGAACTTAGCAGAGTTTAGCAGTATCAAGGAATCTGAAGGATGTAATTACATTTTGAGATTTCCACTCTGATGAATTGCGGGTTTAGATGTCAGGTTAATGTCGAATTTAAAATTATTCGATAAATAATGTCAAAGATGCCAGCACTTTTTCCACAATAAACTTCTTTTTGATATCAGAGGAAATAAGAAATATAGTTCAATACTGAGTCCAAAAGTATAATCTAGTAAGTGACATTTGCCATAGAAACTATATTCCGATATACGTGCACGGAAAAATAACCACTATGAGAAATATCACTTACTAGATTACTTTTGAACACAGAATAGCCCATTTTATCATGATTTGCAGACCACAATATTGTAGAAATATTTTTAATTATTTTTTTTTACATACAGTATCAAAATAGTCATTTTGAAATTCGATCCTGGTACGATTTTGCATCGAGAGGAAAACAGACAGAAAAGCATATACATAGTAGGTTTCATATCTGAGAACATTGGATCCTCTGCACAGATATCATCATGAGACAATCCTCTAAGTAGAGTGTGCGCGCTCTCACGGGTTTTACACGCTCACCAGTATCCCTACTTAAATACAAACGCATGCATTCCTATAAAATCATTTGTATTCTCATTGCATTTCTACTTGTTCAAAGGTACATACATATACACGATAAAAATGAGGTCTCGTAAAAGAATCAGGCTTTGATTGGTTGTTGAAGCGTTCCCCAGATGAATCGATAAGTTTTCTCTTTTCTCTTCGACTTACACCCAATCCCTGCTCTACCTTTTTCCAATCTATTGTGCAAGCTATTGTTTTCTGAAGATGACCCAAATTGGGAAGCCAAATTCTCATCGATTTTAGATTTGCAATTACTCCCCTCAATCTTATATTATTGAAATGAAATAGAGACTATGTAGTTGAATTAGACTTTTGAAAGAAAAGCAGAGATTTTCAGTCTGATTGTATAGGGAGTTCAGCTATCGTTTTCCCTCAATTTGAATTATAGAAATGCCAGTAAGTAATTATTCAGCATTAATTAGAAATACGAAAGCGAACCTTCGCTTATCATGCTTATCGCGCTAAGCGAGCACGTCTGAAACTGGCAGCCCATTGCAAAAGCACATCGAGCTTAGGAACATTATCCTCAAGTTGCTCGACTCGGCTTGAAATTAACTCGAAGAACGAGACTCTAATTGGATCGGATTTAACATCAATTTAGTATAAAAGCCCTTTCAACAACATCATATAAGAAATAAGAAAATAGCGTTAATTTTCCAACTATCGAATCGCAACATATTGAATTCCTTATACAAACTTTTTCATTTCCATTACATATTTATTATTTATTTTAATTTTTAAATAAAATATCAATTTCATAGTAAAGTATTTTAGTCCACTGAGAAAAATTGAAAAAAATCTATCCGATTCTTTATTATGATTGGCATAAATTTACGTGACCCATATTTTAAGAATTTTCAGTACACGGAAAAAAGAAAATAGCTGAATTTACCATTTAAAATAGTCAACTTGCGCTCTGAACGCATTTTTCCTGGAATTTAGTAAGTTTTACTATTTGAAATGGTAATTTTTGCTAAGAAAATTGCAAACCCTGCTTTTTCATTGTAAGTTACAATTTAAAATAGTGAAACTTACTAAATTCCAGGAAAAATGCATTCAGAGCGCAATTAAGTTGACTATTTTAAATAATAAATTCAACTATTTTCTTTTTTCCGTGTATATTATTTTAGTATGTGAGTCACTTAAATTGCTAAAGTATCGAGAATGTTTCAAATGTGTTGAAAAAATGATCTAATATATGATTCTTAATAAATTATGTTATAATGCTGCCGTACAAGTTGAAACATCATTGCTGAAAGAAATTTTGTAACTTTTACGATTTAGGGAAATCGGGTATTTATATTAGAAAGTAATATAAAGGATTCTGAAATTTGCTAAAGACTATACTAAAAATTGTGAGTCATGTGAAAAGAATAAGATAGACGAAAACACGAAAAGAGAAAGAATAAATTCGTAACCCATCGTGAATCTCCGTCAATTCTCACTGCACAATTATAACATACATAAATGCACACATTATAACATAAATTCGCAGAAGTAACTTATGCTAACTTCAACCTTAATTTATATACATATTACGCACATATAAATATAAAACACGCGCATCGCAAATCGCAAGTAAATCACGCTAATAGAAGAGGTTTGAAGATTCCTTATATACTAATTGGTGAAAATGTTTGCGCTTGTGAGAAACGGCATCGTCCTTACTCTGGTGCTTAGCGGGAAACAAAAAGTTCTCCGAAACTTCGATTCACATCGCGAGCGCTACGGTCGGCGAATTCGGCTGACCTCGGGAGATTATCGGAGCTATTCGGTTTTTTTAATATCGTGACTTACAATTTCCTCAACTGAAGCTTACAATTTTTGTTATATTTCTATTAACATATGTAACTCAAGCTGGTAATTTCTGTAAATGCTTTTATATTATTGGATAATATCATTATCAACTTTTATCATTCTACGGTTGTAATACATAAAATATCAATCTTTGCTATTGAATATACCGATTCTTGTTTTTAAGAATTTTAAAGTTTTAATATTTTAAACACGCATATTAATTTTATAAATACAATATTTTGTACAATAATATTATTCTAATCTGCATCCATAGAGACGCGAACCTGCGCGCATCGAGTCCGTAGTCCAGCGCTTAATCCACTGAGCTAACGAAGGATTTAGGAGTTATGTTGTAAAAACCAATATCACTCGTCTAGTGTAGCTCTATCCCAATCTATCTCTTATATTTATCAAACTCTACCTTTTTCAATCTTTTTGTCAATCATCATAATCACTAAACTCTTTCTTTTAAACTCCTCATTTCTAACCCAGCCTCTAAATCTATCTATCTGTAATATAAATTTTAATTTGAAAAATAATTCTTAAAAAAAGGTGAAAACTTTGGTACTAACCCCTGAAATTTAAGCCCTTGTACAATGCAGAGGAATCATTAGATTATATAATTTTATTGTTTATCAAATTTTATAGAAATTTAATTTTAAAAAAAGCCCAAGAAATTAAAAAAAATATTCATTATTTCAAAAATTATTGATGTTTTCATATAACTTTGTGATTTGACGTATTTTGTTATATCTTATTAAAAAACCAAACAGTATCTACGACATTCTGAGTTAATTTTAAGCGGAATTTTGATAGCTTTTAACTTATTGGTATGAAGAAATTTAATTTTTGATGTAATCAAATTTAAGAGAATTTAAACGATAATTGCAAACTTTTCTTTAATGAAATATTTGAGCCGAAATGAAATAGACAAGGAAGGATTCGAATATGAAAGAGTTAAGCTGAGACTAAGAAGAAGTCATTGAAAGAGATAGGTTTAGAACTAGGTTGGGATAGAAATTAAGGAATTGAAGTACATAGGAGTGAATTTAGATTTACAAGGAGATAGAAAGAGGTAGATGGGGATCGGTGAGAGTTTGAAAGGGATAGAAAAGTGGGGATTAAAGGAGATAGGAGAGAATTTTGATTGACAAGATGATATCAAGGTATAGACAAGAATAGACATGAGATAGAAAGGAATAGAGAAGTAGGGATTGAAAGAGATGGGAACGAATTGACTTTGATAAGGAAATAGAAAGGGATAGACAAGAATAGGCGAGAGATAAGAAGGAATAGAGAAGTGGGGATTGAAGGAGATAAGAGCGATTTTGAGTAACAAGTTGATAGAAAGAGATAGATTGTAATAGGCAGGAGATAAATAGAGATAGAGAAGTGCGGATTCAAAGAGATAGAGCAAACTTTGATTGACAAGGAGATAGAAAGAGATAAACGGGGTTAGGCAATAGATTGAAAGAGCTAGAGAAGTGTGTATTGAAAGAGATAGGCGTGGATGTAGATAAGCAATAGATAAAAAGGAATAGAAAAGAGGAGATTCAAAGAGATAGAGCAAACTTTGATTTAAAAGGAAATAGAAAGAGATAGACGGGGATAGACAATAGGTTGAAAGAGGTAGAGAAGTGGGGATTGAAAGAGATAGATGTGGATGTAGATAAGCAAGAGATAAAAGGGCATAGAAAAGAGGAGATTCAAAAAGATAGGCGTGGATGTGGATTAATATGAAGATAGAAAGAGATAGGCGGGTATAAGCGAAAGGTAGAAGTGGATAAACAATCTTTATCCCTTTCTATCTTAGGGATAGAAAGAGATAGAAAGGGATAGGATTTCTATCTCTTTACTTCCAGCAGGGTATGCTAACAATAATTTGTATATTTACACGATTTCTCCAAATCGTAATCGTCTTTATCAATTATGAATATTGAAATAGCAAGTATAGATACTAAATTTCTTTCAATGTGTTTATAAATAAAAATGAAATTTGAATCGATAGTCGAGTAGATATATATGTAGAACCTATTTCAGAGGATCTCTTTAGTGTCTGCAGCTGGCATACATGTTGCGTTTGAGAACCGTGTCAACGACGCGACGCAACGGTACAGGTGGCCTGACTAAATGCTAAAGTTAACAAGCAGATTAGAGTAACGATCGCGTCAACGATAGTCTAAGCAATTTCTATAGCCAGCGAATTGCTAGAGAACAAGGGATGTACAATGTACACTACACCCCGACCGGTTTCCTAACTGGGTTGAATATGTTAGCGTGCAAAGTTCTACAGCAGTTTAGGAAGATCGCGAGATACTGCGCGCGGTGTATCAACAGTTAGAGCGACTCCAACGTCACATCCCATACTGGATGCGAGAAGCGACGTTATAACGCAAGTCGAATAGTTTGCCGTTTATCGGGCTCGAGGATCTGTCGAAAACGCCTTGCACGAGCCAACTTGTAGCTAACGACTTTTCTAAGGAACGATTCAAACTTGAGGAACAAAGACGCTAAAGTCCTGGCCAAGTGGAAACTCACCAGGAATTTGGATGACTGCACTGTTTCCGAATATTGTACAGATCATGGCGATTTAACGATTATTTATACTTGTACAGTCCTATTTTTAAGTACATTTTCAAATTATTATATATACTTTTCTTCAGCAGGGAACCTCGCCCTTCGGGTATAAAGTTCCTCATGAAACAGAGCTAGATTTCTAAAAAGAAGATAGCATCACCATCGGAAACTCAATTCCGCCGACAACAAAGTAAGTTATTTTGGTTACTCAGCGGCTTTCAACACAGCAATATATTGTCAGCGATTGATCTGGCTTCCTCTTTCGTTTCATAATTATGCAAATTTCTTATTCCTTTTGGTATTTTTCTCGGCTTGACGAGGAAGTTTTTGTAGTGGATGTGATTGAAAAATATTACAATGGTAGTATAGCATGCTAACGAGGTCTGTGTTCAACGTTGTCAAGAAAAAATTGTAGCTAAAGACACACATACTTGCCTAGGTAGGAGGGTTTATATCTCCAGATAACAGGAAAGTTTCTTTGGCCTCGAGGAGATAAAACTGGATAATGTCTTCCGGTAGTGTACTAACATTCACCATAGTGTCTAAATTTATTTATTTTTCTGCAGATTCTAAGTACAGAGTTAAAGTACAGCTGCACAGTACAGCTGCTAAGTACACCTACTGAATAAATTTGCAAATTAAACCTTGAAATTGCAGCTGTAAAGTGCAATTTTTATGTCATTGAAGAACCTCTGCAGGCGTCATCAATCTTCCGTCAAAAAAGTGTCAACTAAAAAAAAAAAAGTAAAAAAGCACTTTCCTAAAAAGGTCTCCAACTTGCAAGAATGTTTCTTTAACCTCGAGGAGATGAAACTTGACAATTTCTCTTCTAAAGAATCCACTAACATTTTTCTTCGTTTCCACATTTGTCTCTATTCTCCCAAGTACTTAATCGTTTGTTTTCGAGAACAGTGGTGGAGTTTCGTGTTCTCTACCCTAAAGTTCTGACATAATAAGGTAGTAATAATAGGGTGGATTGAATGGAGTTTCTCTTGACGTCTATTTAAAGCTTGTCAGTAGGAAGGACTTGGCAAAGGTAATATGAACCCCACATTTAGTTAACTAAAATTGCACGCCAATTTCGAGCGTAACCCTTCCGAAAACCCGATTATTATAGATTCCAAAGCTGTCTATTACGAACTGCAGACGTTCGAAGCACTTGGAGTGAAGTACCAATGGTTAATTAATGATTAATCACTACATTCGCAAATGTAGACACTTCGTCATGAAACTCTTCATTCAGAAGAAGATAGTAGACTTTAAAACATTTACTTTATATATGCATATCTCACAATAATTAATTGATCAACTATTATTACTCTCTATCCATCTGAATCTTTAGAATAAAAGGCAGATTATTGGTTTACTAGCAGAAATTTACCAGACGTTGTTCGGAATTTTCAGGAATTTCATAGGATTTAAAAAAATTTTTAAGAGACTTTAAAGGATTGCAAAAAAGGTTTTTTCAGAGATTGCACGAAATTATAACATATTTTAAATGATTTTAACGAATTTGAGGAAAATTGAAGAAATTTCAAGGTGCTTCAAGAGATTTTAATAAATTCTAAGGGATTTTCATGTATTTTTACTGATTTTAAGACATTTACAGAAGATTAAAAATTTTTTTTAATAATTTCAAGTAATTTTAAGGGATTTTAAGGGATTTCATTTGATTTCCTCAACAACGCCTGGTTTTTGGTTTTGGAAACTTTATTTCATATGCTCAATTGAATAAGTGGTAAAAGAAGTTAATAAATAAAAAATTTTCGTCAGACTAGAAGTCTGCAATTATAACCCAATTTCTTCGGTGACGTTTAAAACGTCAAAATTGCTATCACGTGTATTTAACAAAAAGTGAAAATCAAAAAGTGTGAAACCAAAAAGTGAAAGTGAAAGTGTAAATGAAAAGTTACATAATCGCTCCCCTGTATTTCTAACTTCTTTAGTCACGGTTTTAGTAACAAGGTTGTTTTAAGAATTTTGTATTTCACTTTTTCAGCTGAGAAGAGCATTCTTGGGAAATAAAGAGTAGATAAAATGGAATGGGTTGCCTGGCAAAAGTTTGTGAATCGTTGACTCCAAGGTAACATCCTCATTATCCAAATGTGTTTTCACAAAGTGAACTCTTTTCAACATGTTTCATACACTGGATTATTTTTTGACAAACTTTATACACTATATTGTGGCATATGCTTCTCTTGTGTTTATAGAATTTGAGTCCATTATGAGATTAATATTAAAAGATTTTCGAGTAATAACGATGAATTTATTATGATTATTTATTTTGTTGTGCGGAAGCATTATTGAACCGTGAAAAGCCAATTCAGAATACTTCAAAACTTTTTCTCTCGATGGGGAGAGAAAATGAAATTCCTCCATTTCGGAAAAGTTTATCTTGTACGAAGGATTAAATATTTATAATCCCAGAATGAAAGTTAATGAAATGTATATGAAAATCTTGGTAAATCTGGAAAAAATACTTATAGTGGATTCCTGGCGCGGGTTTGACGCAGATGTCCTGGTTGATCTCAAATCCTCATCAAAAGTTTCAAACATTTCCCTAATTAAGCAAATGCAAATATTCAACAACCATATATTCTGCAACTGTAGAACGCAATACTAATTAATTATACATTTCATTTGCATCAAAGCAGGGATTTAATACTTCAACATCTAATTCGACTAAAATTTGTAGAATCTCTCTTATATGTGTGGAAAAGGCTAGCGTGGGATCGAAAAAGTAACAAAGGCAGTCTGGACAGGATAACCCGGACGTTTCGCAGTAAAAATATGAAGGATAGTAAAACCGAGCGAGCTTTCTGTGGGTGGCTCGCGAGATTTACACCCTTCGACGCTCTTTCGTGAGGGGAACGACTTCAAAGGGCTAAATGTTCAAGCCACACACCATGGACTGGTGGAACTTTTATACGATCATACATACTTTGTTCTCTCGGGCGAACATACGCGGTTGCGTAGCCACGTATGCGTACACACATCCCTTGGCAAACAGCGCGACGCCGCTTTCCTGTATGCGTTGAGTGCATTCACGTAAGCAAGAGTTTACTTGCATGGCCTCACCTACTTTCTCATCCAGTGAAAGGCGCACGAAGTACCGGAAGTTGCTACCCAGTTTAAAAGTAGATGGAAAAAATACTCCCCTATTATCGTCTTTATCGTTACAAGATTCGCGCGCAATTTGCTTTAATTGGAAATTCTGGGTCGATGCAATTACTCGTGTCCTTCTGCATGAATATCGAGGGTTCACAAATTACTGGCTGATTAGCTTTTTTGAATGAACTGCGATCCATTCTCGATTGAAACGAATTACCGATCTGTACTTAGTTTTTTTTTTGCGCAGTTATACGCTTTTTTGATTTCTAAAAGCTTTTTTATAGGCAGAATAACATTGTTTTAACTACACTTCGAAAAAATAGTGCACTCAAATGTATGCATTTTTAAATAAAATAGGAAATGGAACATTTTTTAAATTTTATAACGAATATCTAAAAATGCCCATGAGCAAAAGGTCCATTTCATGTGCAATATTCATTAAAATTTATGGAGATTTTTTTAATAGTGTGAAAAAAAACTGAATATAAAACTCAGTGATTTGAAAAAAAATATTAATTTTTCTCTAAAAGTCACGTTATAAAAATTGAAATTTCTTAGATCGAAGATATTATACTTTCGAAATATCAGTTATTCATGTCAGATCTGGGAATTGATTTCATCGAATGAGAAACATGGCATTTCGAAGATACGATACTTCTAAGAAGGTAATAAAGAGAAGGACAGCCACGTATCACATTTTCGCATCGTCTCGTCTCCTATCTTGCAAAGGTTCACCTCAGAGACTATGTCGCTCATAAGGGAATCAGTAGTTACAACTCAGCGCCTCTCAACATCTATCCTCATGTCATCGAATTACTCGAAAACCCTAGAAAATTAGATACCAATATACAATTCTACAGATTATTCCTAAATACAGGTTATTCCTTTTTGAGGCGTCTTTTCGTAATTGAATTCCAGCTTGTAAATTTTAACTAAAAGGATTAAATTAATAATTTATTCAGACGTAGCTAGTGTAATAATAAATGCTATTGACATATTCCTCAGTTCGTTTCTGGCTGTGACAGAAATATTGATAATATCTGTTTTATATTCTCATTATATTCAATATTGATTTGAGTAATTGCATAAGTCAGTGGATGGCTGTGAAAATAGAGCATTGTGATAAAATAATAATATGAGAGGAAATATTAAGCGATATTTATATAGAATATTGAGCGATTTTTATTATAGATTTTCCAATCCCTGTTTTATTATCCTCTTCTATCATTTACTATTATTTTCTACCCTTTTCTAATTTCTAATAATTTCTAACAGTTTCTATTTCTTGAGGTCCAGCAGTCAGTAAAATTGATTAACTTGGAGAATTTTTTCCTGAGTTTCCGATAGTTTGAAAATATATAGGCGACTATTAGATATGATTGTTCTTTGAAACTGTAGAAATTGAGAAACGCTGGTGAATAGGATAGAAGGTCACATTGTTTGTTACGAGTCCAGGTTTACGATGTCCCAACGGGAACAAGTGCCCAAGGAAACAGGAGAACACGTCTTCTCTGCGCCCGAAAAGGTAAAGATGTTATCGTCCCTCACGTCACGTATGTATGTGAGTTTGTGAATGTGTGACTCGAATAACGAGACCAGCCCCGTGCCCTACACAGATATCTTATCGTCTCCTCGCAGAAATGTTAATGCGATTCGCATCCTCCTGTTCTGTTTGACGTATATTTCGTTGCAGGATTTCATTTGCACCTATCTACGTCATTCTCGCTATCCATCACTTATGAAAGTAAACGTTTGTCTCTGGGAAAGGTTAGCTTCTGACTACACGTACAGACCTTGTTTTATCTCGGGAAGGAAAATTTCCAACCTTCTGAAAATAAACCACTTTGATTAATTGATCGCTTCAAATATATTTCAGGATGAAAATCTGATTTATTTTAGCCTATTGGTTATATATATGTCCATTGTTTAGCATTTTTCCAATCACGAGCTTTTTTTTGCAAAAGAAGAAGGCAGAAATGAAGAAGGAAATAAGTAAACTGGAATCTCGAAATGGCCAATTTTTTCATCGTGGCTGTAAGATCAATTGAAAACATTCAGAGCTTTGAGGTCAAATTGAACTGGAGGTGGATTTGAAAGCTACTGAAAATCCAGAAGAACCGATACTCACCAGATAAGCCAAGATTGGCTCTGGATCTAAAGCCGACTAAAGAAAGCTGTAAGCATCTAGCAACTATTCAGACGAAGACGGATATCTTTTACTTCGCGGTTCACAGAAAACATCCCTCTTTATGGACGTCTCGAGGGAGAGAAACCATGAAATTAGTTGAGGAGGAATTTTTAAAATACTCTCCATAACAAAAGAATGAAAAAAATATGGAAGATATATTACATAATTTTGTTCATAAATTTTGTAGAATCGAGGGATTAATCACGCAAATTTTTATGTACACCTGAATTCAGGAATTCAAGGAATACAGAAAAATTCAGTAGTTAACGTTACTTTTTCATAAAGTTTCTAAAGCCACTTTATTTTCGCGTAAAAATAATTGTATAGAACAAATTGAATGAATTCTGGAGGATAATTTTCAAAAAGTAATAACAAGTCGCCTTTAAATATAATCCGCGCATCAAGCCTCTTTACCAAATCTTTCGCTGTTTCATTTTCGCTTGACTTGCGTTCAAATTTGTGAGCTTTTCTTTCCTCCGCAATTATTACTTCACAATGCAACCACAAATTCTTGGGGCGATTCCCAGTTCTTTCAAAGAAATATCGCCTTGTTTTATTATTTATGGAACAAATGCGAGCTGCATAGAGACATTTTATTTTCGCCAAAATGGATGTTGACTTTGGGAGATTGTATTTTTGATCTTTGAAAAAGAAAATTGTTTTTGGTATCGAAACGTGAAAGTGTTATGAAATTTTTGAAAGGAATTTTGACTCAAGTATGTATTTTATTTTTATTTTTTTTGTATTTTCTTCGATTATTATCGTTTTAATAATAATATCATGATAGATGAAGATAGGATTGCATTACATTTTCTACAAAACCGAGTCTCGGCCCGATAATTGCCGAAAATTATTGCTGACTCGATACATCACTGAACACAACATTACGCACGAAATTTCGCAAACAAATTGTAATTCCGACACAAATTTGTGATCGCATGTGCAGTGTGCGATTCGTATCAATGCAGACCACTATCGACCTCATTTGCTTGATTAACTATTTTTCAAGCCCGTCCCTCTTTTCCAGACATTCGCATTTCACAATTCTGCTCTGGTGTAACAAACAAGCTTTATCCATAAAGTTGAATTAAGTCTTGTTCTAAATATCCCTGAATTAAAAAAAACAAGACTTAATTAAAATTTCAGATACAACCTTTCAAATATTAAATGACAGATACAATTTTTGACGATCGTAATTACATTTATCAGAACAGTTTTAATAAAACAAAATTATTATTAAGTAATTATACTTAATGAGGAGCAGTAAGATGATCTTAATTTGTTTTAGGAATGAAATTTCTTTTCTTACTTTAAAACAGAAATTGAGTGTCTGGAAAGGTAATTTGGAAAATTTGCAGTGAAATCTAAAAGACGCTAAGAATTCCTCCTCCTCTCACTTTTCCGATGCAGTATCGTTAGTTTTGCATAAGCGGAGTGCAGAATTATCCAGCTCGCGTGTTCATAGAAGTAATTAGTGCACTTTCTCATCTAAAATATTGGACTTCTCAATTTGAGAAAAAAATTCTTAATAAACTGAAAATTCATCCAAAATTTCTAAATGAATAAGTGTAAAATTCGTGGAACTATTCTTTCTCTTCTTTCACCTTTTTAATATCTTTTGTTTTTAACTTATATTTGTGAAGAGGAGTGGGGGTAGATGAGGGTAGAGCGTGCAGGCTGACAAAAGAATACGTGAGGGTTATTAACAGGTGAAGGGCTGGGGAAAGAATGAGAGGGGTGGAAATTAGAGGGAACGAATAGTATATCAGTCAACAAGATCGTAGAGAACATTTATGCGACGTATATTTCAAAGATTTTCAGTATATTATGGAATTCATTTTTTTTAAAAGACTAGCAACTATGTTCCGTAAAAGGGTTTCTGAGAAGGGGGTCCAATCATGTTTTTCAGCGAGTGGAAGGGAAGGAAGGTTCTTGTTTTATGTTTTATAACAGTTCGTCTGAATACCAGCAATCGAGTTAATGCATTAAAGAATCGATAAAAAAGCGTTTCCAATTCGTCACATCACGAATCGAAGTACGCTCTCATCTATCTCGTGAAAAGTTTTAAAAACCTTTGGAGCTTTCCACTTGCTCGATATTTTTTCGGAGACGATTCTCGCCGTCCTCGATAAATCCACCCCTTCTTCTGTACTGGGTTTTAAAGAGGATTTAAGGTTGACAATTTAATTTTCCCAATGCTTCTTTCGTTGGAAGGATAGAGCCTTCTAGGCACATTGAGAAAGAGTCGATTAACGTAATTTTTGAGAAAGACAGAAGTTTATTATTTTCAGAGAACTTGCACACAATTCCTTTGCTATTAACCCCATATCGAACTGTGGTGCGTATAAACGCTCAGGTGGAAAAGCGTGTTTTAGCTAAATCGATAAGAAGGGACATTAGCGATATTAACACCCGGGAACTTACGACCGCTTTCTCTTATAAAATTTATGTTAATTCGAGAATGCTTCCTACTCCGAGGAAATTGTAGTTTACTCGCTCATGTGGATAATCTTTAAGCTGATTTGACAATTTATGAATATTGAAATTTATTTTCTTTTACAAAGATCTTTGTTGGATTTATTCCTGACTTATATAGATATTAAATTATTCAAATGGTAAACTTCAATTCTAAAGGATAATCTTGATATCCTCGCCTTTCTTTCTTTTTAGCCACTGTGGGTGAAGATGTCGTGTAAAGAGCATTGTTAACTCAAACGAGGCGAGAATAAATGCGTTATCGTTATAAGGGTTTGAGGGGTTGAAATGCTGTGAGTGGATAGTCTTACTGTTATGACAAGTAATTTACACATAAAGTTCATATAACGTGACCCGATTTGCCATGAAAACCCGCGCAACGATCCGCCAAGCGCCATTTAATGGTCGTCACTCGGCACTTCCTGCTACAGGGATTTCCTCCAGACTTGAGTACTAGAAAATGGAATGAAGTGGCAGAGAATTCAACGGCGAGAATTTAACATCGGACTTTCTTCTTCATTACACAAGCGACTAAGTTCATTCGTTTGTAACGAATCTCCTTTTATTTATAAGCCACTCGACGCTGTCTCCGTTAAATTACAACAACGACCAGCTACAAACGAGGCAAAGAAATTTGAATTTCATGGCGTTGAGATTTCTGCTACTTACTTTGTATCCCAAATTAACTATACTTTATAAAATAGCATAATATTTCTCCTCTTTCGTTTTTAATACGCTGAGTACGCTAATTTTCGTACATTGAGTGACAGACAAAAAGGAACTTTTAAAAGTGTATAATTTGGATAAAGTAATGCTAATTGTGTTGAAATTTTTATCACAATTCATGTTTAAATTTCTTTTAAGCGAATTTCATGGCGTTGAGATTTCTGCTACTTATTTTGTATCTCAAATTAACAATGCTTTATAAAATAGCATAATATTTCTCTCCTTTTGTTCTTAATACACTGAGTACGCTAATTTTCGTACATTGAGTGACAGACAAAAAGGAACTTTTAGAATTGTACAATTTGGATAAAGTAATGCTAATTGTGTTGAAATTTTTATCACAATTCATGCTTAAATTTCTTTTAAGCGAATTTCATGCGCCTTGCATATTTACATAACAATTTTGCTGAGATTAGAACGTATAATGAAGGGTTTCGAGTGTTGAACAAATCGATACAGATTACCGCCTCGGATTTAATCTGTCCGACGTGTATTTCCGTATCATTAACTAGGCGAGATTTTTCACTCTCATATGCACTTTATTTTTATTACAAAATATTAAGCTTCTTCAAAGTTTCTTTTTTCACAAAGAAAAGAAAATTCCGAAACAATATTCGACTCGTAACAAAGGAGAAAATTACTTCTACTCATTTTTCATATTCCTTGGAAAACTTTCAATCATCCTGTTGCACACTCGCCGATTGTTTTTCTCTCCAATCTGCGTCCAGCTCTTTTTACAGGAAAAAATCGTAAGTGTAGAAAGTGTATGACATACGATTCTGTCGCGAAAAAGGCAGAAAGGGGTAAAATGAGTCCGAAACTATTCAACTTTTATGGCGGATGCAAAGCAGCCGTGGCTTATCGCACGACTGTTTGTATGGTGATCTATCCTCCACCAGGAAGTCGGTCCTCCACCTCCCGGCCTACATACCAAGAGTTATGACCGGGACTGGTGCACATATGTCATACAAACGTATAAAGTCTGCGCAAGGCATATGAGGAAACAGGAGACATCACCTCACGACTAGGGCACGAATTATATCGGAAAGTTCACCATTTCATGCAAAACTCTTCTTAATCACATATATTTCTCATTTTCAAAATTTTTTCAAAATAGTTGCAAATAATTCATCACATTTTCCCACCCCGATATTCCCTTACGAACCTTGCCAGAATGAAAAAGAAAGATTCAAATTAAAAATAAACCTCGATTTTTTTATTTTTCGAGATATTAACCTTCAAAGAATTTACACTTTGAAGAATGTCCTTCTTCGAAATAATTCGCGAAAGTGTCCGCAAGTGGTGAACTACACAGTAAAAAAGAATCCTTAAAGTTATATTCGACTTAATTTCAGAATTAACTTGAATTAAGGAAGAAACTAAATTTAAGTGTACTAAGTACCTTGAAGAAAATAGTAACTTATATTAAACAATAAATAAGTATCGATTAACTGAATAAAAGTAAAACACTGTTCTGAAAGTAAGTTGATTGGAACCTGAAAGAAATCTAAGGCTATCATCACACTTAATTTTAGTTTATGTAAATCTTACTTTCAGTTTAGATAGTACTTGAATTTAAGAATATTTCAAACTTTACACAAGTCGAAATATATATTTCGACTCGGGTAAAGTTGTTAGTTGTTAGTTGTTTAAAGTTAGTTGTTTAATTATGCTCGGCCTAAAAAATTTTATATGCCCTTCTACGATCTGGCGGTTCAATTTAATATTTGTGTATGCTCGGATTAAGTATACCCAGGAAAAAATGTGAAACCACCATCCCAAGAGGTTAGGGTAATGGTTAGGTAGCTGGACTCGTGTCCCGTAGGTCGTGCGTTCGATTCCCCTCAGCGTTGCGTGCGAAATTTTATTTGTTATATAAGCGTGTAAATATACAAATAACGATTAGTTATAAGAATATCCATAATATAACTGCAAATAAACCATTCTCTTTAATAATAATTGTTTTTTAAGACATTTTTTTAAATTTTTATTTAACTTAGCTCCTACTTTAATACTCTTATAGTCCCAAAAATTTTATTGTGTTTATAGAGCGTCAAAGTAGGAGCAAAAATCGCCTGAAGAGCGTCAAAGTAGGGCCTATGTTTCGACTAGTCTGACTTTCAGAATAAATACCGCCTTAATTTCAGGTTGTGACAATCTGAACTTCATTATTTTTATTTCCTTAATTTAAGGCACAGGTATCATTCTTAATTTCAGGTTACGTATGCTTCTTTTTGTTACACCTTAAAATAAATTCGATTTCTAACTGAAATCAAGTATTCTTTTTTACTGTGTAGGTCAATAAAAAAGCAAGCACAATGAGGTGCAGGAATTCCATCTTTCGTGCTTTTCGTTTACACGTCAGACATGAATGGCGTCACCTGACGCGTTCAATTTCAGCACATTGATGCCTATCGCACCTTCCCATGGCCTCTCCTATTCTACCTACAATGTAGAGTCAATCTCGATTCGCCGTCGTGGTGCATTAATGTTTCCCGCAGTGAATAATGAAGGAACTACACCAGTTACTCGAGCAAGCCCCCAGCAGATATTCGAGCGTAGTTCCAGTCAGCCTCTGGAAAATAATAGCTTCCACAATTTACCAATTTGTTTCAACTAATGGACGTAAGCAAAAGCGAATAAAAAAAGTCGATTAAAACGAGTAGCCGGAATACTGATTTAGATTCTGGGTGATTAATTAATTCTTTTTAATTTAATCGAGCGATTAAATTACACGGAGAAAACTATGGGACGACTATCTAGATATTTAGATATAATATCCAGATATTTAGATATAATATCTTGATATTAAAACTTAATATCCATATATTTAGATTATATATTTTAATATCTGGATATTAAGTTTTAATATCAAGATATTATATCTAAATATCTAGATAGTCGTCCCATAGTTAAATAGATAGATATTACGGTTTAATATCCGGTTTTCTCCGTGTAGTCTTAAATTAAATTTGTCAACAAAACTAGAGACTTTTGATTTACTAAAATTAATTAATTATTCTTTAATAGTCAACGATGCATTTGAAATGTGATAAATTTTGTCGTATATCTCCAATTAATTATGCTAATTAAAATGAATGAAAACTGGTAAACACTAATTGAGTTAACTAGAATTTATTCGTGCACTAATTAAAGCAGTAAAATCTTAATAAAGCTTCCCCACTAGGAATAATAAATCGCTCAGAATTCAAGTGTGGCTCTAAAGACGATGACGCATCGACGTTAATTTTCGACATTGCCTCAAGATCTAATTATGCACATCCAGAGAGAGCATCATCTAACTTTGGAAAGTTCGCACACTCTCGGATTTCCGGAAAACGTGACTGACGATGATACGTTTCTACCGGAACCTAAATTTGTGCTTTGCTATCCCTAGACTCAGTTTCTCACGTTCCTGACCTTGGAGATAATTTTAGGAAACTTTAACTTTAATAAATTAGAGAGAGATATGGAATTAAAACCAGTTTTTATAGGATCTTTTACCTGATGACGCACAGTGTTCCAGATCGGTGTTTTTTTGTTCAAAATCCTCTACAGACTACAATTTTCAACCGATTTGAACGTTTTTTTTTTAAATATTTGTGAATAGTTGTACCAGACCGTCTATAGAATGGATTTTTGAATTGAAGCATGAATAATTATTTATATAAGTCAACAATCAGGAAAAATGACACTTTTTGAGAATGTGATTTTTTTTCTTCGAATATAAGTCTGTCATAATGCTACTAGGCCTTGAAATCAATGTTGGCACTCATAAAGAACATATATAATTAATTCTAGTTTGAAGCTAATTGTTATAAACAAATTATATAAACAAATACATGGATGAGATGCTTAATGGCACAAAAAATTTTTGGACAGTTGAAAATGCTGAAATATCTCATCAAAATAATGCTCGTAACAAAAAATGACCATATACTAAGAATTACTAATGTTATAAACAATTTTAATAAACAATTTGAACTTTTTTTCATTTTTTCATAGAAATTTGTTGCTTTTCTTATCTAATGGACGTAAAATATGATTGAAACAGATTATTTAAAATAAGCCATTATATTAACTAAATATTTATAATTGTTTATAACAAAACTTGTAAACAAGTTTCAAAATTAGTCACTTTTACTCAGAAAAAAATTATTTTTTTATTAAAACGGCTTCCAGACAACCGAACAGTAATATCTCAATAAAAAATAATTAAAATATGTCAATAGTTACTATTGTTATAAACATTTTGTTGAACAATTTGCATTTATTTCGTTTTTTCATAGAAATTTGTTGCTTTTCTTATCTAATGGACGTAAAATATCTTTAACACAGATTATTTAAAATAAGCCATTGTATGAACTAAATATTTATAATTGTTTATAACGAAACTTATAAACAAATTTAAAAATTAATCATTTTCACTCAAAAAAAATTATTTTTTCGATTAAAATGACTTCCAGACAACCGAACAGTAATATTTCAATAATAAGGAATGACTATATGTTAATAACTACTGATATTATAATAATTTTATAAACAAATTTTAAGTTCTTTTCACGTTTAGAATGACTAAAACATCACGTGGTTTAGTCACATAAGTAAATCATGTGACTAAACAACGTGATCTAATAACGTGACTAAAGTACGTGATTTGAACTAAGAGTTAAAAAACCTTTAGTTCCTTCTTTTTGCCGCTAGGTGCGTATAAATTTTGAAATTTGTTTATACGTTTTGTTATAAACAATTATAAATATTTAGTTCATACAATGGCTTATTTTAAATCATCTGTGTTAAACATATTTTACGTAAATTGGATAAAAAAATAACATATTTCTATGAAAAAATGAAAAACATGCAAATTGTTATAAATTAAAATGTTTATAACAATAGTAACTATTCACATATCTTAATTATTTGTTATTGAAATATTATTGTTCGGTTGTCTGGAAGCCGTTTTAATCGCAAAAATAATTTTTTTCTGAGTGAAAATGACTAATTTTGAAATTTGTTTACAAGTTTTGTTATAAACAATTATAAATATTTAGTTAATACAATGGCTTATTTTAAATAATCTGTTTCAAACATATTTTATGTCCATTAGATAAGAAAATCAACAAATTTCTATGAAAAAATGAAACAAAGTACAAATTGTTTATTAAAATTGTTTATAACATTAGTAATTCTTAGTATATGGTCATTTTTTGTTACAAGCATTATTCTGATGAGATATTTCAGCATTTTCAACTAACCAAAAATTTTTTGTGCCATTGAGCATCTCATCCATGTATTTGTTTATATAATTTGTTTATAACAATTAGCTTCAAACTAGCATTAATTATATATGTTCTCTATGAGTGCCAACATTGATTCCAAGGCCTAGTAGCATTATAACAGACTTATATTCGGAGAAAAAAAATCACATTCTCAAAAAGTGTCATTTTTCCTGATTATTGACTTATATAAATAATTATTCA
The DNA here is from genome assembly GCA_904066015.1 of Synergus gifuensis. NCBI lineage: Eukaryota > Metazoa > Arthropoda > Insecta > Hymenoptera > Cynipidae > Synergus > Synergus gifuensis. The sequence goes on along the minus strand of CAJFCO010000125.1, from coordinate 128,251 downwards.
TGCTTCAATTCAAAAATCCATTCTATAGACGGTCTGGTCTTGTAGGCTGTAGATGATTTTGAATAAAAAAGCACCGATCCGGAACACTGTGTGACGTCTGCGGAATGTAAAACATTTAGTTTTTCAAAAAATGTGCCAGGTATTAATTTTTCTTCATCAGATCTGTATAGGAAAATGATGTTATCTGAAGTCTAAACCGGGCACTTACAAAGCAGCGGCAAATCGTTGATGGATTTTGAAAGCCAGTTTACTGTAAAGCACTAACTAGAAAGGGTAGAAATGAACGTAGGACTCGTAACAAATAACGCCAACACTTATCTTTAGCTATATAGATACCGAGATATTTTCAACGAGAATGGAATATGATTTATTATACGTTTGCAAACCTGCTATAACAACGAGTGTGGAACGTGTTGAAGTGTCCACGTTCATCATTAAAATTGATGGGCATTGGATGACAGTGACGAACGAACAAAATTGCATGAGTATATCAGCAACTACGAACTTGAGTACTTTCCTTGATGAACTATTTATCAACCAATAGCCACTTTTTGTTCAATTGGTTCTTCTTGTTCATGAAACACTAGATTCAAAGTCGATCTCAATCAAACCCGGAAGCTTTCAATTTAAAAGCAATCACTTTTTGACAATTGTCTATTTTAAAAACTCAAAATTGAACGTTTTAAAACGCATTTTTATTTTATAAGTAACAATTTTAAATATTCAAAAGTAATATCAGTTTTTTATTGCTCTCTGTATCTTTGTTGACAATTAATTTCAGTTGGAAAAAAGAAATCTTCTTACTGTCCGGTCGCTATAGATTGAAGTAATAAAACTGTTGCTTCGCTTGCCAGGGAGAATGGAAGCTTCAAAGTTCGGTCGCGTAAAAGTCATTGGTTTTATGCTTTCCTTCCGATTACATTCGGACCTTTCATATCCGATAAAAACTTCAGCACGCAAACCGGGAAAATTACCTGATGGAAGTGAAACCTCATAACGGCTCTCGAGATGGATTTCTTATTCTTGCTCGTCAGTAACGCTCTAATGGAAATTCACGGAAACTACAGAGGGTTTTAGCGAGGTTTTAACCCATTATATGGTTCGGTAGGTCGATTTGCGTTAGCATGATTTCGTTATCGTAATACGATTGAGCATCGAAAATATGTCTATTATAGCCGATGGAAGTCGTTATTAGGTAATGCATTAGAGAATCCATTATCGAAGAATCTATAAAAGAAAAAAAACAAAAATGAAAATTATAAATTACTACCATCCATTCGAAATATTTAATCTGTTCTCTCAAACACGCTAGTATTTTTCTTCTATGAAAACAGATTTTTTTTTAAACAAAGCATACAAATGCTGTTGATTATTAAACTTTATTTTATGCCGAAAATGTTTAAAAATTGCAGGATTTTTCAGGAAAAAGTAAATACGGGTGAAAATAGTACATATTATATATTATTAATACGCTAATTGAACAGATAGAATCAGCCTATGTTCATTTGATGAGAAACAAGTATGTACATGCAAATTGGATGTTTGAAATTTCAAACCACTCGAAAGCTCGGATAATAGTTTTGCCGAGTCTTTGGACGAGTGTTTAGTCGATAACGCGTAAACGCGAAATATCGGGAAAATTGCCAAACAGAGATACGTGTTTTATACATTTGAGCACACGAGGCTTCGATGAGAGGAGTTTGAACAGTTTTATGGGGTTTCGTTCTCTTCGAGTGCGATTGTATTATGCGTGAAACTTTGCATTGAAAATTGTAAATAATCGACACTGATATTTGACTAATTGAATCTTTTTTTAAATCCATTCATGATTTTGAATCTAACTTGATTTAATGCAGATTAAACAGCAATTGTTTTCCGGTAGAGGAACAATCAGCATCTGCTATGCAATGATGGTCGTTTATGTTATAACATGGTCCGTTTATCATTGTGAAATTGTCTCGAACCAAGTGGCCATTGTTGCGGTGGGTATGAAACGTACTAAACTAACCGCAGACGTCATTAAAATTAATGGGTCTTCATTGACAGAGACGGTTGAACCGATGACTTTTGATGGAAAGCAATCGAGTGCCTTCTCATGTTTGAAGAAATTTGCAAATATCGGTGCTTGAGAGTGGAAGCACACTACGGATGACACTTCAACGCCTCTCGTAAATGTTGTCGAGCAAATGGACCTTCAGAGCTTCGGGAAGCCATCGCTGTTTTATGACTTATGGATAACACGCGAGAATCGCAAGAGTTCAGTTTTAGATGCCACTACGAATCGAGGTTAACATCGCGTGAACAGAAAAATTAATGCTCAAACTTTAAGGGCACCTATCACAATTTTTATCGCTAGTTTCATCCATTCAATAATTTCAAGTTTCAAACTCTATTTAGGAAAAGTTTACTTTTCTTATCGTTTTTATGAGAAATCATCAATTTCAGAATTTGGTCAAACGTCAAGTAGTATACTTCGCATATTGAAAAAAATATGCGTTTACTAATAAAAAAGTTTTGTGAGAGCTTGGAGTTTCCTCGGTATTATAAAACTTTGAAATACTGGATTTCGCACATATTGATATAAAAATATGCATTGTCAGAATAAATAAATGTTGTTTTATTTAAAAGCATCACGTACATAAATAAAAGTAAAAATATTCTGTGTTTACGAAAAAGATAAAGTTTAATATTCTTCTCTTGATATCTAGTGGTTCTTGGTAACTGATGAAAACATCATTGCGTAATAAATGGACTGCAAACTATATAAGACAGCCAATATTAGTTGTTAAATAGACATGTGTACATAGGTTATGAATACATTATAAAGGCAAACACCTGTAGGAGTCAATGAATATTTCACAGCTAATATCTGCACAGAATGATTTAATCTAGCCAAAAACACAAAAATATTTAACACGTTTTTTTTCACTGATCGTAACTTTTTAAAACTGAATTAAAAAATTTTCTACGACTTTTATTTTTTATTTTCAAATTGTTAATAGGTACTTAAAATTATGCAGGACATGAAATATCCTTTTCATTTTCTTTCCTAAATAAAATAGTATCAAATGTCTATATCCCCTTTTATTCCGTTTGCAAAGTCTTCATTGAAGTTGACTCGTACTCACATCCCAAGCTGCTATATAATTTTATCTGCCTTGATAACTTGTTAGCGAACTCACAGGAGTCGAAAGAAAAGGCACAGTCATAAAAATGCGTAATTTCCTTTCGACCCTAGTGTTTTCGTCGCTTTTTGTTTCTTTTTCTTCCTTGCCCCTTTCCCCCAGTTTCATTGAATCGTATCCTCATCCATCTTCGTATCTGGTTGTGCAAAGTTTTCCTCTAACTTTTCCTACCAGAGAAAGATGACGATGACTTCTCATGTTTCTTTACAGACAGAGGAACCCTGCCCAAGAAGGTATCTTCTTTCCTCTCCGATTCTATAAGACGAGTGTTCTTATTACTTTGTTGTTCGAAACGAGATTTCAATCTTACGCTTGAAAAGAGACTAATACTACAACTTTTTCATGATGCCGTAATTCATCAATCATATAGTACAAACCTCATCTCGTTGTAATAAGTTGGATGGAGTTAATTCCAGTTTTTAATCGTGAAAGTTCAGAATTTATCATGGGCGGGATTTATTAGATGATAGATTTGTTAAGAGGTAAAAAACTATTTATTCTCGTGTAAACTTTTAGGCAAATATCATTAATCCTGCTAATGTTACTGAAAGATCTATAATGGTGAGCAATTTCAAAGACGTTAAAGACGTCCCTTGAGGCGTCAAAGAAGCATCTCAACTACTTCCCGAGAGAATTTCCGTGATGTTAATTAACGTCTAACTTGTCTTCATAAAGGATAGTTAAAAACAAATGTCAAGTACCAACTTTCTTCGTTTGCTAAAGAAACGTTTATTTTGTCTCATCGAAAAGATCGGTGAAGTCTTTTATGGATAAAATGCTTCTTCATGTTAAATAAGGGCTGCTAATGAATTTCATTTTTAAACGATAATCACTTAGAAAAAAAAAAAGTCTTAATTCAAGCCCAAGAATAAACTAGTTTTAAGATGTAACAAAAAGAAGACTACTTTATCTAAAAACTAGCATACGATTGAGGTTTCAAAAGAAAATGCTTGTAGAATTAAATAGAAGCCGTTTCATGGGCTTAAATGTATCCCTAAGTTAGAATGCGGACTTAAAATTAGTCGCTATACGGATTGGAACTAGTCGCAAGAAAGAATGAAGGCTTAACTAAAGAACTTCTAAAGACTAAAAATTAGACCATAATGCCAATATTAATTAAGCCAATATATAGCTAAAATATAGCTATAATTAAACGTAAGGACTGAAAGCAAAAGATTTACAGAAAAAGTTTGTTTATCAATATGAGGCTATAACAACAATTTTTTAACTTAAAATAACTTTATTCTAAGCAAAAAAAATTGTCGTTATAGCCCTATATTGTTAAAAACAAACTGTTTCTGTAAATCTTTTGCTTTTGAATGAAGTGAAATTTTTTTGTGATTATGAAAGTGATGTATTTTATACATTTTAAATTTCAATTTACATAAAGAATAAAGAACATATAATAAAAACAGTCTGTATAGACTAACTCTTAAATCACAAGTCTGTATTCACTAAGTCTTAAATCTAAAACGAACGTAAGCAATTATAATTTATAATTTAATTATAAATTAATGACGAATTAACACACAAATCAGGAAGAATTATACTACACAATTTTAGGTTAAGTCAGTTAATAATACGAAATATCAAGGATGTGTAGCACATTTCGGAACAAAATTAAGGCACATTAATTTACTTATCGTGAAAAGCAGTGAAATCCTCTTCCTTCAAATAATTTTCAATATTTCAATATTTATTTCAATATTTATTGTTTTTTTCTGTCGCTCACGGCCCTCACGGCGTCACATTACAGTTCACTATTCCCGTTGGGCGTGTTTCGCGCGCTTTGGTGACGTCACACCTTCGTTTGAGTTCCGATTCTACAATTTCGCCTCTAGAGGGCTAGAAATTATTTTCTTCACAATCTTCTTTTTAGCCGACAAGATCTTACTACATTACTTAGACATATCTGGCTAGTTTTAAAACTAATATTTAAAACTAAGTCTTAATAACGTTTTATTTTTAGTCTTACATCTGTTAGAACTTATTTGAAGTCAATCTTAATGCTTTAATTAAGTTATCGACTTAATTTAATCCTAATCTAAAAAAAAGTCTTGCATGAATTTAAGACTTTTTTTTTCTGTGAATGATCATTTTGTAAATTATCTGCTTTTATTTTTGTGAAGGCCATCAAGTTTAATGTATTTCCTCTACCAAATAAGTTTCCTAATTTTATTTTGTTTATTATTAATCGTACAATTTATAGTTCCTGGAAAATTGCTCACTTTTATTAGGATCTGTTGATTATGAGTAGACCGACAGTGTTATGAGACGGATGAATAGAGGGGGGTTCACTCGAAATTTTCAACCTTGGGACCTCTGTCTCTCAGTTTTGTTTTTACTCCCGATCGGAAAGGTTGCTCGGAAGTTTTAATTAATTGAAATTAAATTACCGAGTGTGCAAGTGCCAATGGATTAGCAAAAGTTCGAAGTTCAGGGAACATCTTGTAATTGGGGTAAAAGAAGAAGGTGAATAATTTAAGAAATATTAATTATAAAAATTATTGGATTTGATAAGAACTCAAGTTTTTAATTACCGAAATTTTCGTGCAAATATATCGATTTTTCGGTATAAATAGCTGAATTTTCTCAGTATGAAGAGAGACATCCTTTTAATTAATCCAAATTAACTGATTGTTCCAGAATCTGAAGCTGGATGTGGACGATTGGGAGACTTGCTCAAAGTTTTCAACCTTCGATCCTTTTTCTCTCAGTTGGGTGTCCTCGATCGGTGAGGTTGTGCGAAAGTTGTTAATTAACATTAAATTAGGCAAGAGTGAGTATGAGTGCAAGTGCTAGTGTAGTACAAGTGCCATTGGATTAATAGTGGTACGAGGTTCAGGGAACATCTTGCAATTTGGACAAGAGAAAGAGGTAAATTTTCCTTCATTAGAGAAGTTATTTGATTCTCAAAATTTTTTAATTAATCTAAATTAATTAATTGTTTCAGAATCTGAAGCTGGGCGTGTTGTTACCATCATCACATCGTAGCAATTCGATAACGTAAGTGATTTTTTTTTTAAAGTCGCTCTTGATTCGGTTGTTTCTTCAGAATTGGATTGTTTATTTTATTCGACGCTTTGTCGCTCAGTTAGGACTGGTTATTGTTCTGATAATATGGATGAGCTATTTGTGTTCAAACTGAACTAACCTTGAGAGAAATTAATCTAGCGAAGATGTAGATAGCTAGCCGTCGCAGAATTGTTTATTGTCCTTGGTAATGAAAGATCCTTAATTATACATATACGTCTATTAGTTGAAGTCACGAAACTGATAAATAACTGAGATTAAATCGATCCTGGAAAGCACGGAAGGTGGAAAATATAAGCTCAAATGCAATTACACAGCCATCTTGGATAAAATAGATTTGTTCTTAAATAAGGAAACCTACTTTGAAAACTACTTCGCCAAGTTAGATTTCGCCTAGCACATACCACAAACGTCAAGGCATTACCCTTCATTAACCTTCGTCTGCCGGATGCAATCAGAGTACGGGTGCAGTAATAACGGAAGCCATTCCTTCGAGACCCACTCTCGATGCCTCGTATATCGCATAACACTTTCGGCAGCTAAACTGTAATCGAATTAGTGAGGATAACAGGGTTTCATTAAGTCTGAAAAATCGCTCCCCTAGTTATTTTCTTCGTGGCAAATCCATCCTGGGAATCAAGCAGATCGGATTCTGGTTACGCCTCTAGCTCTGCCAATTATTTCTAAAATCGATCTTCGAATTACGTGTTATTGCTCCGTTGAATTGGAGGGTTACGAAATCAATTTTAAGTTCAGAATCCTTAAAAATCCATCTGCTTAAATTGCGCAATTTTTTATTTTAGGTATTTGAAATTAATTTTAACATTAATTGATTAAATAATTTCTGTAAAATCGAACAATAACTTTTTATTTTGAGCTTTAACAATAAGAAATTTAAATTTTTAATATAAAAAGTGATCAATGCTTCATAATTTTCAGTAAAAGGTTCAAAATCTACAATACCATAGAAATTTTAAATTGTGGTTTCCAGAATTGAATAATTGGAATTGAAAAATATTATATTCCCTGACAAGCAGGAGCAAGAGTCAGTAGTATAGCTTTATTTACGGTCAGCCGGTAGGAAATTTCAATATATTCAATTTATTCTTTGAGAAATCTCGAAATTGTAAATGATCGCTAACTTTTTTTTCCTGAATATTTATACACAATAACGTACTATGCAGAAATGAATTAATAATTAAAGAATAAAATATTTTATTCTCTAAGATTCTGAATAGTATAGATAGAATAACGAATAAAAAATTCAGAGTGAAATAATATATAGTAAAAAACTACTGAAATCATAATAAAACTTGACTAATTTTCAATAGGGAAACTTCATAAAATTTTAGTGATATATTTTCACTGATTTTCCAGTCTAGTGAAATTTAAAGATTATCGACTTTTGACTGAAAATCAGTATAAATTATTACTGAATGAATTCCGTAACTTCTTAAATTATATAATTCAATTTTAACTAATATTCACATTTAGAGAGGGAAGTTTAGTTTGAAACTCGTACTTGAGGAATATTAAGCCGCAATTTGTGTTTATGTTGAAATGTTTTTGTTATTCACATATCATATGAATTTTTAACGAAGTTGAAAATGCGACCATGCAAGAGAAAACAACAAATTATAAAATCGATACTCAGTTGACATAAGATTATTGTCTAGCACAATTATACATAATATTTGAGTGTAATTTATTCCAATAGACCGCCTAAAAATATATCATACAGTATTTTTTTCTCACATCAGGTAAATATTTTTCGAGATTTTCATAAAATTAATATTTATAACAAAATAAGTAAATAATTTAATTTCTATTAGCCTGCTGATAAAAATCGTAAATGTGTCACTGCTTTTCTGATGTGCAAAAGTCTATGACAAAAGGAACCCTCAGATTCTTACGTAACCTTTGAGCAATATTCCATAATAATTAATGCAAATTAAATGTTATCAAGTGACACGCGCATAGAAAGGAGTCATGTTTAATAAATTAATATCTTCAATGTAAATTCTAAATAAAATATAAATAAATATAAATTTTCTCTCTTAAACTTGCTCTCTTTTATATATTTTCTGAGGGAAAAAATAAGATAAGAGAAAAGGGGGAAGAAAGATACACAATGAGGAGGAAAAAAAGTGAGAGATGAAGTTTACACAAAAAAAACTTCAGCTTTACTAAAATAAACTTTATTATGCTCAACAATGTTTGAGTTCCAACTTATCTGCCGCATATGTTACTCTAATTTGATCCTCAAGCTTCCTTCAAAGATTTAGTTACTCTTATTACAAAATGTCGATTCAAGCATGAACAATCTATGTAATAAATAGTACAAGAATATTTCCATTTTTCAATATATTTTAATATACTGAATGATATATGATAACGATATATTAGTGATTATTATTTGGAAAAATGAATACTTCTTCAACCTTCAAAGCTTTTTATAAATAATTTACTTTCAGAGAACTCGAATTTAGTATTTAAATGAAAAAGCACGTCTCAATTCCTTTAAATTATAAACAAAGATAATTATGTAAAATTCACCTCAGTTCGATGCCTTGATTTCCCTTCTCATTGATGCTGACAATAACGTCACGTGGGTAGGACTGAATTGTCTTATCGCCGGTGCACTTTGTGGAAGTCACTTTGGAACGCAAAGTTTACAAGGACCGATTAATTAACGCGGTCGCGTTGCAGAAGTCCTTACGGACCAAATCACCAGGGAATACGGAATGCGATTTCAAATATGACTGCGTTCGAGTCCTCGAATTCTGGCAAATAAAATCCCATAAATTCCAAGTCACGAGTCAACCGTCACACCGTGCCATTCCCCTCGTTCGTGCTCGATTGGAAACGTTCTGAAAACTCGTTACACGTACACAGCTTGAATGCGTGGACTATCCACTATTTTCCCTGTCCCTCAAGTGACAACTTGTCCCACCTCTGCCTCTGGTTTCTCGTTATCGCCCGACTTCTTCTTCCAAGGAGGAATTTCCCTTTGGCTGCTCTGGAACTCCTTGAATTCCGAGATAACAGCAAATCCTTCCTTTTTCCAATTCACCCTTATTGCCTTCCTCTTGGCAAGAAGTTCGGATACAGAATCACTCAGCAACTCGAAATTCACCGATTTTTAATCTACACCACTTATACAATTTTCAATTGTCTCAAATAAAGTGCAATAGGAATTCGATAACTTTTCTGTCAATACCTAGAGAAGAATTGCTTCTTTTATGTTTACATAAAAGGAGTTGCACTCATTCGAAAACTATTTCCCGCCAATCAATTTTTAATTCATACAATTGTTTATACCTGAAATAAGGCGCACTTTATTTCAAAAGCTCTTTCCCGCCAATTTTCATGAACAGGTTCACTCTTTTTTCCCGCCAATAGAAGAATCCCTTTTGCCAATTTACGCAATCGTTTATTTCTGAAATACACAGGAGTTTTAAAATTCAGTACTCCCACCAATGTAAATGGACTTTGAAAAAGTTTCAGAAACTTTTGCAACTCATTGGAATCTGATTTTCAGTGGCAGTTTATTTTCTTATTTAAGATGATGAATTATGCACTGAAGCTCATGGAAAATTCGCGAAAATTTCGAAGAGAAAATTGAGAGGGAAATGTTGATGTTGATTTGCCAAAACAGAGGCAGACTAACAGCACTCCGTACCTCGATGAGCGCGCTCGGTGAATCGCGAAAAGTAACTGACGAGGCGGCCGACCCTAGTTGGCCTGAGTCTGCGCCTTAGCGACATTTCTCGTATACCGGATATAAAATATAGACAGTACGCCACGACGACTACATGGGGCTGAAAAGGAGGTAGCTCTAGTACCTCCGGCTACAACCTCCTGGTATCTAGCTCTCATCCTTAGGATATAGATATAGACTGATCTTGCTCTTGCTTTTGCATCCACCTTTAGTTTTGTTCTTACTACCTTTCCATTCCTCTAACAGTCTAACTTCTCTCGACCTCATCCAACGGAGATTGGCAGGACTGTGCAAAATAGGAAATCCACTCTTGGACCTCCCGTAGAGAGGCCAAGGCCTCTCACGCTATTCATTTATTTCTCAAAAATCCGTTTACTAATGGAGCTTATTTTACTTTAAACTGGACTCCTATTAGTCCTAAACCTTTCCCTTGAGTAGAAGTATATGTAATTACTTTTGACTGGTTTTACTTGAGAGAAGTCATTATTTTTCAGTACAAGACATCGATTTTCTTGAATTAAGAAAATAATGAAATCAGTGAAATTACTTGGATTAAGGTTGTAAAGGTTGTAAATTTTAGGGATTTTTACGAATTTCAGCTTCGGATCCAGGGGGGGGGGGGAACCGGGGCGCCTGCCCCGGGTGATAATTTCAGGGAGCGCAATAAATTCACATGTCTAAAAAAGTCAGTTTTTTGAAGTCATTACATAATCTCAAATTCTGGAGGGAAAGGGCGCGAATGTCAAGTTTTTGCCCCGGTTCGATCAAATCCTAGATCCGGCACTGACGAATTTTAAGTGATTTTACATTTCAAAAGATTTAAAGTGATATTGTACGAAATTTTTGAAAAATTTCAATAGTATTATTATTGATTTGTGCACATTTTTAATACTTTTGAAAGTCAGGAAAATGTCAGGGAGATTGAAGAATTGAATCTTGTGCCCATTCTGTATGTAAAAGTTAAGAAAATTATTATTCCATCTGAGAATAATTTTCTTAGATCAAGAAAATATGCCAATTGTTCTAAGCATTATAGGATACCAAATATTTATTTTCTTGGACCAAATTTTCAATGAGGAATTTTTCTTGATCCAAGTATTTTTTTTCTGTGTAGAATCAAAGAGAATTTAATGGAATGAAATTCTATAGTATCCGAGAAATTATGATAAAATTAGACAAAGGCAGCTCGCACCTACAAAAATTTAAGTGGAATCTTTTAAAAGGTCATAGTACATATAATAATTATAAAGTTATAATTATGAAATGAATTTAAACGAAAATTAGTGAAATTCAACCAAACAAAATAAAATCGGACAGAATACATTGAAATCTAATTAAATTAATTAGAATCTAATGGAATCAAATGATATTCAATGAAAATTGATGTGAATTCTATAAAATTTAAATTAATTTCGTTGTGCTTTTAAATGCTCTAAAATTGGAAATAAATTAAACTGCATTAATCTAAATTTAAGTTAAACGTAAATGAATTTGATCTGTTTTGGACAAAATTCTATTAAATCTTTATCATTTCTCTTGTATGTTATAACATATAAATTATAATTTATAAATTTTATTTATTAAAATAATATAGAAATTCTTGATGTACGGTTAACTAGATCTCGCAAAAATCAATTTCTATTTTTTCTTAACCCTTTAACGGCCAGTGGGACACATACGTCCCACCTACTTTGAAAAATTGTAACTCCCATAAAAATAAACGTATCGTCTTTGTTAAGGTCTCATTTTGAAAATGAAGGATGCATCCAATCATGAAAAATTTGGCAAACACGAGAGTTGCACCCCTTCAGTTTTACACCCCGACAAAAAGTGCGAAAATTGCGACAAAATTAGAAATAAGCATAAATTCCAGGAAAAATTTTTTTCTGGGTCGCAATTTCATATTTATGCTTTTAAATCACATCAAAAATTTGTAGAAAAAAGGTGCGGACCAAAAACCACCCCTAACAGTAAATAAAAATCGAAAACCACCCCTAGCAGTGATGATACGTCCAAGAATGCACTTTCATTGTAGTTCAGTTTATATATATTTTTGGAAACATTTAAAAAATATGAATCATCAATATCCAAATCAAAAACTACCCTTAACAGTTATAGAACATAAAAAAACACCACTAGTTGTGGTGATGCACCTGAAAATGTACTTTTATTGATGTTCAGTATATATATTTTTTCCTGGAAACACATGAAAACATTGTGGCAAACATATCCAAATTGAAAACTACCCCTAACAGTGGTAAAACATCCAAAACCACCCTTAGCAATGATGATAAGCCCAAAAATGCACTTTCATTGATGTTCAGTTCATATATATTTTTGGAAACATATACATAATATGAATTATCAATATTCGAATCAAAAACTACCCCTAGGTTTGGTAATACGTCCGAAATGTGTATCAACTCTTCAATTGTTTCAGAGGCAGGTTTATGCATTGAAGATGATTTCTCCTCAACTGAAGGGTAGTTCGTGGGGGTTCAGATGAAGATAAAATGACAAAAAATGAGATGATAACATTTTATGCAGTGAGGGGTGAATTTTTCTCAACTGAGGGGTAGTTCATGAGGGTTGATTGATCCTTAAGTTCTTCAGAATCTCAGTACATGTTCTGAAATGACTATTTCTCAATTTCTGCCAGAATTAAACGATGGGAAATGAAATTAAAATATTTTCAAGCGATTGGGGTGGTTTTTCGATTTGGGGGTAGTTTCTGAGGGTGGAAAAATTCTGGAATAATTTTTTTTCTCACACTGGGTACTCATGAGTTCAGATTCACCATGTATCGATTTTACCGAACCCTCAGAAAAAACTATTTCCAATTATTTGAAAATGTTGTCTAAGTATACTGAAAGTTCTTTGCAGTACTCGATCAAACTGAACACGCTATTGTGGGTACGAATCCCAATGCAGAAAAAACTTTTCACTTTTCCGTGGTTTTACTTATTTATAGGAGTCGCAAAAGTTTTTTTATAATTAGGTACATATCTTTCTTTATACGATCTTATATGAAGAAATAAACCTTGAAGAATTATAAAGAAAAACTACTTTTATGTTATAGTTCGGTTTATCGATTTAAACGTGTAACCGCGGCACAACATAATGAAACGGTGACGAGCAAAACGCTCGTCCTCTCTAATCCGATAGCTGAAGAAACTTTCGAAGCGTAGAGTTGCTGAAAGCTATGCTGTGAAGCTACTATAAAATCGGGGATTCCTCAAAGTAGCCCCTTTTGAAACAGCAGAATATTCCATCCAATTAATACTACTGTCATTAAATTAACTGTAAATGCGAAAATCGATGAATACGTTCACAGTTTATCTCAACTCAGAACGTCGCCAATTTACATCAATTACCCTTGATTGCTTCAAGTTAGTTTATTTTAATTTAAACTCGTTTCCTTATTTAAAAAAACACTTTTCCAGACACTTTTCTCTATTTTTTTTATTACTTGCTTCTAATTCAAAATTCTGATCACAACTCTATATTATTATAGAAGTTTGTTTTTCCGTTTAGAGCTTCTTCGTTCCTCTATAAACACGAATAGAATTTATATATCGCACATTCACTAGTGCATTTACACGATTTTCTTGAAAATAAACCGTTCAAATTGATCATGAAACTTGCAATTCTGTGAAGCTGAATTGATCCTCAGAGAGAATTGAATTCTATTCAGTGTTCGTAAACCACGCACCTGATGTGTAAAGTTATAAAGATTCTGAATAGCAACCTAAAACTTTAACGACTTTTTTCCTAAAGGATAAATTTATTCAAATAGGATCGTAAATATCCAGAAAATGATCAATATCTAAAAGCTACTCTTCATCTTGCCTTGTTTAGTGCTCTTTTACTTCTGGTTCAAAGTGCCAAGTTTTCATGCCCTTAATATGTACCAATTATGTTGATTAAATGAGTTTCATGTAGTAGAAGATGCTCTCTATATTTGAATGAATTTTGAATTAGTAAACGCGAGGTAGATAGAGAAATCAAATTATAGTTGATATCTCGCATTTGAGAATATTCTTTCCAATCCCTAGAGTGACCTTACGTTGATGCATTAGGTTTTGAAACATTGATCACGTCGTTCAATGTACGTTGCCTACGTAAACCTCTATGCGTATACTGTCAAATGCAGGGTTACGATGTCAGGTAACATACAAAGCTTCCCTTCCTCATCTGAGGCACTTTGCCTTTTCCATGGAAAAAGTACCTCCCTTGAATTTTACGAGACCCTGTTGAAAAATGAATTACCTGTTTTTTCCAACTTTATCGAACGTACTTCAAAGATTGTCGTTAAATTGGTAAAAGCAAATCAGGTGATCGTAAGAGAATTAAAGGTGATTTTATTTATTTATTTTATTTCAATATTTAGTTTATTGCTTTAAATTAGGATCTATTCATTTTTTACTTTTGAGTTCTCTTGTTTCAAGAAGTAATGATTCGAAAATCGTAAAGTAGAAGTTGGAGTGCAGTCTTCGGACGGTCTCACTCGACATCAGCAAACTACTTTTTTGCTATTTGCCACTCCGAAGAGAACTACTAATTCCTTATCGTATCCGTGTTTACGGTTTCTCGAACAAATTCTTGCAGTTTACCCGTATCGCGTGCCTCGCCTTCGAATCATTCGATTACTACTTTTTTTTTGCAAATGTCAAGTATCGAACGAAACTTTTTTCAGCTCCCCATTCGTTTGTTTGATTCTATATATTTTTGCTGCAACTTTTCTGAAAGAGAGGAAACAATTGATAATAATTAGATTGCACTGAAGAAGAAATCTGCTTATTATATTTCATAAAAACAATACACGTACTTTAAAGACAAGAGAATATTTGAGCATTTTCGGTATTCCGCATTATTTCCGCATCGGACTGACCAAATATGGATTTGTACTACTGAAACATTACCTTACGCCTCTTATTTTCCTATAAAAGCCAATTAAATTATATATGTAAATTTAAGAGAGTTTTAACAGCAATTGTCATAAGTGGTTCTTTCGTGTATTATTCTGTTATAATAACGATGTTTTAATGATAATTACAATTTTATCCATTATATCCATTTTATCCTTGGGAATGGATAAAAAATAAAAGAACACATTCTGTATCCGCCATTATATAATATAGATTACATTATTGTGGTAGAATATTCAGCTCATCAAAAATGTAAGCTGATATTGTATGTATTCACCAATGATTAAGTGAGCGCACAGGCAAGATCACGTACTACTCGATCACGAGGTGACGAGATATGAACAGGCGTGTAACGAAGGCACGTCGAAAGCATACCACGATACATCATGCATAGCAAGTGTTCTATCTGAATCCATATCATGTCCAAGGTATCTGCACTTATGCATATGCGCAAATAGTGTTGTCGACCTATCAATGCACAATGAGATCTTGTTTCCATAATACCAAACTAAATGTTACATAATGTGTTATACAAGTTATAACCCGCCTATTATTTTATAAACAAGAACGAACGCGCGCTCCGCGCGCGCATTTACGTTCTTTTTCAATATTATGTGATTTATTATATTTTATTTTTCTAATCTCTTAAAATCTATGTTAAACTTCGTGAAAATCTCTAAAAATTCCAAGAAACCTTTGAAAACCTGTGAAATCGCTTAAAATTCGTAAAAATCTCTTAAAATTTTCAGAAACTTCTTGAGATTCTTTTAAATTCAATGATAACAATTTAAATCCCTTTTATATACTTTAAAATCCATTAAAAGTATTAGAAATATCTGCAAATTCCATGAAATCCTTAAAAATTCCAGAAAAATTTTCAAACTCATAAATCTTCTGAAATCCGCGTTAAAATTCATGAAAATCTCTAAAAATCCCTAGAAACCTTTTGAAATTCCATGACAAACTTTAAAATCTCTAAAAATTCCCAGAAAAAGTCTTGAAATCTTACGATAACATTTAAAATCTCTTTACATCTTTTATATCCCTTAAAAATATTACATAGAAATCTCTTATCAAATTCCAAGAAATCCTTTAAAATTCTCACAAAATCATTTAAATATCAGAAAAATATCTTAAAATCACTTAAAATTATAGAAATCTCATAAAATTATTAGAAATCTTATAAAACTCTTACAAAGCTTTTAAAATCCCTTAAAATTTCACGAAATATCCTAAAATCCCATACGATTCTACAAAATCGTTTTAATATCCTAAAAATCTCTTTAATTTTGTAAAAATCACTTAAAAATCGTTAAAAATGCACATAAAAACCTTCAAAATTATTAATCTCTTGAAATCCATGTTAAAATTAGTGAAAATCTCTAAAAATTTCTATAGCAATCTCTGGAAATTTCTCAACTCTTAAAATCTCTTAAAATCTCTTAAAATCATTAAACATTTCATCAAATTCCATGAAATCCTTAAAAATATTACAAAATCTTTTATAAATTAGAAATATTTTTAGAAAACCCTTAAAATTTGACGAAAACTTTCGAAATCTTTGTAAATAATACAAAATGTTTTAAAAACAATAAAAATCTTTTGAAATCACTTGAAATCCGATTGAAATCTGATCAAAGTCTTGAAAACCTCTTAAAATTCCAAGAAACTTCTTGAGATTCTTTAAAATTCTACAATAAACATTTAAAATCCCTTCATATCATCCAAAATTCATTAAAAGTATTAAAGATCTCGTCAAATTCCATGAAATCTTTAGAAATTCCTTAGAATCTTTTAAAAATCAGAAAAGTTTATTGAAATCCTTTAACATTATTAGAAATCTCAAAAAATTTAATAAAATCTGTAAAACTGCGATAAAGTCTTTTAAAAATTATTAAAATCTCTTAAATTCTCTTAAAATTCCTGGAAATTCCATGATAATATTTAAAATCCCTTAAAAATCTTTTAAAAATCTCAGGTATCTTTTTAAATCTCTTAAAATTTCCAGAAACTTCTTGAAATTTTTTAAATTCAATGATAACAATTAAAATTCCTCTCATCAAATGCTATGAAATCCCTTAAAATTCCACAAAATCTTTTAAAAATTAGGAAAATCTCTTGAAGACTTTTAAAATTATTAGAAATCTCATAAAAATCCATCAGATCCATAAAAATTTCACAATATCTTTCAAAAATCAGAAAAATTTCTTGAAATCCTTTAAAATTATTAAAAATATCATAAAATTTAATAAAATCCTTAAAAATGCAATGTCTTTTCCAAATCATTAAAATCTCTTGAATTCTCTTAACATTTCTGGAAATTACATGATAAAATTTATAATCCCTTAAAATCCTTTAAGATTATCAGAAACTTTTCGAAATTTCGAAATTCTACTACAAGATTTAAAATCTCGGAAACCTTTTTAAATCCCTTAAAATTCCAAAAAAAATTTTTAAATTATAAATCTTTTGAAATCCACGTTAAAATTCATGAAAATCTCTAAAAATTCCTGGAAACGTTTTGAAATTCCTTAACATTTAAAATCCCTCTAAATCATTAGAAACTTCGCCAAATTCCATGAAATCCTTGTAAATTCCAAAAAATCTTTTAAAAGTCATAAAAAGCTTTTGAAATTCCTCAATAAAATTCCCTATAAAGTTTTAAATTCCTTATTTAAATCCCACAAAATACATATTTTAAAAGTGACAAAAGTATCTTGAAGTCCGATTGAAATCTGATCAAAGTCGTGAAAAATTCTAAAAATTCCCAGAAACTTCTTGAAATTCTTTAAAATTCTACGATATTTAAAATCCCAATATCTCCCATGAAATCTTTAAAAATTCCATAAAATTCCCTTAAAATTCCTAGACTTTCAATGTATTTCGAGTTTTCAAAATTTCAAAATTTCAAATTCAATTCACGCGGAATTTACGATTCGGCAAGTATCGATTGTCGAAAATCACTATCGATATTTCGACTTCGACTCAATCATCTTTTTAGAATAGATAATATTGTTTACAGCTAGGTTATCTTAGAAGATTTTGCTCCTTTTATTTTAATAAAATGATGGGCGCCAGACCTTTTGGTCAACTCAAATTTAATTAAATTCATACATTATGAAAAAGAACATTTAATTTCTTTTGAATTAGTTTGCTATGCTCAGCCCAAAATTCTGGATAATGGTAGAGGGGAGGGTTCTTACCAGAAAAGATTATCTATACTATCTCAAGCTACTTCAAAATGAAATAATAAATTTAATTGCAAAATTTAAATAATTTATTCAAACAATTTTCAATTTCCAGGTATTCACATGAGTTAAATTCAAAATTTCCATCAATTATATTGTTTTAACAATATTTATCATGTTTGAGATCGAAATTACTATTATCGAATTGATTTACAAATTTTTGGAATCTACAAAGGAATATTATCTAATTATTATAGATGATTTACAAGTTTTACCTAAAAATTTAGCTTAAACTTTAATTCAAAATTTAGATCTAAAATATTCAAGAAGTCATAGAATTATTACACAATTAATCCTAACCTTCAAATTAAGATATCAGAAAATAATTGACCTTTTCGTCAGTTATTTCGGACTGAGCATAAATTAAAATTACATAGACATAATTATATTGCACGAAAAAGGAAAAAAAAAAAAGGAAAAGAATCCAATTGAAGCAGAAAGTAGAAAATCATAAGAGTGAAAGAGAGAGTGACTGTATTTGTCTCTTTTACTCTTACGATTTTCTGCTTTCTGTTTTGCATTTTCTGCTGCCATCCAACGTGAGGTATTTGCTGACTGTTGTTTCGAATGTGGAATAGAATGAGATTCGAATGTAAGTATATCCTACATCAAAGGGAACACGAGCGGCTTATTTGTCACTGGAGTAGTTTTTTACGGAATCGAGGAAAGTGGAATGATTGGCGCGAAAAGTAAGTTCGCGTAAAATAAATTTGTTATCTGATATCACTGTCTGTCATCGATTTTCGTTCGCTTCACACTCCTGGCTTTTACAGGAAATCTGTTTAAAGCCCTCAGGCACTGCAGAAATGAGCATCACTTTTCTCTAAAGCAAATGCCGTGTAAGTTATTTTTTACATAAAGAAAATATAGGTCACGACAATTTTCTAAAGAAAGCTTATTTTCTACTTTTTTTACCCCTGTAAAATATGATAAAATAGAGAAAATAAAAGATGTCTTTTTCAATCTGTGCTGCATGGAATGTAATTCATTTTCTCAGAGAAGGTTACCGAAAAATTTAACTCATATCTCATCTCGGCATTTTCCTGTTTCCATTTAAGAAGCAGATTTTGAGACAGCGCTTTTATGAATACGTGACAAAACAGAGAGAATGCAAATTTCGAGGGAGCAGAGGTCCGAATTGCTTATAAGTTGACTTTAACCGTCGGCGTGCAAGAGACTACGTAAATTAAGATTAAAATGTAGAAATGTCACGCGAGGACTGTTGCACAAGCTTTTTGATCGCTGAAACATTATTCAGTATTTAGTTTTCGCGTAGATCGGTATCAAAATCGTAATTAATTTAAAGGATGACATACGATACACCTAACGACATAAAACGCCGCTCATGTCTTCGATTCACGCACCTTCTATTTTAACAACCCTCTTAAATGTCGACGCACGTAGTTTTAGTCACGTGTTTATTATATTCGCAAAGCTATTACCCCAGAGAAAATGGCCTTTCGCTGTCAGCAAAAGGTGGTTTATCAAAATTATAAATCGTTATTTGCAATAACAGTTTCGAGGAAGTAAATTTAAATAAAAAAAAGTAAGTTTTTTTTTCCAATTCCTATTTACGATTGTTTATCTTTCTCAACCGTTAGTTCAGAGAGGATATAAACAAGTATAAACCTCAAACATTTGCTGAGTCGTAAATAATGCGTCTCTGTGCATTAAAGTGATGTAACTATAATGTCTGCGTGGAGGCGTATAATCAGGTTATGAAAATACTATTTTGAAATGCTCGTAATATGAGAATGCTGATCGATTATTCGTAAATGCCAATAACAACCAGTCTGCATTTCAATCACTGATAAATTTATCGAAGAGAAAAGGAGAACTCGCTGAAAAGGTGAATCAGTGACACGGCGCAATTTCGCCGCACGAGTTAGCATCTCCAACGTCCTCTGCGATAAATAAATAAGCACTCTACAAATAAATGAAGAGGGAAAGCGCGCTAAATAAATGAACCTCAATCGTAGATTCCTGCAAATTTTATACGCGCTCTCACACACACGGTTAACTATAAAATCCAGTGCTCTAACTCGACGTTACGCTCATGGAATTGCAGCGTTTTCTTTTTGTACGTCTTGCCTCAATTGAAAATTCATTTCCTGCCCTATTCCGTCAGGGTAACGATTTCTCATTCTGCCCAAGCGAGATACGTAACCTTTCGAAATCTAATGTTGGTAATGTTATGGTATCCAGGAAAAAATTCATTGAATCAAGGTAGAATGGGAATTTATGTCAGAGAGTCTGTTTTTCATGCGTGCAGTTGTATCGTTCATGAAAAAATAGATTTTTAAATTCTCATTATGAATTAATTTTGTTATGAATTGTATTTACTGACATAAATTTATGATTGATTGTAAAATTTCTACGCATTATATTTTTTCGAAAACGTAAATTATAATTCAAAAGATTCATAAATAAGAAAATCATGTGTATTTGTCAGAGACAGAGTGCCCGAGTTTAAAACAAACAAAAAAATTAAGTATACAATAAAAAAAAAACTTAATTGAATATGTACTTAGGGTACTGAATTTGGGCAGACGAAGTCTTAAACTCAAAGTTGGATCTCTTCATTTTATCTGACAAATATTATAATTAAATATTGTTTTACTCTACAGCTTTACTCTTTTTTAAAATAGAAGTCTGTCTACAGAGAGAAACAATATTTAACTTTAATACTTTTTATATAACCAAGAATAGGAAGTAATCTCAAAATTCAGTTTCCATTGTTTCCCGATTATTAAATTGTATAATATTATTATTAAATATAAACATGATATTATAATATATTTTCTTTGTTTTAATTTAAGATTTTAAAATATTCACTCAAGAAAACGTAAAGCAAAATTCAAAAGATTCACATATTCAAGGTGTCTTGCCATGATTTACATTTTCTACTTAGCAATAATGGTATAAAAGTATTGTTTTCTTCTTGGAAATATATTTTATTATAAATAAGTTATTTTTTCTGAAAATTGATCCAATGTTTAGACACATCCATCATCCAGATTATACAACTTGGCTCGGGTTTACTTCAATGGGGGCAGTAATACTACATGAAGTATATTTATCGGCTTTTAAGCTGCCTTTACTCTCGAATCTTTTCAAGCAATTACATTTGTTCCACATATTTTACATAAAATTTACCTTCTCTTGATACTCTCTTTTTTACCATCAATCTGTTTCGTTACTACACCTGCTTTCAGTTCCAGCTGCTTTTTCGCAATATTTTAAAATCAACTCACAATCCTCAATTATTTTTTATCTTTCACCTTTTTCGCTGAGGCTAAAGTCCAGGATGTAAGTTTCTATCTCGGATAATTACTTGAATATCTTGAGGAGACTCATTGCCTCTATACTTTTTCATTTATATGCTAGGCGACGACTTATGATCCTATTAGCCGATAATAGTGAGAAATATAGCTCGAGTAACGATCTCTCGTAAATGTTGGATAAAATGTCGCAACGCGCGCCCAGTAATGCCCATAGTCGGGCTTGGAGGCATGAATCCTACATCCTGAAGTGAGTGACGTTAGTTATGAAAACTTCTTGATATCCGCGATGCTCTCTACATCTATATACACTCGTGTCTCTGCTTCACGTACTTTGCTTTTTATATAGCTCTTAAAATGCATATCTAGCCTGGACCATAAAAATGTTTTTTCTTAGTGCGACCTTTCCACTTACGAGAGGAAAAAATCTCCAGCAATATATATGTATAATGTATATACTTAAACAAGAAAAGCATTTCCATGCTTCTTGATTCCAGTTTGGGAAAAGTGACTAGCTGCCTTTTTTATGATCTCTAGGTATAAAAGGTTTCTGAAAATAAAATATAAAGAGGTGGCTTTATGGAAGATTATGCGGTCAGTCTATAGCAGAAATGATTTCATGCACGTGGAGATTGAGTCGTTAACTTGTTGTTGAAACTTGCTTGTGTCAAATAACAAAAGTTTGGAACTTATAAGATGTCAGAGAGTTTCGAAGATAATGCAACAGGATGCAAACAAACAAGCTCTGGCAGTTTCACTACCAACGTCACCAAAGTAACTTTACCAATTTCACTCTTGGGCGTATTCTGAATTTTAAATATTCATAGACTTCGGAAGATTTAGGATACTCTGGCTACAATTGACAGATGAAAAATTGTCAATAAAATTCGATTCTTCAATTTTATTTAC
Organism: Synergus gifuensis; assembly: GCA_904066015.1. Classification (NCBI taxonomy): domain Eukaryota; kingdom Metazoa; phylum Arthropoda; class Insecta; order Hymenoptera; family Cynipidae; genus Synergus; species Synergus gifuensis. Next base: position 105,946 of record CAJFCO010000125.1, on the reverse strand, counting down.
GGAAGTTATACAGGGAAAGATGACACTATTGCTGGAATAATCATTCATGTTCAGGAAGAGACCAAAAGAGGAATATATTTTTTTCCAGTGAAAAACATTTCGCGTAAATGGACATTTTTTTATTATTGACGAAAAAACCAAAGATTTGAGTGGCTTGCTCGATTTTCCATAGAGCTTTGCACAATATAATAAACGAACCTTTTATGGATACCAAATGTAGTACTTCGCACAAATGTTTCGGTCAAATAAAATCAGCATTGATAGAGAACAAAACCTGCTTTTATGGAATTATAACAATAACTGTGGATGGTATTATATATACAATATATGCATGCCATTAAGCATTTTATTGTTTGAGTAAAATTTAATCATCGATTCAATATTTTGTTTCATTGAAAACAATCTGTTAACATTTTCTTCATTCTTATGTATCCATTCCTTTTTGTAGTTGGTTAACATTTTTCTTTTTTCTTCATTCCATATTATTAATTCCAGGTATCATTCTAGGAAAAAAGTCATTTTGGCAAATGGTACATATTTGATAGTAGATTGAGTCATAAAAGATCGCTCCCTCTATACACTCAGTATTGGACATTTTGACTATATTTCAAACTCCAATAAGCGTAGACATCCAGTATTAAAAACTAGAAATAAGCGAGTCGAAGGAAAGAATTTGTCACTGACTCGCAGGCAATCTTTTTTCACAACAAATGAGGCAACGAAGGCAATCAAAGGCGCGCACGCGTTGCCGGACGCGAATCACGGGAGTGAGTGTCGTATACACAATGCTTGGAGGTAATTTACAATGTTATTACCTCGCTCCGTCATGAGTTGCCCTTATCCTGGAGGCAGTATACCTGACCTCTTTCACACAATGCGATGTATTGTGTACGTACACCCGTGGATTTTGCGGTAGCATATTAAAATGCATGTCTGATGATGATAATGCGTAACGTATATATATATATGCGTATACAATATGCATACATGTCAAAATGTGTATTTACTCGCCCTCTGTGTTGCTCGAAATTGTTCACTTCAAATGAATATAAAATTAACGGACTCCGACTCGAGCTGTCAAAAATTTTTAATGGCTATAGAAACTATGAAATATTAGAAAAAAAAAAAGTCTTAAATTCATGCAAGACTTTTTTTTAGATTTGGCTT